>CM067326.1:70547997-71147997 GCA_034376525.1 Nicotiana benthamiana
TCAGGATATCGTAGTCTACAGAGAAGATGAACAATCAATCTATTGGGACCCATCTGTCCCATGTCTTGAAGCGAGAGAAGGTAGTGAGCACATAGTTTATCAAGCCTTTGAAGTTGTGGTAGCGGACCAGTATGAAGAGGGAATACCCTAACCCCAACCCTTCCTTTCCAATGCATCCATTATGGTTGCCAAAGAGATAATACGACATGGATATAAGCCAAGAAAAGGGTTGGGAAAGTCTCTGCAAGGGGTGGTTGAGCCAATTACCTTGCCTGCCGCTGAGAAGTTCTTCAGGTTAGGTTTCCACCCGACGCCGGATGATAGGAAATAGGCAAAAGACAGACAGCGTAATGGATGGGTTCTACCTCAACCACTGCCACATCTGTATGAGACATTTATAAGGCCAAAGTACAATGAAGAAGAAGAGGGGGGTGAGGCCTTCACGACCGAAGAAATTGAAGAAATATGTGGGGCGACGAGAGAGATCCTATATGAAACACACATGGTTCAGCCGGGAGAGGGAATAAGCACCGTTGAGGTGCTATAAATGGGACCAAGCGCTAAGCTCCAAAATTGGAAGGCCACACCGTTTCCGATCATGCGGGAGTCCCGGTAGACCTGTCCTGCTACTTTTTCTGCATCCCAAGTTATTCCAGGGTGTAACTTGGATGTTTTCTTTAGTTTTTGTCTTTAAATTTCCAAATGTAACCCTGTTATTTTCAAATTCCATGAAATGAAATTAATATTTCATCGTTCATTCTTCTTTATTCCTCATGATTTTGCTGTATTCTCTTCCATTTCTTCTTTTCAGTTCTAATAATGCGGATTTAAATAACATGACATGCTTGCGGACTTCACGCCCAGATCCAAACACGCTGTATAATTGCAAAATAATGAACCAAGAACTGGAATATGATGAAGAAGAGGATTTTGGGGAAATAAATTGAGAATTAGAATAATTTGAGAATACACCTAACCCAAACTTGAATGATATTGACCCGGTTAACTTGGGAAGCTCTGAAGAAATCCAGGAAACAAAGATAAACATCCACACAGACGAGAAAACCGGGGATGCTATAATCCAACTTATGTTTGAGTTTAAAGATGTGTTTTCCTAGTCATATGACGACATGTCAGGGCTGAGCATTGACCATGTAGTGCAAAAATTGCCAACTTATCTTGAGTGCCCCCCGATGCAACAAAAAGAGAGAAAATTTAAGAATGAGGTCAGTGATAAAATAAAAGAAGAGATCTTGAAACAGTTGGAAGCAGGAGTGATCCGAGTCGTCCGGTATACCACATGGCTGGCCGACGTAGTTCCAGTGCCAAAGAAGGATGGAAAACCCATCTCTCCAGATGATCGTTGAAGTTGAGATTGAAGACACAGAGTAGGTCAAGACTCGTCTTGAACAACTAACCTTAATTGATGAAAAACAAATGGATGTGGTCTACCATGGCAGTTGTACCAACAAAGAATGGCCCGTGCTTATAACAAGAAAGTACGCCCCATGAATTTATAGGTGGGACAACTTGTATTAAGGTGTATTCTTCCTTGCCATCAGGAAGCAAAAGGAAATTTTTTTCCTTATTAGAAAGGCCCGTACATCATCAGAAAGATATTGCCGAAATGAGCATTATATTTGGGAAACATCAAGGGAATGATCCTGAAGCAGCAGTGAACGCAGACGCAGTAAAAAGGTACTATGCCTAGGCTCCCTGTAGCAATGATTCAGTCCAATTGGGATGATGAAGGCTATCATTCTCGCTATCCAAACACTATCAATCCTTTTTGTAAACTCATTTGAGGCGGTTACTCTTTTTTGACTACCCTCTTTTGAACCTGGAAATGTTATTCAAAAATTAAAAAAACAAAAAAAAACAATAACAACAAAATCAAAAATTTCCTGAACTACGTCTGACTTGATTCCGAAAGGATACGTAGGCAGCCTTTTTCTGGGGTTCAATCACACCAAAACAAAAATTCCAATTCCACCAAAAATAAAACTAGGGCAGATGACATAATGGCTTAGCCATGAGCCCACCGAGATGGTTCCAAAGTAATAATTCTGTCCAGAATTTTTTTTGCCCAAAAACCTTATCAAGTCCT
Source organism: Nicotiana benthamiana (assembly GCA_034376525.1). Classification (NCBI taxonomy): domain Eukaryota; kingdom Viridiplantae; phylum Streptophyta; class Magnoliopsida; order Solanales; family Solanaceae; genus Nicotiana; species Nicotiana benthamiana. The sequence goes on from CM067326.1 coordinate 70,550,105, forward strand.
TCCGATCAATTGGTAAAGGCGTGGGAGTTGAAAAACATCATTGTTGGAATTTGATGCTGTCCAAATTGAGAAAACAAATGAGAGAGTCTTATTAGTGGAAACCTACGGACACCATAAGGCGACGGTGAGTAGAGATATTAAAAATGAGAGAGTCTGTTTGGTGAAAACTCGTAAAGAGCACCATCGGGCAACAATAAGAAGAGAAATGAGAGAGGTCGCTGGGCGAAAACCCACAAAGGGTGCCGTCGGTCGAAAAGAAGACACCTCCCATCACCGAAAAAGTCCGGGCAAGGTTCCCTGGTTTTGAAGCACGAGTAAATGAGCTTACGAGAAGTTGAGAAAGTTTGTGTGGGTTGGGCATCTAGTACAAGAAGCATGTCATGTCCATTTGAAGTTTGCATGCATCCCCAGATAAGTCCTTCTTTCTCCCCGAAAGGGACGCTTCTATTTAAATACATCCTCTTGCTTTCTATTTACTTTTCCCTTGAATCCCTTTTGGACTAACTCTGGTTCTGAAACTATTACAAAGAAAAGGTAGCAGGACTAGTTTACAGGGCCCTGCCCAGCAAGAGCTAAAGAAAGGTACTCAGCCTCAGCGGATGCATTAAGCCAATCCTAAATGGCCATGATGGTTGATGCTTTCGAAGCAAAGATATGGAAAAGGAAAGAATATCCAAAGACAAAGGTCCTAAGAGCATAATAAAGTGAAAAGCCGGAGCCCTACGCGGGCGAGTTGTCATGAAATCCTGAAGGCTGAGGCCCTTGGCTCGAAAGAGGAGATGATCTTCAAAACCAGCAAGCAACAGATGCTCTCAACAGAAGTTGGGCCGGGATCAAGAAATCAAGGCACAGAACCAACCACAATTTCAAACTAACAATTGTTCTTTGTTGAAAATTGAAACAGGTATGATACGAGCAATCGTGCAAAAAGCAGGTGCAGTCAAAAGAAAAACGCGTAAGTGTTGAAACAGCTTCGCAGCAAATAAACAATGCAAAAGGGAAGTTTCCTCCAAGTTTTTCTTGTATCTTATCAAAATAAAAAAGGGAGAAAGAAGATAACAAAAGAGGAAAAACCCAAAAGAGGATAGTTTAGAATTCCCAATACCAACCTTTAGCCAACATTAGGGCTCCAATCCCTGAGCTAAGTATTTTTCCTTTTTAGCCAACATTAGGGCTTCAATATCTAAGTTGCGCCTTTTAGACATAGGGCCTCCATTCCCTAGTTATCTTTAGCCATCATTAAGGCTCCAATCCCTGGGTTGAGAATTTTTCCTTAGCCAACATTAGGGCTCCAATCCCTGAGTTGAGCATTTTTCCTTAGCCAACATTAGGGCTTCAATCCGTGAGTCGAGCATTTCCCTTTAGCAAACATTAGGGCTCCAATCCCTGAGTTGAGCCTTTTTTTCGTTATCAAACATTAGGGCTCCAATCCCTAAGTCAAGTGTCGTTCCTTTAGCCAACATTAGGACTCCAGTCCCTGAGTTGCGCCTTTTCGACATAGGGTCTCCATTCCCTAGTCGCCTTTAGCCAACATTAGGGCTCCAATCCCTGAGTTGAGAGTTTTTCCTCTGCCAACATTAAGGCTCCAATCCCTAAGTTGAGTGTTTCCCTTTAACCAACATTAAGGCTCCAATCCTTGAGAAGAGCGTTTTTTCCGTTAGTTAACATTAGGGCTCCAATCCCTGAGTTGAACGATTTTTCTTTAGCCAACATTAAGGCTCCAATTCCTAAGTTGAGCGTTGTTCGTTTAGCCAACATTAGGGCTCCAATCCCTGAGTTGCACCTTTTAGACATAGGAACTACATTCCCAAGTCGCCTTTAGCCAACATTAGGGCTCCAATCCCCGAGCTGATCGTTTTCCCTTTAGTCAACATTGGGCTCCAATCCCTGAGTTGAGCGTTTTTTCTTAGCCAACATTAGGGCTCCAATCCCTGAGTTGAGCATTTTACCTTTCTGGCCAACATTAAGGCTCCAATCCCTGAGTTGCGCCTATTAGACATAAGGCCTCCATTCCCTAGTCGCCTGTAGCCAACATTAGCGCTCTAATCCCTGAGGTGAGCGTTTTTCCTTAGCCAAAATTAGGGATCCAATCCCTGAGTTGAGCGTTTTACCTTTTTAGCTAATATTAGGGCTCCAATCCCTGAGTTGCGTCTATTAGATATAGGGCCTCCATTCCCTAGTCGCATGTAGCCAACATTAGGGCTCCAATCCCTGAGTTGAGCGTTCTTCTTTTAGACGGCATTAGGGCTCCAATCCCTAAGTTGAGCATTTTTTCCTTTAGCCAGCATTACGGCTCCAATCCCTGAGTTGAGCGTTGTTCCTTTAGCCAACATTAGGGCTCCAATCCCTGAGTTGCGCCTTTTAGACATAGGGCCTCCATTCCCTAGTCGTTGTTAGCTAATATTAGGGCTCCAATCCCTGAGTTGAGAGTTTTTACTTAGCCAACATTAGAGCTCCAATCCCTGAGTTAAACGTTTTAATTTTTTAGCCAACATTAGGGCTCAATTCCCTGAGTTGAGCATTTTTCCGTTAGCCAACATTAGGGCTCCAATCCCTTAATTGAGCGTTTTTCTTTTAGCCAACATTAGGGCTCTAATCCCTGAGTTGAGTGTTGTTCCTTTAGCCAACATTAGGGCAACAATCCTGAGTTGCGCCTTTTAGACATAGGGCTTCCATTCCCTAGTCGCCTTTAGCCAACATTAAGGCTTCAATCCCTGAGTTTAGCATTTTTTCTTTAACGAACATTAAGGCTCTAATTCCCTGAGTTGAGCGTTTTTCCATAGCCAGCATTAAGGCTCCAATCCTTGAGTTGAGCGTTTTACCCTATTAGCCAACATTAGGGCTCTAATCCCAGAGTTGCGCCTTTTAGACATAGAGCCTCCATTCCTTAGTCGCATGTAGCCAACACTAGGGCTCCAATCCATGAGTTGGGCATTTTTCTTTTAGCTAGCATTAGGGCCCCAATCACTAAGTTGAGCATTTTTTCCTTTAGCCAGCATTAGGGCTCCAATACCTGAGTTGAGCATTTTTTTAATTAGCCAACATTAAGGCTCCAATCCTTGAGTTGAGTTTATCCCTTTTAGCCAACATTAACTCTCCAATCCATGAGTTGATACTGTTTCCCTTTTTTTTAGCCAACATTAGGGCTCCAATCCCTGAGTTGACGTTTTCGCAACAGGATTCTGCCCCAATTTATCCTTTCATAGATAAATACAATTCTTGAGAATGAAAAACAAAGAGAAAAATAAATTCAGATTTTTGTCACAAATAACTCACGAAATTTCCTAGTGCAAAATTGGGGCAGAAAATTGCGTTCGTTTAAGGTTTGACCTCGAACCACAGGTTCCAAGACAATTGAAAGGATGAGTCTCAATCCAAAATAAAGGAAAGAAGAAAAGAACAAAAGAAGTGAATTCAAATGCTGAAGCGAACATGGATACGAGTTGATCAAAACTTGATTGAAATCACAAGCTCCGCCGGCCCCGCTCCGATCCAATGTTGAAGAAAGAACCAACACCTATAGCTTGTGAGCATCAAGATTCAGATCGGAGTCCACAGTAAAAGCAGCTAAGACTCAAGATCAAGCTCCAAGAGATTTATAGATAGGAATCTTGTAACTCATAGTTGATAGGCATAGCTAGCTTAGCTTTAATTTTCCTTTCGGTGTAATAAGGAGATCGGCAAGAAGTAGTAGCAGCAACAACAGTGAAATCACATCTCCTGATAGTCCTAGCTACCAATAATTCCTGAACTACACCGACCTGATTCCTCTTTAACCGAGGATATGTAGGCAACCTCTGAAGCAGGGTGCAGTCAAGCTTTTCAAAATGCTTATTATGGAGTGTCAAGTAGGCAAAAATCTTTCATGATTGCTCATTTATCTTTTCCCGAAAATCCTTCATGTCTCAAAGCAAAGAAGGGCAGTTGTGAGCACGTGATATTTTCCTAGCTTATACTATTCCTATAGAATTCTTAAAATTAGAATTTTTATTTATTTATGTGATTTTTAGAATTTAATTGCATAATTGTATGTTTGTTTGTATTTTGAGTGCATTTTAATCGATATAATTCATAAAAAATACAAAAATAGCACATTTGCATTTAGGATACCATTTTTAATATTTTAGGTTCATTAATTAGTTAACACTACGAAAATGGAGGAAAATTACCAAAAACTAGTCTTTTTGCATTTTTACTTTTAATTTTTAGGTTTTCCTTTAGTTTTCTTTTAAATTAGGATTTAATTAATTTTTCAAATTAATTAGTTTAATTCTAGAGTTAAAATCAGGTTTTTTGTTCATTTTTATTTTTGTGTATAACAAAAATAAAATAATAATAATATAAATAATAATAAATAAATAAAAGAAAAGGAAAATGAAAAGGAAATGGGGTCTTGATAAAAGACCCAGTTTTGGGAAAATTTGACCATAGCCCAAGCCAAATCCCACCAAACCCGGACTCAACCCTGCCGAAAACCATAGCCAACCCGGTCCAAAACCCTCTTGCCCACGAAATGACCCCGTTTTTGGCTAAATTAAATCTGAGTCGTCTAGGTTCTTTTTATCCAACGGATGGTAACTAGGGTAAGCCTGATATACATATCTAAATTACACCCTAATCCTGAAATCGTCTCTCATAACACCCTAACACACACCACCTCTCTTGCGTCGTCTCCCACCATTCACCGTCGGTCGGAAATCGCCTCCGTTGGTGGCAAGTCTCCAAATACGCCTAAAAATACACCATCACTGCTCCTCATCTTCATCATTACGAATCTAACCATACTTTTCCTCAAGTACCCTCCGAACCCCTCGAATAATCAAAACAGTGGTCGCCACCTCTGCCGTGTGCGGCGCCGCCGACATCAAACGACTCCAAAAGAACACCACATGGCCACCAAACTCCCCTCGTCCCAAATCTGTAAGTGCCAGTCGTCGAATACGTGCTGAGCTTCTCGAATATCAAACTAAAATCTCGACAAAATCTCACCATTCTCCAGACCTCCCCAAAATCATACCCTATGGTCTCCTCGACCTCCTCATCCTGAATCCCAAATCAAAATCCCTCATATCCGATTGGAATCCCCGACGAATTTTAGCTCTAGGGTTTGATTTGGAAAAAGTTTAACCTTGTCTATATTTTCAAGTGTTCGAGTGATACCCAGTTAATGTTATTTGTTTATTTTTGACAAAATAGACATATAACATTAGCTGAGGATCAAATTCAAGGTCAGTCCAAACTACGACCTAAAATAGTAAGTTTTTCGATCCTAAACAGTCTAGGGTAGTTTAGGTACTTCAAAATAGAGAATAGGGCAGTAATTGAAATTGGAAACCACTAGAACCTTCTAGAAGGGGTTTTAATTTGAGATTCGGAAATTTAAATGTAGTAACTTGGCAACATGCCAATAAGTGAAGGACTAAATAGCTAAAATCTGAAAATAAAAGAGGGGCTTAGGGTGCAAGAGAGCAATCTGAAGGTTGCCATAATCTTTGCCTATAACGGCATTCCAACCTTGTCTTTCAAGGGAGGTTCTTTTGGGGGTGAGAGAGTTTTGAAGCATAAAAGAATACTGAAAAAGCTCTGAAATTGGAAAAACACTATTCCATTGCTCCTTTACTTCAATCCTGGTTCATCTACGGTTCAAAATGGATAAAAATTATACCCTCCTAAGGTTTGATTTCATGTATTTTCATAATTTCATTGGATTGTCATTTGTATCTAAAACTGGACTGTTTTGGACTATATTGGACCATTAAACCGAGTTTATTTCATTTCATGATCGTATGAGTATTGAGTTCATGTAATGTTAGATTTGAATTAGTCTGAATATAGTGTTTTTGTTACCGTGTGTTACTCTGAACTCAGAGATTCAAAGCAATGCGTTAATTCGAAAGTAGTTGTTGATTTAAAATCAGAAGTAGCTATGATCCTGCCTGTGATTTAAATGTTTAGAAGTCTGCTTGTGAGAGATTCGTTAATCTATTAGGTTTACATGGATAAAATGCTTCAATTCTATTTGTATGAACAATTGTATCTCAAACGTCCATTATCAGTTGTTCTATCAAATTCTAGCGCATTAGAAGTTAAGTCCTGACATTAACCCATTAACTAAGTCACTATTGATGTTAAAATTAGTTGAATTAGTAAACCAAACCCTCAGTTTGGTTGGAAATGTTCTCTGTTAGGGCTCCAATCACTAAGTTGAGCGTTTCCCTTTAGCCAACATTAGGGCTCCAATCCCTGAGTTGAGCGTTTTTCCGTTTAGGGCTCCAATCCCTGAATTGAGCGTTTTTCTTTTAACCAACATTAGGGCTCTAATACTTGAGTTGAGTGTTGTTCCTTTAGCCAACATTAGGGCTACAATCCTTAGTTGCGCCTTTTAGACATAGGGCCTCCATTCCCTAGTCGCTTTTAGCCAACATTAAGGCTTCAATCCCTGAGTTTATCATTTTTTTCTTTAGCGAATATTAAGGCTCCAATCCCTGAGTTGAGCGGTTTTCCTTAGCCAGCATTAAGGCTCCAATCCTTGAGTTGAGCGTTTTACCCTTTTAGCCAACATTAGTGCTCTAATCCCAGAGTTGCAACTTTTAGACATAGAGCCTCCATTTCCTAGTCGCATGTAGCCAACACTAGGGCTCCAATCCATGAGTTGGGCGTTTTTCCTTTAGCTAGAATTAGGGCCCCAATCCCTAAGTTGAGCATTTTTTCCTTTAGCCAGCATTAGGGCTCCAATCCCTGAGTTGAGCATTTTTCTAATTAGCCAACATTAGGGCTCCAATCCTTGAGTTGAGTTTATCCCTTTTAGCCAACATTAACTCTCCAATCCCTGAGTTGATATTGTTTCCCTTTTTTTTAGCCAACATTGGGGCTCCAATCCCTGAGTTGACGTTTTCGCAACAGGACTCTGCCCCAATTTATCCTTTCATAGATAAATACAATGCTTGAGAATGAAAAACAAAGAGAAAAATAAATTCAGATTTTTGTCACAAATAACTCACGAAATTTTCCTAGTGCAAAACTGGGACAGAAAATTTCATTCGTTTGTTTGTTATTTGAGCAGGTTTGACCTCGAAGCACAGGTTCCATGACAATTGAAAGGATGAGTCTCAATCCAAAATAAAGGAAAGAAGAAAAGAACAAAAGAAGTGAATTCAAATGCTGAAGCGAACATGGATACGAGTTGATCAAAACTTGATTGAAATCACAAGCTCCGCCGGCCCCGCTCTGATCCAATGTTGAAGAAAGAACCAATACCTATAGCTTGTGAGCATCAAGATTCAGATCGGAGTCCACAGCAAAAGTAGCTAAGACTCAAGATCAATCTCCAAGAGATTTATAGATAGGAATCTTGTAACTCATAGTTGATAGGCATAGCTAGCTTAGCTTTAATTTTCCTTTTGGTGTAATAAGGAGGTAGACAAGCATTACTAGCAGCAACAACACTGAAATCACAGCTCCTGGTAGTCCTAGCTACCAAAACTTCCTGAACTACACCGACCTGATTCCTCTTTAGCCGAGGATATGTAGGCAACCTCTGAAGCAGGGTGCGGTCAAGCTTTTCAAAATGCTTATCATGGAGTGTCAAGCAGGCAAAAATCTCTCATAATTGCTCATTTATCTTTTCCCGAAAATCCTTCGTGTCTCCGAGCAAAGAGGGGCAGTTATGAGCACGTGATTTTTTCCTAACTTAAACTATTCCTATAGAATTCATAAAATTAGAATTTTTATTTATTTATGTGATTTTTAGAATTTAATTGCATAATTGTATGTTTGTTTATATTTTGAGTGCATTTTAATCGATATAATTCATAAAAAAATACAAAAATAGCAAATTTGCATTTAGGATACCATTTTTTATATTTTAGGTTCATTAATTAGTTAACATTACTAAAATGGAGGAAAATAACCAAAAAATAGGCTTTTTGCATTTTTACTTTTAATTTTTAGGTTTTCCTTAAATTTTCTTTTAAATTAGGATTTAGTTAATTTTTCAAATTAATTAGTTTAATTCTAGAGTTAAAATCAGGTTTTTGTTCATTTTTATTTTTGTATATAACAAAAATAAAATAATAATAATAATAATAATAATAAATAAATAAAAGAAAAGGAAAATGAAAAGGAAATGGGGTCTTGATAAAAGACCCAGTTTTGGGAAAATTTGACCTTAGCCCAAGCCAAATCCCTCCAAACCCGGACTCAACCCTGCCGAAAACCATAGCCAACCCGGTCCAAAACCCTCTTGCCCACGAAATGACCCCGTTTTGGCTAGATTAAATCTAAGCCGTCTAGGTTCTTTTGATCCAACGGATGGAAACCAGGGTGTGTGTATATATATATATATATATATATATATATATATATATATATATATATATATATATATATATATATATATATATATATATATATATATATATATATATATATATATATATATATATATATATATATATATATATATATATATATATATATATATATATATATATATATATATCAGAACTATAACCTAATCCTGAAATCGTCTCTCATAACACCCTAACACACACCACCTCTCCTGCGTCGTCTCCCACCATTCACTGTCGGCCGGAAATCGTCTCCGCTGGTGGCAAGTCTCCAAATACGCCATAAAATTATACCATCACTGCTCCTCATCTTCCTCATTACGAATCCAACCATACTTTTCCTCAAGTACCCTATGAACCCCTATCAAAACAGTGGTCGCCACCTCTGCCGTGTGCGGCACCGCCGACGCCAAACGACACCAAAAGAACACTAAATGGCCACCAAACTCCCTTCGTCCCAAATTTGTAAGTGCCAGTCCTCGAATATGTGCTGAGCTTCTCGAATATCAAATTAAAAACTCGACCAAATCTCACCATTCTCCAGACCTCCCCAAAACCATACCCTATGGTCTCCTCGACCTCCTCATCCTGAATCCCAAACAAAAATCCCTCATATCCGATTGGAATTCCACAAATTTTAGCTCTAGGGTTTGATTTTGAAGAAGTTTAACCTTGTCTAGATTTTCAAGTGTTCGAGTGATCCCGCGGGTATCGCAATAAGTCCTCTGTCCTACTACAGGTGCTGCGACAACCTTTACCAAGTCCGAACGATTGTCGACCACCAGATCCGCTGATCTGCAATATTCACCCCGGCCCACAAGCACAAATCCTCGGCCCCAGTTAATGTTATTTGTTTATTTTTGACAAAATAGACATATAACATTAGCTGAGGATCAAATTCAAGGTCAGTCCAAACTATGACCTAAAATAGTAAGTTTTTTTATCCTAAACAGTCAAGGGTAGTTTAGGTACTTCAAAATAGAGAATAGGGCAGTAATTGAAATTGGAAACCAGTAGAACCTTCTAGAAGGGGTTTTAATTTGAGATTCAGAAATTTAAATGTAGTAACTTGGGCAACATGCCAATAAGTGAAGGACTAAATAGCTAAAATCTTGAAATAAAAGAGGGGCTTAGGGTGCAAGAGAGCAATCTGAAGGTTTCCATAATCTTTGCCTATAACGGCATTCCAACCTTGTCTTTCAATGGAGGTTTTTTTGGGGGTGAGAGAGTTTTGAAGCATAAAAGAATACTGAAAAAGCTCCGAAATTGGAAAAACACTATTTCATTGATCCTTTACTTTAATCCCGGTTCATCTAAGGTTCAAAATGGATTAAAATTGTACCATCCTAAGTTTTGATTTAGATGTTTTGGGTTTACACTTGGTTGAAATCACCTTGAGTATACTGATTTGGGTTTCATCTGTTTCTAAAACCTAGTTTTGTTTTGGTCATGGTTCAAATAAGTTTGGCTTCTCTGGGATTTGATATAGGAGTGGTTGGGCTGTTTGTTTCTAGTTTGACATTGATTTCGAATTTAGGCTACTGTGATACTATTTCTGGCTCTAAAACTGGTTTTATTGCTGTTGTTGAGTTGCTTCTTTAGCTGACTTCCATCTCCTCTTCATTTTGTTCAAATTTCCAGGTACACATCGTGTAGCTCTCAAGTTTTGGAAATGAAATGAATTGCAGCGTGTTTCCCTGTTTGATTCTCATATTTCATTTCATGTATTTTCATAATTTCATTGGATTGTCATTTATAACTAAAACTGGACTGTTTTGGACTGTATAGGACCATTAAACCGAGTTTATTTCATTTCATGATCGTATGAGTATTGTGTTTATGTAATGTTAGATTTGAATTAGTTTGAGTCTAGTGTTTATGTTACGGTGTGTTACTCTGAACTCAGAGATTCAAAGCAATGCGTCAATTCAAAAGTAGTGTGTTGATTTAAAATCAGAAGTTAGCTATGATCCTGCCTGTGATTTAGATGTTTAGAAGTCTGCTTGTGAGAGATCCTTTAATCTATTAGGTTTACATGAATAAAATGCTTAAATTCTATTTGTATGAACAATTGTATCTCAAACGTCCATTATTAGTTGTTCTCTTAAATTCTAGCGTATTAGAAGTTAAGTCCTGACATTAACCCATTAACTAAGTCACTATTGATGTTGAAATTAGTTGAATTAGTAAACCAAACCATCAATTTGGTTGGAAATGATGCCTGGGCTGTCCAGGCCATGAATTTGGGCCTAATATGGCCTAGTGATACAAATGCCGCCAGAATGTTCATAGGCCCACAACCGGGCAGTTTCTTACAAAGCCTTACTAATTTTCCTCATTTTGGGACATATATTAAGGCCTAATGCTGGGCCGGTTTTCATAAACTGACTGAGTTTATTATTCTTGAAGGGCCAATTTTGAAGCCTAATGTGTTGACAACTTTTATTGGAGCCTCTATTTTTAAATTTATAATGTAAGTTTCGGGCCTTTCAAGTTAAGCAGCAAATTCGAGTTAAGAGGTTTAATAATGAAAATCCTCTTGTTCGAGTTTGGACTTGATCTTGAGGCCTGAATTCCTTGAACGCTTTTAATAGGAGATGATTAATAATGCCAATTATTAAGTTTTTCTTTAGAGATAATCCTTAATGGATAATATTAGTTCCTCTTTAGGGTATCCTTAAAAATAAAATTGAGGTGCGCCGCGCCGAACAAAATTCATAAATTACGTGGCCCTCATTAATCATATAAAAACCTTAGAATTCGGGATGTGCCATTTAGCAAATTTTCATGGCCTCCCGCAAAGCCATCAACACGCGAGTCGTTTTAGGCGCGCATTTAAAGCTAATTCTTAAATTCGGGTACGCATTTATGTGATCCAAATCCAAATCTCGACGGTGTTAAAATATGTCAAAAATCACGGGTGCATTTATATGACGTGGTTCGAGACGCATTTTAATACCGTTGCAATCTTCCTAAAAAATTCAATTAAAAGCGGTAAGTAATTTTAAAATTGCACTATAGAATAAACATGTTTAAAATCAAATAATTAGCCAAATATAATAGTTTAAGCGACCGTGCTAGAATCACGGAATCGGAGGGTGCCTAAAACCTTTCTTCGGGTTAACAAAATTCCTTACTCAAGAATTTCTTGTTCGCAGACTTTATTTGGAAAGTCAAAAGTCTCCTCGATTTGGGATTCAAGAAAAATCAGTGACTTGGGACATCAGAAACCAAACCTATAAGTGACGACTTTGATAAATAAATAAATTCATTTCGAATAATATCACTTTAAATAAAAAAAATATTTTTATACATTATTTTTTGGGGCATGTGTGTGAAACGGACGTCTGACAAAGTGAATAAAAAGTAAGAAAAAACAACTATCGAATAGTCAACTCGTACTTATTGATGAAGCAATATTTAATTTATGTCAAGTGAATAAAAAAGAAAGACCCTAGAAAAAATCTCTCCCCTTCTTACTTCAGGATTGTCCCTTTCCACACAATTTTCTTTGGGCCGAAGCAATCCTTTAATTAAACCAAAAAAGTCCGAAAACCCGAACTCATAATTAAAAAATAATCGGATTATTAGTATTAACGTAATCCAAATCCTCGTCAGAAAGTCACACTTCTCACGCTCTCATTTTAAATTTCCCAAAACACCCTTCGGAGTTACAAACCCATTACTCTCACAGCCGACCTACACTCAAGGCTATAACCGTCATTTCTCATTACCGTCTTCTCCAATCAACAGTTGTATAAATATCGAGGCGGCAAAGAAATTTAGTTCCAGAAGTTCTTGTTCGTTTGACAGCGTGCTTACTTTTACAGAGCTTCTCAAAGATATTTTTGTTTGTACAGTTTCGAATCTCATCTCGTTGCCATGGATTTGAACTGCAAAGTTTTGAAGTTTATGATGACAAAAACTCCAGCTGATTCCATTACTCCGTTGAAAATCGCCGGCGATCAAAACAACGCCGTTTCACCGGTTATCGATGGAAACAAACTGAAAATTCAGGTTCCTGTTACGAGGAAAATCGTTGGCGGCGAGGTCGATGTGGTAGATAAGAAGAAAGTGAAAATTGAAGTTCCTATTCCGAGGGAATTGTTATTTCCATCCGCTGAGACGGCGTCATGTACTGATCATGCGCAGTTATTGGTTCAGAACTATGGGAATTTCAAAAAGAGTGGGAAGCCGGTGAGGTTTATGTTCTATAAGGATGGATCGTGGGTGAATTTCGAGAAAAACGTGATGGATGTGATGATATCAGGTTTCGTGAGTGGCAAGCCTATGATTGATGTGGAAATGGAAGGGTTAAAATGTCTTTTTGATTTTTATCGCATGTTAGAGATTGACATGGACACTGGGAAAGAGCACTCTATCTCTTGGATTGATGTTAATGGTAAGTGCTTTTTCCCTAAAGTCTTCATTGATTCCAGTGAGAATTCTGATGATAAGAATCAGGAAATTGAAGCTTCGAATGTTAATGGAAAATTTTCCTCTGAGAATCCTAAGATTGAAATTGAGATAAGAATCTCAGATGACAACTCAGATAAAGAAGTTAACAATTCAGGAGAAGAGTTAAAGTTAGGAAAGAGAAAGAGGGGAAGTGAGGAGAATGAAGTGGAGGAGAAGGGAGAACGGAGTTCGTCCAATGCGAAAGAGCGGCGTGTTATTGCTGCGACTGAATTGCATTCACCAAGGTGGCCAAAGGCAAGGTCATTGAGGGAAGAGGAGAAAGGCTATCAGATGGTAAAGGGTTTACTGTTGTCGGGTTTGAGGACTGTGGACCCTGCTGTTACAGTCACTTCAATTCATCAGTGTGTTAGAACTGGTCCATTGGAAAAGGCTCGTCTTGAGGTTTTCCAAACAAATATGGAGATCATAAAGAGAGCTAGAGGGGGGAACCTTGATGTTGTATATGCTTGGTACGGGACATCAGCCAAGAACGTGGAGATCATTCTGCGTCATGGCTTTGGAATGGCTAGTGTGGTACATGGTTCTAATGCTCATGGCGTTGGTGTGTACTTGTCGCCTTTACGCCAACCTCAAAATAGGTATGCCGTTCTTGAACTAGTTCATTTTTGTGTTCTCATAATTGCACGTGTTCTTTTTTTTTTTAAAACTTGTTATTGATTGTGTGTGTAGTGCAATGATGTCTGAGGTAGATGAATATGGTGAAAAGCATATTGTGCTGTGTCGAGTTATATTGGGAAAGCTTGAAAAGGTTGGGTTAGGATCTCAACAGCGGTATCCTTCTAGTGTGGATTTTGATACTGGGGTTGATGATTTGACAAACCCGAAGTGGTATGTGGTGTGGTCTGCAAATATGAACACCCACATTCTTCCCGAATGCATAGTTAGCTACAAATCTGGACGTCATATGTCAGGTAAATGTTGCTCCTCTGTTATTCAATCTGTTTCAATCACTTTTGAATTTTGGAAAGAGAAATGGAAACACTTATGTGCCCATGTAGGTCAAGCAAATGGTGCTTCATCCATGAAGTGGGCTCCTCACGCTTCAAATGCAATGGGTACATTAGTATCCAAGCTAAGTACTTTGCTTCCACCTCCGAAAGTGCAGGAGTTGCAAAGTTTGTATGGCTCCTACCAGGTAAGTTGCATTGAATTTTTTAACAGTGCACATTCGATATGATTCGTTATACGCAGGGTGATGAATCTGGTGTAACATCTCTATGTTGTGTTTTGACTACTCTTAACTTCTCTTCTCCAACAAATTGTTTACAGGAAGGCAAATTAGGGAAAGAAGTTTTCATGAGACAGTTACGATCTGTTGTTGGAGATGAGTTGTTGCGTTCGACTATTCTGGAAATTCGTGGCTGAGATGAGGTTCTCTTAGTGTTTAATTTTTGTCGTGAGAATATGGGATGTGTTCTCATTGATAATTCCGTTTTTATACAACCGAAGTGTAATGTTACCTTTTACATAGGGAAGCCTCATTAGTAGGAAGCTGGATACACCTTAGGTTATAGATTTACATTTTTTTGTTGTTGTACCTTTTCTAAAGGTTGTTGTGGTGATGTTACTAAAGAGCTTGGACGGTTTTGTCTTTCAGTGCAAGTAGAATCCAGTTCAAATGACAACGTTTTTTTTTTTCCATATCCGGTTTCTGACTTTGTGTTTGCATGTGAAATATTGTTTGAGAATTGTGCAGCGCTAGTGTACAACTCTAAATTGCTTGCCTTATGTTCTGAAGCTTGAATACTGCTTCATGCAGTTATGACTGGATATGCTTTATCTTAAAGCTTTTTATTTGTGTCTGTTGTTCATGTTCTTTGGATATTATGCCAATCTCTTTTGGGTCTGGAGTTTCACTTTTTTCTTCTTAAAATCTACATTGACTTGGAAGAGTTTAGAAATGTATAGTTGTTCATTTTGTAGAATTCCTCAGAACTAGTTGCTTAAGTTGATTATTGATATTTCACGTGCTCCTTCTGGTTACTTGATTAGGACCTTATTTTACTCTTCGTGATGCATGTGTATACTGTTTCATGCAAGAAGTTTCTTTTGGTAGTAACCATTCCAATTTCCTAAAGCTAGAGGCTGAGTTCTTTATGGAAGTGCTTGCTTTTGAGATGTGACAAGGATGGCAGCCCACGTTAGCAGATAATTGAATGCTTGGCTATATGGACCTTGTTTCGCATAATGCATGTAGACTATCTGTTGCAAAAGTTTCCCTTCAATAGTAAGAATTCAGGGTTGAGTATAAAGCTACAGGCACTGTATGCAACTGCCCACCTTCGAGTAGTGACGAGGGTAGCAGCCTATATTGACCTATAATTGGTGAGTATGGAATGATTGTCAGGTAGTGGTAAAGAACCAATTGCAGTGATCTTGTGAAATGTAACTTCGCATTCTGGTGAGTTGACGCATTTATGACATACATTTTCATGTCTACTATTTAAAGATATGTTGCATGTCTTTGCGTGCATGCCTTTTTTGTCCTTGAACTAAAATTATGTTTGGATCTTTGGATTTCATTGGAGAAGAAGCACCAGAAATCTTCTTGCAGTGGCTGGTTTCCTGCTAAATGCTGTCTGTATTTTATGCCACAGGTTGGAGGATACATGCCTTGCCTATTCTTTAAGATGAAATAATTCTTATTACCAGTTAGACGTCCTTGCATAGTCATAATAAACTAAAAATATAATTGGAGACATTTAAGCAAATTTTGATGGTTGACTTAGATAAACTGGAAGTAGTAAGTCTTGTGAAAGTTGTTTTTGCATGTCTAGGTGGTGTATTTTAGGTTTTGACGCTGATTCTTTTACCTTGTCTGTAAATGGAATTAAGTTTACTTATCTATCTGTTTTTAATGTAAGAGCAGAGGTTACTGAATTATGTCGAATACAGGACCTCGTACCATATGATTGGAGAGTTTTTTTTTATTTAAAATGTACACCAAGTACTATTATGGATATACTCTACCTGCATTGGGTATGGGTAAGGTCTGCGTACTGACTACCCTCCCCAGACCCCACTTGTTGGGATCAAACTGGGTTTGTTGTTGTTGTTGTTGTTGTACTATTATGGATATAACGGCTAATGACTTGCAATAATGTGTGTCTAAATGTTGTTAGCACATTGGGTTATTATGCTGTTTCATTCCACGTTATTGTTTTCTGTATGTGTTCAATGGATAAGTTTTTGAATGTCGATATTGATCTATGCCATCCAGCAACTACATGTTGCTGCAGTTGGGATTTAACAGTGTGGACTTTTTCTTCATTTAGTGGGTATCATATTTTTTGGTTGGTGAATGCGTTAAACTTTAAAGGTGCTTAACTAGGTTAATAAGCAGACTGTAGAGGGCATGACTGGTATTTGGGAACATGAAGTGCATTAAATGCGAGTTTCACCCTTCCTTTGATGGCCAACCAGGGTCGACTTTACTCATGAACTGGCAAACTGGACAAAGATCTGTGTCGGGTTAGGGTTTAAATTTTATTTTGTAAGTCAGGAAGAAATCAAATTTCACAAGCATGAAGAGATAAAATGTGGTGCTTTAAGTTCAGTTTTCAAAGAGTCCGGCAGCCTTATCGGCAAAAATCAATTTCTTACTGTTGGGTGATTTGGATTATGACTTCTTTAGACTTTCTGTTATCTCTCTATTTTTAGCGTCTGTTTATGTTTCTTCTTACTAAAGTTCAGTTGGCAAGGGAAGTAATGGCCAACATAGGTTTCTGTTTGAAGATTTTCTGCCAAAACTAGTCATGTAATCTAGGAAAGTAATAATTTCTTTTAGTTGCTTATATTCCCTGGAACGTTTAGCAGTGTTTGTCTGTTCAGTTACTGACAGCATGTGTCTTATCTGTTTTGTTTTCTCTGGAACCTTTGCCTGCAAGTTATATTTTTGCTCCCTCATATTACTGTCTTCTCAAATCATTGGAGTACTAGTGCAATTTGAACGCCTTCTTTAGGATCTAAGGAAAGAGATCTTTTGCTTCATGCGGCAGTGTAAAATATGGTCGTATTCATCTGAATCTCAATAATATGGAGAAAAGGAGCAAAAAGACCCTAAATTGATTTTGTGATCCCTGTTATTGGTATATATTTAAATGAGCTACCTTTTCTTGCCAATTAGATGGCAAGGAGGAATAATCTTGTGCGTTTTCCTTTTCTTCTATTGCTGTGGAGAAACAGCAGGAGTTTTGGACATTGGTGTGCGATTTTGTGCAGTGGTTAGTATCTTTTCTGTTTTCATCTTTAGCTACTATTAATCCAAAAGATGTCACCTTTCAGGGACGTGTGTTTGGCGTAGTCTATTGTAGGGCCATGAGAGGCAGTAGTTTTATCTTTTAGCTTCACTCTATTTACCCGAGCTTGCCACAAGTTGGTATATTTCTTTGTGAACAAGCCCTTTTTGCTTGATTTTCCAAATACTGGATGCAATACCATTTAAGTACTAATCTTATTTTAAGCAATTAATTTAATGGTGTCGTTCCTGGCTTTTCCTTGAGTTGGTATTCTCATAAACACGCACCTCGTTGCATAAACTTCCCTACTAATAAAATAATTACCACAAAAGTATTGTGGCAAGTTAAATAACATGAATGTGTATGACGTAGATTTGCTTGGTCAATTTACGGCGATTCATCTGAAGTTATGTGTTCCATCAGAGTTCTCTTTATCAAGATGAGAGGAAGTTTCTCATCCTCAGTGATTTGGAGTGTTAAGATGGTCAGGTACGCGAAATTGTGCAGACCCTGTAAGGTATCCAGATGTATTTGTTGATTATTACTTATCGCTATATCATAATCACATCAGTTGTTTGTGAAGCTTTAAGTTAGTTACTGACAATTTTAATCAAATATTAGTTGTTAATACATTACAGTACACTACAGAATGTGATTTCCTGAATCTAAATGCCAATTACATACTGTTGTGGATAGATCTTTCAAATGGCTATAGGCTGTCTTCTGCTCTCATCGATGTTATCTTAGCTTTTTAATTATAGAAAGGAATAATGTACAGCTACACTATAATATTTTCTTACTGTGTTCTGTCTCTCCTTTGTAATGGTTTACTGGCTTCTCAGGGGCCACAATCTTCTTGGGCTTGGATTCCTCATGGTACCCATGGTATCATCTTCGTTCTTCTTTTTTTTTTTTTTCCGGTGAACGCATGCTGTTACTTGAACTGCCCTACCCATAATAATTGCCACAGTTAAACAACATGAAATGTGGATATTATTATACTGAATGCTAATTTACAGTGTATCAATTATTTGTGACTTGTATGAAGTGCTGAGAATCGTAAGGAATTTGTTAGTGTTGATACGGAAGAAATTATGTCTTTGGTATGTTTCTCATCCTGTGTAGTTCGGACTAATAAGTGGTGACAGTTGGACTCATGAACGCAACATCGTGGAGACTCATCAGTTGTCCAGAATTATCCAGGAGTAATAACTTTCTCATATTCACAACAGTTGTTTGTCAAGTATTAATCACATGTGATAACTGTGATCAGATCTTAGCTCTTAATAAGTGTGATCAGATCTTAGCTCTTAATAGATCACAGTATATTACAGAATCTGATTACATGATAGAAGAATACGGGAATCTGATTAAGTGAATCTTACTCCTCATTACTCTCGTCAGTGATACCTTAGCTTTTGATTTATTGAAAGGGAAAATGTAAAGCTATCTTACTACAGTTTTTCCTAGACAATATCTTGCCTCTCCGTATGCATTGGTGTTACTGGCGTTCCTTTAGGTCAATGGTCCTCTTGGACTTGGTGCTTCATGTAATGGTGCTCATGGTATCAGCAATTGTTTTTCTGTTTGATAAGCAGTTTCACTTCTCTTAGAGGTGGACGTCTTCTGTTCTAATCAGTTTTACAGTTCATTGTGTCACTGTTATATCAGAAGTGGAAAAGAGAAGAGCTCACATTCTTCTTTGACTGTTATGTCATCTCTTAGTCACTTACATTACTGCTTAAATAAATTTCCTTTCAGGGCTAAGGTTTTTGTGGACCTAAGTTCTTCACGTACTAAGGTACTCCGGTATAAGAACCTGACGGTTGAGTGTAAGTATGGGGCGTTCTTTGCAAAAATATCAGTTACAAAGTTGGCTCTCAGCCTGTGAAGGAGGTATATCAGATCTATTCAACCTCACAAACACCTGATGCAACTATTCATGAGACTTGGGGGCAGCAGGGTTGGAATATAAACTTCAGAAGATTACTAAATGACTGGGGAGATCAATAGGATTGCTAAGCTTTTCGAGGTACTGGAACAATTTATCCAAGGAACAACAGCTAATGAAGATAGATTAGATTGGAAGCATAGAAGATGTAAATCATTTACTAGACTTTGTTGGATCATTGTAAGAATATCAAACCACTTTTGGGTTTTGCCTTGTTGAAGTGTAAATATGGTTCCCAGCAGTGTCTTTGTCAGCAGATCTACAATATCACTGTTTCTTCTTCTCAAAAGAAGTCCTTTTCACTGTGTGGTCTACTTGATAGCAATCATAGAACCCTTTCAAATGAAGGTGCTCTTTTTATTATTATCCTGAGTCTGGGCAGTTCATTTTTTCTTTTTAAATTTACATTTGATAGGATGCTGTAAATAACAAGTACGACGAGAGTGCTTCTTTTCGTGATCTGGGTAATTCACGCTTTTTTTGTAAATACATTATGATTGGATGCTGTAAATAACATGTGAGTTGTATGTGCAAGGCATCGTTCACAGCCGGGAGCTTGGATGCCGTTGTTTAGTCTTCCTCTACAAGGAACGATATTTTGGATGAATGTGTGGCTGAATGTGAATAGATAGATTTATTCTAGTATATCACTGGACAATCACAGTTTACCGTTGCAGAGTTTTAAAAACACCATATAGGAGACATTGTCCGCTTTGAAAATCTTAAAGATATCTCCTATCATCTAAAGGAAAAGGGAGATGCATTATGATAGGCATGTTATGTTTGGACTGTTTTTCTTGAAGTTTCATATGTTAGCGATCTACTGGAAGTGTATGATAAATGGCTGTTCAGTGGTCGTCCTTTCTCTTTTGTAAGTTCCTTGAACTAGTGGTTTGGTATCTGATACCTATGTTGCTCGGACTCTTTGAAAATATTGCCTACTTCGAATTTTTTAGAAGTAGTATATTTTTGGACGGATGTGCAGTATTTTGGAGAATCCGCAACATAGTCTGACACGGTTTTATTTCTGGTTAATCAGTTTAATTTGCCCTAAGCCTCGTTAGTTATCCCTCCATGGATTTCATGCATTTGGTTTGAAGGAATATAGTCGACGTAAGGCTTGCCATAAACATGTTGGTGCGGCGTGACGATAAGGACACAGTTACTCTTTGGCTATGGTTCCCGCTCGTGCAGCTCTATTCAGGTGTCAGGTCACAGGTGGGGGATTAATGTTTATCCTTGACATTGATAATAATTGAAGTTTGAGAATGTAAATCAGAAATCCGTTGTAGTCGCCTTTTGCTTTCCAGTGTAAGAGTGTTACTTGGGTTTAATATCTTGGGGCTTCTGCTGCCACGGATCTGGGCCAGCTTAGGTGCAAAGTGCAAACTTGTTCTTTTCATCTTTGATTTTTCCGAACCAAAAGCTGGCCTTAATGGACGTTAGCAGCGTGACTTCGGATTAGTTGCCACCTCTGTGTAGGGATGGCAATTGGGGCAGCACGGGGAAGGGCAAACCTTAAATGGGGCGGGGCAGGGGAAAATTTTAATTGGGGGGGGGGGGGGGGGGGGAGATTTTAATGGGGTGGGGCAGAGCAGGGCGGGGGCAAAACCTTATATCTAACTTAGTTCTCTCTTAATACAAGATTGACCTTTCGTATTAGATTGACCTTATATCCTATCTATTTAATGTTCCACTAAAAAAAATCTCCTTTAGTATTAGAATGATTAAAAGCATGTATCAAAAAGTAAATTGTCCTCGAGTGCCTTCTGTATAATATGAAAACTCACCAAAACATGGAAGTGAGAATGTGAGATCGGGTCTATTTTATTTTATTTCACGTAGTATGAAAATTGATATTAACAAATTTCAAAATTACTGAAATGAAAAATAAAGAAAAAAAAATTAAAGAAAGTTAAATGGGGCAGGGCGGGGCAGCGCTTAATAGGGCAGAGCGGGGCGGGACAAATTTTTTAGAAAAGACTAAACGGGGAAGGGCAGGGCAAATTAAAATTTTAGCGGGTCAAAGCTTGCTCTGCCCCGTCTTAACCCTGCCCTGCCCATTTACATTCCTACCACTGTGGGTATCTGTCTTGCGGTGGGATACCAAAATAAAGGAAAGTTTTTGGTTCAAAAACTCGAGGAAGATTTCATGTAAATTTGCTTTTTCTGTTACGTTCTAGGAAAACCATTTGTTCAACCAAGGAGAAACGTGTATTCTTTCGAATTAAGTTTGCAAAAATCACTTTTGACATTCTAAAGTATAGAATACTACACACTAAATGTGAGCATTCGACAACAAAAACATTGTCTAGATTGTAAGGAGTTTTTTCTCGTTTCCAACCCATTTCATTACCCTCGTCGTCGTGTGTTTTTGGCGTATTATAGTCAGTGTTGTTGCTTCAATATGTAAAAGGAACCTCATATGTAATACGACATATACAACGTTTTGTCAAAACATAAACAAAGGTAACATTGCCGCTGAGGCCCAACCTAGAACATTAGCGGATTCAATTTACACAAATAGCTTCATTGCTTAGGTTATACATGCGCTTGTTATTTTTAGTTTAAGTAATTATACAAATGGTAAAATTTCTATGCCTTGCCATGATCAAATTTATGCATGATTGGGCGCAAAAGAGTTGAAAATCCGTCCCGCTGAATTTGCTTCATTCTCATTCCCTTTAGAGAATGTGATAGCAGTATATGAGAAGTCTGAAAGAAGACAAAATTATTACCATGAAGGTATCAATGGATGTGGACGTGACAATAGACGAAATTATAATCGTCATCATTGTGATAATGAGAATAATAAGAATTCTCAAAATAATCCTTTACTCTATGAAAGTAATATTTGTCATCAATTTGACAATATGAGATTTATAAAGCATATATAGATGATTATGGTCCATTCATGATGTGAGTGTGACAACATCTAATTTATGAATACATATTCATTCTTGGAAGAATATGAACGTGCTAGTGGTAGTGAATATACCACACTCGCCTCTAGAAGGAGGTTTGAGATGATATAAGAAAATAATGTCATTATTATTGCATGAATGGTCATTGATCACATACTTATTGTACGTCAAAATATTTTGCAATGTGATTATTAAAGGACAACAATAATGCAAGAAACATATCTTGCATATAATTTTGACCATGACCATAATAGTATAACTTTCTCTTTAAAAGAGATATTCACCATATGGATGTTCATTAATATGTGGTAGTACCAAATTAATTGAGAACTCTGCAAGAGCCAATTATACTATTTTGGAGAAACACAATTGATTACCAATAAGATATTGTGTTGTAGTAAGTCTCAAAGAAACTTATTCAATTTCCAAAGTATACGCGAAAGCGATTGATTATATTGAGACTATAGATACAAAAAGATTTGATATTTTCTATTACTACAACTTGTAGCGGAATAATATGTATGTGAAAAGCTACCCGCATTATTCTCCAGTTTGTACTACACAAATAAAAGAATGCCACAATAAAGTGGATGTTTATTGATATAAACACCAATATCATAATAAACTTGGAGTTTATCGATAATTGCACATGTCATGGTGTAAACCTGAAGTTTATCAATATTGATAATTTATTCAGTTGGCATAATCAGTTTAGCCATATCAATTTAAATGAAATGTGCAAAAATAATAGAGAATTCACATGGGTAAATATTAAAGAACTAGAAATTTCTTTACAAATTCTCTGGTATTACTTGTTCTCATTAATTAATAGACCAACTAAAGTTGGGATTGAATCCCATGAATTTTGGAAATATCAAAGGTGAATATGGGCCCATTCACTTGCCATGTATACCACATAAGATGCATCTATGAGATGGTTACATGTGCGATTATTATTAACCTGCAACCTGGCCGGTGCTTGCGAGGTAACTTGCTTAGTAATTTAATTTTGAGCATAATTTTCAGATTTTCTATTCAAGATAGTTCTTCTTGATAAGTTGGTTTACATCACAGCTGGTTTAGTAAAATAATTTATTGAGTGCCTCCACTTAATAGCTAAACTATTTCTTATCAGAACAAAGTTATCTATATCAGTTTGATATATGTTATATACGAGAGTATGTTATATTCTCCCCTCACAAGTGGTTCAGGGTCAGGAACCAAATAATTTCATCTTATTATTATTGAAGTGCAGTGTATATTAACACGATAATGCACATAGATGGATTCTCAAAATTGAGGAAACAAGTTAGTTTTTCTAACATGAGGGGGAGACATGATAAACAGTTGAGAAAAAGTTACGTAGAATGAATTATCATTTGTATATCTAGATCCTTGATTACGATAATATGAACTTGAAGTTCATAAAAGATAATTCGTTTGCAATATATTGCAAGCATGCCATATGCATTTGCTGACCCAAAGAAAGTAACTATATTCTCATTGAAAATACTTATATTAAGTCCTAGAAAGACAAAGTCTATGGTATGCTTAAACCATATAGAAAAATCGGTTTCAAATAAACTTCTTGATAAAGAAGATGAGCAAATGATCAAAGTGATCATAATAAAGGAGGTAAGTGATCTAGAAGGTCACATGACATAACACTTCATAAATCTTATGAGAGATTCAGGTACCTGAATATATGAATGAAAATCGATATGTTATGTCTTTATGAAAATTTATTGGAACCGATATAACATGTTCGTCGACGACATCTATCATAGCGCTAAGTATAGATGAAGATCTTAAGTCTATCGAATATAGACACAAAAGTATTCGCCAAATGGAAGAGATACAATTCAAGTAGAATTGATTCCATATAAAAGACATGTAATTTTGGACATGTAGTTCAAATAGTTGAAAGTATAAAGTCAATGGTATGTATAGTCAGTTTTCGATATCTTATTTGTCTAGCATGACATGAAAACTTGATATGCATCTAAATTCTATAATATGGCTTATATGACTTAATTTAGAAGCATTTACAATTCTTGATCTTGAAGTACCACTTCCTAAGTACATGCACAAATGTATCTTGCTACAACTATAAGCATGATAATGTGATAGGGGGATACCTTTATGGAGATATTGAAGAGCCATTCCACGATATTTGTGAAGACATTATATATCTATCACGAGTTATGATTTCAAGGTCCAAATATTTATTATAGTTAATATGGCTGATTTATTTATCAATCTCTACCAACGATCTCTTGAAGATGGTGCAAAAGATTGGAATGTGAAGGCTCAAGGATGTGAATTGATGCTCTCTTCAGGGGGAGTTAATGTGCATTGCACTCTTTTTCCCTTACAAGGTTTTGTCCCATTGAGTTTTCCTTGCAAGGTTTTTAATGAGGCAACCAATAGGCGCATTTCTAAATATGTATCCTTTTCTAGAATTTTTTCCCACTGAGTTTTATTTTAGTTAAGGTTTTAACGAGGCACATTATTTATTGAGTAGACATTCAAGGGGGAGTGTTAAGAATAGAATTCTATTTGGAGTGAATGTCTATCTTGTAGAGAGTTTTACTTTGAGGCTAAGTCATTTTTCCTCCTATAAATAGAGGGGTCTTACCCCATTGAAAAATCATCCCAAAATATCAATAAGAATTTCTCTCTCTCTTTCTCTGCAATATTGCTCTTGTTCTTTTATTGTTTCATAACACGTTATCAGCACGAGCTCTAACCAATTGAGTAGAAGCTTTGGGATTGAGAATAATGATCGTCAAATGTTCTATGATCTTCTTTCGTGATTAAATTGATTTAATGTAAGTATTTTACTTTTCTCTTTCAAATTCTTGTCATTCTATAATTTAATTTTAAATACAAGCAAAGACGATAAATTTTGATTGCAACTCTAATGGAGTTTAAAAGAAATTATAACCATCCAAATTAGTACTGAATATTCATTTATTTAATAATTCAATTACATCTTTTTATTTGTACTATGTACGATGCATATTATTCAAGTAGATGAGCGGTCGCAGTATAATTATTTAGGAGACATCGGTTACTAAATACAAAAATGAAGTTTTATGTTCATTCACTAATTATTTCACATCGTCGTCTAGTAATTTTCTTCTTTTTCTTTTTTGTAACAAGGGAAAAAGTGATTGTCCTGAAAAAAGAAAAACAAATATAAACGGAAAAAGTTTCCTTTTCAAAATCATTTCGAAGAGCAGAGGTCCAAATATCTCGATCATGGCGCTGCAATATTTTTGGCTTAGGTGAATATATTGCAGACAACTGTATCTTTTTCTACCAATAGAACTAACAGAAAAGATAATGCTCTCTATGAAATAACAAGAGATAGATGATTGGTTTAATAAAACAAAATGGTACTCCTACTATTTCTCATTACCATACACGTGCTCACGAATTCGTTTTCCTTTTTTTTAAAAAGAAAACTCGAGAAAACCCTTTTTCGAGGCATGCAATATTTCGTTCACAATCATACAATTGTGGATTATAAAGATTAGATATTTTGAATGACAACTAAAATTTCAAAATACTAATAAATCACATAATATTCTTAGGAACTTTTTGTTAAATTAAAAAATAGTAAGTAATTTTATAAAAGATCTCTGAAGTAAGTTAGTTATTTTATTTTATTATTAGTAATAAAAGATTCTTTATATAGGTAGAGCGACTCTTACAAATTGTGAATACTAATTTGTTAAAAATAATGAGAATGAGAATATAGTGTTATCACTCGCTGAAATTGAAATATTTGTAAGATCGATTTTACATTTTGTATCAATTAAAAAAATTATTGGTATTCCTAAAGTAATTAGTAACGGTAGTACATGTTGCGCAGGGGCCCAATAACATTATATTTAAGTTGAGATAATTAACAAAAATAAAAATTTTCTTAACTATATATATATATATATATATATATATATATATATATATATATATATATATATATATATATATATATATTGATGGTATAAAAATGTACTTATCATTTTTACAAATAAGGTGATTATTTGTTCTTGCGTTTCAACTTTTTGAAATGAAAACATCTTTTTCGTCAAGTTAAGGCATATAGGTTAATATTTTTATTGATTATTTTTTTAAATAATTTTTATACATATATCAATGCCCTTGGATCCCAATTAAATCCCTTTTTTAATCTTAATTCTTCTGTAATCTTTTTAAGTTTTTGCTTAATTTTTATAAAGGTTATTAGCATAATAATAAATGTCCTTCTTCTATTTGATTAGGAAATTTATCTTTAATATCATTTATAAAGAAACTAATACCTCCGGCAATGTTGTACTAAATTTGCACGAAGTTAATCACGTCTCTTGATAATACTAAACTACTGAATTTTGCATGCTCATCAATTCTTGTAGATTTTTTTTTCATATCGCTATTATGTGCATAATTCATTTTTCTTCTATTATAAATTATTGAATAAAAATATTCACTTCATTTGGAATAGTATTATATTAACGTCTATAGTATTAGGTTTGTATGTTGATTTATTTTTGATATATTTCTATAATTTATTTTTACAAAATAATTTTCTATACTCCAACAAATACCTTCTATCATTTCCATTGTATTAGGTTTCTATCTTGTCATTTTTGAAAAATTTGACAATCTATTGTAAGAAACAATTTTTTACTCCAACCAAAATTAAAATTAAAATCTGATAGGAGTAATAGTTTTGGATATCAAAATACTAATTCGACATTTTATGTCATGATCCAGATTTCCCACCCTCAGGGGTCGTGATGGCGCCTACTAGTGAAAGCTAAGCAAACCAACTATTTCGATTTAATTATCCTTTTCAAGTTTTTAATTCCTTATAATTTCAAACAACATATCAAAACAGTGAAAATAATAATACCAAAAGCAATGCGGAAGATAAAATCTGATAATTTAACTTAAACAAACTAGAAAGTCTAGATACAACTCTACCTAGAATTTGGTGTCACAAACAGTCTATGAATATTACAATTAAAGTCTGAATAGAAATACACGAATGTGTCTCTGAATAATTAAAAAAAAAGAAGAAAAATGATAGAAGGAGACACCAAGGCCCGCGGACGTCTGCATGACTACTTCGGGTCTTCGCCAATGGACTGAAGGCAGTAACCTCACTATGATCCAAACGCTCCAGTACCAGGATCTGCACACAGTGAAGAGTGTAGTATCAGCACAATCGACCCCAAGTGGTGGTAAATGCCTAGCCTAACCTCATCGAAGTAGTGACGAGGCTAGGACCAGACCACCAAATAAATCTGTGTAGTTAAATCATATACAACAAAAAATAAAGCCAAAAATTTACAATTCAAGATGGGAAAGGGAATCATACTGCGGGGGGATCAAGTAACAACAAAAAATCAATAAATAACCGTAAAGAACACCATAACTCAATTATCAGCAATAATAAAGAAATTAAAGATAAGTGCACGGCATCACCCTTCGTGCTTTTACCTTACCATAAGAATTTATACAATCAGCACATCATCACCCTTTATGCATTAACACTCATATCAGGGCACGACATTGTATATCGTGCGGCACAGCATAACCCTTCGTGCTTTTACCTCACATATCGGCACGACGTCATCCTTCGTGAATTAACACTCTCAGAATCATGCACGACATCACCTTTCGTGCTTTACACTCTTCCTCATACAAGCAACAATCACAAAACAATTTGGGCAGGGAATCAACAATTTCACAATAGAATTACGGCATGGGAATAATAGCATAAAAACAATATCCCGGAAAGGGAAACCATATCATGAGTAATAACATCCCGGCAAGGGAGATAATATCATAAACCTCTTCTTTTTTCCACAATTACTTCATAACTCAATTATCGACTTGAGCCAACGCTCTACAATGTTCAATTCCCATTAACACTTCCACAAGCCTTGTTCAACAATAGAAATCATCATATAAAGCATGAACAATTCAAAATGGAGCCACATTAATTATAGTTTAAGACTCACATACATTCTTGACTCTGACACATAGATACTCGTCACCATGCCTATACGTCATACCGAATAATTAACACATAGAAAATAATACACAACACCTAATTCCTCAAGCTAAAGTTAGATCAAATACTTATCTCAACTTCCAAGGCCAAACTCAAGCCTCAAATATTGCTTTTCCTTTAGAATTAGCCTCCAAATTACTTGTATCTATTTCAAATTAATTTAACAACAACAATAAATGCTAAGGAATTCATACCCAATGCTTAATTACAGGCTTTCTATCATTTTCTCAAAAAGTCAAAAATCGACCCCAGACACGCTTTGTCGAAACTCGAGGTTCGGACCAAAATTCGATTACCCATTCACGCACGAGACCAAATATGCACTTAGTTTCGATATTCGACCCCTAAACAAGGTCTAAATTTTAATTAATTAAAAAGCCTTAACTCTACCCAAATTCTTAATTTCTACCATAAAAACTCTATATTGGATGAAGATTGATAAAATGCAATGGAAAATCAAAAGAAAAATGTTTAGAATCATATACTAATGCTTTGGGGAAGAACTTGTTCTTTAAAAATCGCATCAATGGTCTCTAATTTTGAAAATATGAAATTATGGACTAAATCCCCATTTTGCTGCTGCTTTTAATTCACTGGACAGGCCTTCTTCGCGTTTGCGAAGGGCCTGTCATGTTCGTGAAAGTTGAGGCCTAGTTTACTTCGTGTTCACATTTGTTGGCCCGCGTTCTCGGAGCTTTAGCTCCTCAAGCCTTCGCGTTCGTGGGCCAGTGGCCGCGTTCACGTAGAAAAAAAATCCCTTTCCCCCTGTCCCGGCCAAAAGGTCTTCGCGTTCACGAAGGATAGCACCTCCAAGGCTTCACGTTTGCGAGCCGGTTCTCGTGTTCGCGTAGAAGGAATTGTCCTTCAACCTAACTTACCCTTCATGTTCGCGAGATTCCTTCCGCGAACGCGAAGAACAAAACTCCAGCATACTAGAAATAGAAAACCTGCAACTTTTTAAAGTGTAAAAATATTTCGAAACCTATATAGAACTGACCTGAGCCCTCGGGGCTCCAAACCAATGAAGTATACTAACTCAAAAACATCATAATGGACTTACTCGTGCGATCAAATCGCCAAATTAACATATTTAACAACGAATTTAGCATCAAAATCAAGGAAAAATCCCAAGAACACTTAAGTTTCAAATTTCACAACCGAGGGTACGATTCACGTCATTTCAAGTCTGTTTCTTATCAAATTTTACAGGCTCAACCTAAACACCATATAAAACATGTACTGGGATCCCTAACCAAGATACGGGCCTGATACCATTAATTTCAAATACATTCATATTTCCAAAAAACTCTTAAATTCCAGTTATATAAGTTTCTTCAAAAATTTATCTCTCGGGCTTGGGACTTCAGAATTCAATTTCGGGCATACGTCCAAGTTTCGTATTTTTCTACGGACCTTCCGGGACCATCAAATCATGGGTCTGGGTCCATTTACCCAAAATATTGACCGAAGTCAATTTAAATTAAATTTTAAAGTCCAAATTAACATTTTCATCAAATTTCCACATAAAAGCATTTCGGATGTATGGCCCGACCGTGAACGCAAATCTAAGAGGAAAAAAAAGACTTCTAAGACCTCGAAATACAGAATTTACTTGCAAATGTCATCACATCCTCCACTCTAAAACAATCGTTCTTTCTCGAGCGGACATAAGAAAGAAGTACCTGAATCGGGGAAAATATGGGGATATCAGCTCTGTCTATCGGACTCGGACTCCCAGGTTACTGCCTCAACAGGCTGACCTTTCCACTGAACATGAACAGAAGAGAAACTCTTTGATCTCAACTGACAAACCTGCCAGTCTAGAATAGCTACCGGCTCCTCCTCGTAGGACAAGTCCTTGTCCAAGGACAGTACTGAAGTCTAACACGTGGGATGGATCTCCCTAATACTTTTGAAGCATGGACACATGAAACACTGGATGCATGGCTGATAAGCTTGGCGAGAATGCAAGTCTATAAGCCAACTCTCCCACTCGATCAAGAATCTCAAAAGAGCCAATAAATCTAGGGCTTAGCTTGCCCTTCTTCCCAAATCTCATCACGCCCTTCATAGGCGAAACTCGAAGCAATACCCGCTCTCTAAGCATGAATGCTACATCATGAACCGTGCGATCGGTATAGCTCTTTTGCCTAGACCGGACTGTATGAAGCCTATCCTGAATGATCTTCACCTTGTCCAAGGAATCCTGCACTAGGTCCGTACTCAACAACCGAGCCTCTCCAGGCTCAAACCACCCGACCGGCGACCGACACCGCCTACCATATAAAGCTTCATAAGGAGCCATCTGCATGCTCGACTGGTAACTGTTGTCATAGGAAAACTCTGATAAATGCAAGAACTGATCCCACGAGCCTCCAAAGTCAATAACACAAGCTCGGAGCATATCCTCCAAAATCTAAATAGTACGTTTGGACTGCCCGTGGCGATGAAATAGTGTGCTCAACTCGACCTATGTGCCCAACTCACGCTGAAAGGACCTCCAGAAATGCAAGGTAAATTGCGTACCTCGGTTAGAAATGATAGACATTGGCACACCATGAAGACGAAAAATCTTCCGGATATAGATCACAACTAATCTCTCAGAAGAATAGGGGACTGCCACAGGAGTGAAATGCGCTGACTTGGTCAGCTTATCAACAATAACCCATACTGCATCGAACTTTCTCTGAGTCTGTGGAAGTTCAACAATAAAGTCCATAGTGATACACTTCCACTTCCACTCGGGAAGCCCAATCCTATGAAACAAACCACTAGGTCTCTTATGCTCATACTTTACCTGCTGACAATTCAAACATCGAGCCATATACGCAAAAATATCCTTCTTCATCCTCTTCCACCGATGATGCTGCCGCAAGTGCTGATACATTTTGGTGGCACCCGGATGAATAAAGTACCGGTAACTATGAACCTCCTCTAGAATCAACTAATGAAGACCATCCACATTAGGCACACAAATACGACCATGCATCCTCAAAACTCCATCATCCCCAACTATGACCTACGTGGCACCACCGTGTTGCACCGTGTCCTTTAGGACACACAAATGGGGATCATCATACTGCCAATCTTGAATATGCTACAATAATGAAGAATGAGCGACTCTGCAAGCTAACATACAACTGGGATTAGAGACATCCAACCTCACGAACTGACTGATCAAAGCCTGAACATCCAAAGCAATCGGCCTCTCACCAATCGGAATATACGCAAGAATTGCCCATACTGGTTGACTTTCTACTCAAAGCAAGACAACTACATTGGCCTTTCTCGGATGATATAAGATGGTGATATCATAGTCTCTCAATAGCTCTAACCACCTTCTCTGCCTCAAGTTTAGCTCCTTCTACTTGAACAAGTATTGTAAACTCTTGTGATCCATGAACACCTCACATGACACGCGATACAAATAGTGCCTCCAAATCTTTAACACGTGAACAATGGCTGCTAATTCCAAATCATGAATTGGATAATTCTTCTTATGAATCTTTAATTATCGCGAAGAATAAGCAATAACCTTACCATCCTGCATCAACAACACACCAAATACAATACGGGATGCATCACAATAAATTGTATATGACCTTGAACCTGTAGGCAATACCAACACCGCCGCTGTAGTCGAAGCTATCTAGAGCTTCTGAAAGCTTGCCTCACACTCGTTCGACCACCTGAGCTGTGCACCCTTCTGGGTCAACCTGGTCATCGGGGCTGTAATAGATGAAAATCCCTCCACAAACCGACAGTAATAGCCTGCCAAACCCAAGAAGCTCCGGATCTTTGTAGCTGCTGCGGGTCTAGGCAAGTCCTTAACTACCTCTATCTTCTTCGGATCTACCTAAATACCCTCTGCTGATACAACATGACCAAAGAAAGCAACTAATCCCAACCAAAACTCGCACTTCGAAAACTTATCATACAACTGACTATCTCTCAAAGTCTGAAGAACAACTCTTAGATGCTGCTCAAGCTCCTCCCGGCTGAGGGAATAATCAAAATATCATCAATGAAGACTATTACAAATGAATCCAAGTAAGGCCTGAACACTCGGTTCATCAAATCCATGAAAGCTTCTAGGGCACTCATCAACCTGAATGACATCACCAAGAACTCATAATGCCTGTACCGAGTGTGAAAAGTTGTCTTAGGGATATCGGATGCCCTAATCCTCAACTGATGGTAACCAGATCTCAAGTCAATCTTTGAAAATACTGTAGCACCCTGAAGCTGATCAAACAAATCATCGATCCTCGGCAATGGATACTTATTTTTAATTGTGACCTTGTTCAATTGCTGGTAATCTATACACATCCTCATTGATCAGTCCTACTTCTTAACAAACAACATCAGCGCACCCAAGGCGAGACATTAGGTCTAATAAAGCCTTTATCAATAAAGTCTTACAATTGCTTCTTTAATTCTTTCAACTCAAGCGAGGCCATACGATACGGCGGAATAGAAAAAGGCTGAGTTCTTGAAGCCAAATCACTGCAGAAGTCAATATCCCTATCGAGCAGCATACCCGCCAGATCTGAAGAAAATACCTCAGGAAACTCACAAACAACAGGCACATAATCCATAGAAGGAACCTCGACACTAAAATCAAGAACATACGCCAAATAGGCCAAACATCCTTTATCAACCATACGTCGAGCCTTCATAAATGAGATAACCCTACGGGTGGAATGACCAAGAGTACCCTACGGGTGGAATAACCAAGAGTCCCTCTCCACTCCAAATGAGGTAAACCCGGAAAGGCTAAGGTTACTATCTTGGAATGACAATCCAAGATAGCGTGGTAAGGTGATAACCAGCCCATCCCTAATATGACATCAAAATCCACCATATCCTAAAGTAACACGTCTACTCGGGTCTCAAGACCCCCAATCACAACCATACAAGAATTATGAACATGATCTACCATAATAGAATCATCCACCAGTGTAGACACATAAACAGAAGTACTCAAAGAATCACTAGGCATGATCAAATACGGTGCAAAAAAGATGACATATAGGAGTATGTAGGCCATGGATCAAATAGCACTAAAACACCCCTACTACAAACTAGAATAGTACCTATTATGACTACATCGGAAGCCTTAGCCTCAGGCCTGGCTGGAAGAGCATAACATCAGGGTGGGTCCAACCATGTTGAAATACATCTCTGGGACGGCCTCCTACTGGCTGGCCTCCACCTCTAGTGGCTAACCTCCACCTCTAATATATTTACCTCCATATCTGGCACCTTTAGCTAGCTGAGCAAGTGCTGGAACACTCGGTGCCTTAACCATGGCACGAGAGCCCTGATGTTGAGAGCTGATCGGTGTTCGAGGGTAATCTAGTAATATGCCTCGTATCACCACAAGTATAACAAGCCCTCGACTGTTGAGACTGCTGACCCTGGCAGTATGAATGACCACCATGAAAACTCTAGAGCGGTAGTGCACTGATAGGAGCTGGTGGTGCACTGTAGGGGAAATGATCAAAGTACTGCATATGAGAACCACGACCACCTGGTGCACAGTGAGAAGCTTGAAGTGATGAATGAAACAACCTGGAAGGATGGCCCCTACCGAAAGAATCCCTACCTTCAGATGAGGCACCACTGAACCCACCCAAGTGACGAGGCCTCTTATCAGACCCTTGACCACTCCCCTGTGATAGAACCATCTCAACTCTTCTGGCCACATTGGGCGCATCCTGAAATGAAATCTCGCTCCCCGTCTCCTCATCCATCTGCAGTCGAATAGGCTAGACGACTTCCTGAATGAGCCTTCCCTCTCTTTCTCTCTATCAGTGGGAAGTATAAGAAGAGCATGCCAGGCCAAGTCAATAAATCTAGTCTTGTACTGAGTGACAGTCATAGAACCCTACTAGAGACACTCAAGCTGTCTCTAATAGTTCTCCCTCTGAGTGACAGGAAGAAACTTCTCTAGAAATAGCTGAGAGAATTGATCCCAAGTCAAAGCCGGTGACCTAGCTGGTCTAGCCAAACAATAATCTCGCCACCAAGTCTTGGCAGATCCAGATAGTTGAAAAGTAGCAAAGTCGACCCCATTGGTCTCCACTATCCCCATTTTCCTTAGAACCTCATGATAGCTGTCCAAATAATCCTGGGGATCCTCAGAAGATGTACCCCTAAAAGTAGTAGTGAAGAGCTTGGTGAACCTATCCGGTTGAACTACCCTAACTATTAGAGCTACTGGAGTCTAAAACAGGAGAGCCATCTGCTCTGGAGTGGGAGTAGCAGGATTCTACGCTCATCATCCAGCCTGAGAGATGGTTGGTGCTACAAGAAGTAAGCCTGCCTAGGCGACACTCTCCATAAGGCCCACTAGGCGGTCCAAAGCATCCTGAAGTACTGGGTGGCGATGAACCCTTTTGGGACCAGAACTAGTCCTACTGGAACTGACTGGGCTGGAACCTTGTCGTCAAACTCAACTTGAGGCTTCACCACTGGTGCTGTTGCTCAAGCTCTAGGTTGAGATCTGCCTTTACCTCGAGCCCTAGCATGGCCTCGGCCTCTACCCCTTGTAGGAGCTGCTACTAGGGGATCGAGCTGCTGGTCAGCTGATGAAGCGGTACGTGTCCTCACCATCTGCGAAAGAACATATTGAAAGTTCAAGTAGCATTGAGAAATCAAGTTGCATGACAGGAAAGAATAGATGTGACGTTTTTCCTAACTCTATTGCCTCTGGGAGATATATACAGACGTCTCCATACGGATCCCTCAAACTCTACTAAGATTGACCGTAAATTGTAAGACCTAAAAACCTAGAGCTTCGATACTAACTTGTCACGACCCGAAATTTTCCATCATCGGGAGTCGTGATGGCGCCTACTAGTGAAAGCTAGGCAATCC
This sequence comes from Nicotiana benthamiana, assembly GCA_034376525.1. Taxonomy (NCBI): domain Eukaryota; kingdom Viridiplantae; phylum Streptophyta; class Magnoliopsida; order Solanales; family Solanaceae; genus Nicotiana; species Nicotiana benthamiana. The sequence continues at coordinate 70,585,018 of CM067326.1, forward strand.
AACTATTCTGATTTAATTATCCTTTTTAGGTTTTTAATTCCTTATAATTTCAAACAACATATCAAAATAGCGGAAATAATAATACCAAAGCAATGGAGAAGATAAATGTGATAATTTTAACTTAATACAAATTGCGGAAGTCTAGATACAACTCTACCCAGAATTTGGTGTCACAATGTCATGGACCGTCTATGAATACTACAAATAAAGTCTGAATAGAAATATAAAAGTCTGTCTCTGAATAAGTAAAAAAAAGGAAAATAATAGAAGGGGACACCAAGGCCCGCAAACGTATGCAGGACTACCACGGGTCTCCGCCGATGGACTGAAGGCAGTAACCTCATTGTAGTCCAAACGCTCCAGCACCAGGATTTGCACACAATGCAGAGTATAGTATCCGCATAACCGACCCCATGTGGTGGTAAATGCTTAGCCTAACCTCGGCGAAGTAGCGACGAGGCTAGGACTAGACCAACAAATAAACCTATGCAGTTAAATCATATACATCGAAAAATTAAGGCAGAAAATTTACAATTTAAGATGGAAAGGGGAATCATACTGTGTGTGGGGGGGGGGGGGGGGGGGGGATAAAGTAACAACAAAAAACCAATAAATAATCGTAAAGAACACCGTAACTCAATTATTAGCAATAATAAGGAAATCAAAGACAAGTCCACGACATCACCCTTCGTGCTTTTACTCTCGTCCTCGCCATAAGAATCAATATAGTCAGCACGACATCACCTTTCGTGCATTAACACTCAAATCAGGGCACGACACTATACATTGTGCAGTACAATATCACCCTTCGTGCTTTTACATCATATATCAGCATGACATCGCCCTTCGTGCATTAACACTTTCAAACTCACGCACGACATCACCTGCTGTACTTTACACTTTTCCTCACACAAGCAACAATCACAAAACAATTTTGGGAAAGGGAATCAACAATTTCACAATAGAATCCCGGCAAGGAAATAATAGCATAACAATAATATCCCGGTAAGGGAAACCATATCATTAGTAATAACATTTCGGCAAGGGAGATAATATCGTAAGTAATAACATGCCGACAAGGAGATAATATCAAAAACAATAACATCCCGGCAAGAGAGATAATATCATAAACCTCTTCTCTTTTCCACAATTACTTCACAACTATACTTTCGACTTGAGCCAATGCTCTACAATGTTCAATTTCCATTAACAGTTCCTCAGGCCTTGTTCAACAATATAAATCATCATATAAAGCATGAACTATACAAAATGGAGTCACATTAATTATAGTATAATACTCATGGGCATTCTTGACTCCGACGTATAGATATTTGTCACCATGCCTATACGTCATACCCAACAACTAACACATAGAAAATAAGATACAACTCTTAAACCCTCAATCTAAGGTTAGACCAAATACTTACCTCAACTTCCACGGCCAAACTCAAGCCTCAAATACAGCTTTTTTTAGAATTCGCCTCCAAATTACTTGTATCTAGTCCAAATTAATTTAACAACATCAATAAATGCTAAAGAATTCATACGAATGTTTAATTATAGCTTTTTTATCATCTACCCCAAAATATTAAAAATGGACCCCGTACTAGCTTGATCGAAACTCGAGGTTTGGACCAAAACTCGATCACCCATTCATCCATGAGCCTAAATATGCAATTAGTTTCGAAATCTGACCCCAAAACAAGTTCTAAATCCTGATTAATCAAATGCCCTAACTCTACCCAAATTATTAATTTCTACCATAAAAACCTTAGATTTTTTTATGAAGATTGATGAAATGCAACGGAAAATCAAAAGAAAAATGTCTAAAATGATATATCAATGCTTTGGGGAAGAACTTGTTCTTTGAAAATTGTCTCAATGCTCTCTAATTTTGAAAATATAAAATTATGGACTAAATCGCGATTTTGTTACTATTTTTAATTCGCTAGACATGCCTTCTTCGTGTTCGCGAAGGGTCAGGACCAATTGCCTTCGCGTTCGCATTTAGTGGCTCGCGCTCGCAAAGCTTTAGCTCCTCAAGCCTTCGCGTTCGTGGGCCAGTAACCGCGTTCGTGTAGAATAAAAATACTTTCCTCCTGTCCCCGCCAAAAGGCCTTCGCGTTTGCGATAGAGTGTCCTCGTTCGTGAAGGGTAGCACCCCCAAGGCTTCGCATTCACGACCTGGTTCTTGCATTCGCATAGAAAGAGTTGCCCTTCAACTTGACTTATCCTTCGCATTTGCAGGAGTCTTTCCGCGAACGCAAAGAACAAAACTCCATCACACCAGAAAAAGAAAATATGCAACTTTTCTAAGTGTAAAAACATCCCGAAACCTATATAGAACTAACCCGAGCCCTCGGGGATCCAAACCAAACATACATACTAACTCAAAAACATCATATGGACTTACTTGCGATCAAATCGCCAAATTAACATCTTTAACAATGAATTTAACATCAAAATGAAGGAAAAATCTCAAGAACTTTTAAGTTTCAAATTTCATAACCAAGGGTCCGATTCACGTCATTTCAAGTCCGCTTCTTACCAGATTTTACAAACTCAACTTAAATACTATATAAAACCTGTACCGGGCTCCGGAACCAAGATAGGGGCCAGATACCATCAATTTCAAATACGGTCACATTTCCAAAAACTCTTAAAATTTCAGTTAAATAATTTTCTTCAAAAATTTATTTCTCGGGCTTGGAACCTTGAAATTCAATTTCGGGCATACACTCAAGTCCCATATTTTTTTACGGACCTTATGGGATCGTCACATCATGGATTTGGATCCGTTTACCTAAAATATTGACCGAAGTCAACTTAAATAAAATTTTAAAGGCCAAATTAACAGTTTCATCAAATTTTCACATAAAAGTGTTCCGGATATACTCCCCGAACCGTGCACGTAAGTTGAAGTAAGGAAAATGAAAGCTTTAAGGTCTCGAAATACATAATTTACTTACAAATCAAGTGATGACCCAAAAGGATCACCGCATTTTCATCCACAAAAATTTTGCAAAATGGCTACAAGTAATACAAAAATGTGCACACAGAAAGGAAGGAAAATAAAAATTGATGTAATTTGGGTTAGAATATAGCTGGAAAAACAGGCCGATATGTAATGGCAAAATACTTTACCATCCACCTAAACTTGACACAGATTATCAATTACAACCTTAAACTATTTGTGATCTTAATTACCCTCTCAATTCAGATTTATACAAAAAACTATAACAAAAATAATTAATTTCAAATTATGTATTTTTATAACCTTTTAGAATTCTTGACTATTTATTTCAATTATATAAATCTTTATTATCATGTCAAAGTCAAAAAAATTAACTGAAAGTTTATTATTTTTAGCTACATAGAAAAATTTAGCCTGAATAATGTAGTTCTATTCAAGTTTATTTTAAATTGTATTCGAAAAAATATATATCTAAAAAGTAACATACTTAAAAAGGTTAAAATATATTTTATTTTAAAAAAATTCACATATGCAGAAAAATCTATGTGGCAGGAGAGTGCACCATACTTTTTGCCACATCAGCGTTCAGAAGGGCTTTTGGCTGTCAAAAGACTAAGTTCAGGAGGATAATTAAAACTACGAATAATTTAAGACTGTAACTAATAATTCATGTCAAGTTTAAGGGGATGATAAGGCATTTTGTCATATGTAATATATTTAACATGACATAAGTCATTTGATACTCTAGGAAATGGCAATTTCGCAAATGTAAGGTGTGTTGAAAGTTGGAAATTTGAAACATTAAAAGAGGGTCCACGTGATAGGAAGTGGCAATTTGAGATGCTACTATAAACACATGAAAAGTTCTATTTTGTGTCTCATACAATTAATACTAGTTATATGAGATTTCTTTTAATCTCACAAATTTGTGGACCCAATCTTATATATTTGGTCCATAAAAATCTGGGTCTACAAAACTGTATGATAAAATAAATGCCTCATATAACTAATGTCACTTGTATAAGACGCAAAATAAAATTTTCCTAAACGCATGGTAGGAAGTGGCAATTTCAGATGCTATTATAAAGGAATTTTTCATAAAGCTTTTTTCTATCTTTTAGGTCTAATTAGCCATTTATATATACCCTTTTCTATATTATGTGTTATAGATACCTTATATATTTTTATACAATATATTTCATGTATTTAAGCTGTTGTATTCATTAATACAAAAAAAATATAGGCGTAAAAACTGGAATTCCAGCTTAAGTTTGACATGTTTTAGCCGTATTCAAGCGGCATTAACGTTAAATACAGTAACGTATTTGCACTAAAAACAGAAGGAAATTAAATAACATGATATTCTCCTAATTTAACTCAACGAACAAAAACAATCCCTCATTAATCTTTATTTGAAAGATACATAATAAAGATTATAGATAAATAAAGAGAAATACATATGAATAATACAGTTGAGTAGAACTGTATACAATTGAATATTACAACAAAATACAACTTAATTCGTCTGAATAAAATACCTGAATACAACAAAAATACAATTGAATACAATGGAATAAACTCTTGAATGAAACAAAATACAACTAACTTCTGCTGAATAAAATAGTTGAATATAACTAACTACAATTGAATACAGTTGTATAAAACACTTGAATACAACTAACTACTGCTGAATTGAATAGTTAAATACAACTGATTAAACCTGAATACAAGTGAATACAACTTAAATATACATTCAAATACAACTGAATATAAATAGGCGATGTGGGCGATCTAGAGAGAGAAACAGCCTTATGGCTTCGCCGGCCGGCGGCCAGCCATTAATTCCGGCCGGTCAGCCCCCTAACACATCTGTCCAACCTCCTACAACAACTACAAACAATCCCTAGCCCTCAAATCCCACAAACTAAGCCAAGAATTGCTCTTCGTCTATCAAAATCAATGGCTGTATAGCCTTGACTTTGACACATCTGTACCTAATTTGATTCGTTAATAATGTGGTGTTGGAGTGTGTTTAGATAACTAGTCCTCTTTTCTAATATAAACTTTTGAGAAGTTTTATTCAACTAGAAATCATTAGAGTGGACTTTTCTCAGTATCTCCTAATCATTGAAGTTTAGTGATGCAATAGTTCTTGAATTGAAATGGAAACAACTCGTGATAATTGAGAAGAACTAGAGAATTTGGGTGGGAGAAGAGGTATGAATCTTGGATTGAGGGAGAAAGAGTAAAGGGTATGCAAAAATAGAGAGAGAACGTGGTTAATCAATTTTACGGTAATTATGTGAGAGAAAAGACTAAAAATGAGAGAAAAATATTATTTAGCATATATGATGCATTAAATGTAGGATGTAACTATAATTAATATTCGGCTATAATGTATAAAAGGTATTCATAGGATATAATATATTAAAAATGATATTTATTTAAAATAAATAGGGTACTAAAATTTTCTATACGGCATAAAAGATCTTACTATAAACGCAAGGTATGTAGTAAGATGGGCTAAGGCTGTATCCGGTTCTGGGTCTATTTGGGTCTGCGGTTCTGATTCTGGCGGTTCCGATTCTGGCGGTTCCGGCGGTTCTGAAGGTGGAACCGTCCCGTGACGGTTCCAGGTACCATGCGGTTCCGGTTCTGGCGGTTCCGGTTCCGGCGGTTCTGGCGGTTCCGGCGGTTCTGGTTTTTTTTTTTTTTAAATCAATATCTTGTATAGTAGTCATTAGTATATTATAAAATATATTTTATATGATGTACTATGTTATTAGTATAGTATATATTGTGTTTGGTAATTAGTATATATTGTGTATAAGTAGTGTATATTTTGTATATAAGTAGATATATTGTATTTAAGTAGTATATATTGTATATAAGTAGTGTATATTGTGTTGTAGTTAGTAATTAGTATAAATTGTATATAAGTAGTATATATTGATAAAAGAATATTGTAATTAGTATATTGTGTTGTATGTTATATATTGTATGTTATATAAATATTCAAGGATTGATATAGAAGTAAAGAGAAAGAAATATTGAGACAAAAGATATTCAAGGATATGATAAAGAGCATATTTATTGACCAAAATGGCATATCCTTCTTAGTCTTCCTTCCCCCAATGGAATGAGCACAACATGGTACTAATACCACCATTATAAGGAAAAAAACTAAAAGAAGACGTGCCAATATACAAGTTACATCATAATTTATGCATTATTTCTAACAAATCTCATAAAACCTTCAAGGTTGGGAGGTGGTTGTGTTGGCGGTGGTGGAAATGAAGCTTGTTCATCACCACTTCCGGGTGAAGTTGCTTCCTGAGCAAGTTCTGCTATCATTTCTTCATACGCCTCATCTATTTCTGGTTGTGATTCTGCTAGGCCAAAGTTCCTTCTTTCTGCGCGGATCCAATCTCGAAAAAGCACTGATTTTTCCAAGCTGTCCCGCATCGACGCTCTGTGATCACCTATTTGTAGTCTTGCTTGACTAAAAGCGCTCTCGGATGCAACAGTTGACGCTTGAATCGACAGAACATCCCGAGCCATCCTTGCAAGAACGGAAGAATGCTTTTCCCTTGTCTTCCACCATTCCAAAAGGTCGAAAGAGCGGTCTGGATTCTCCATTTCTAGTCCCTGTGACAAATAAATTTGAAGCTCATTTAGATGGGAAATTTCATCTAAATTATCACCTTGAGTACCCCAGAACTCCATCCACGATTTAAGAGCTGTTAAGCCAGCAGCTCTTTTAGACGATTGTGATGTAGACGAAGTAGGGGTTGGAATATTTGGCCTAGCCTGCTCTAACGCCTGTTTATAAGCATTATAAACAGTTTGAGCATTAACTTTAATTGATGCTTTCGTATCAGCTAGTGTAGCAATTTCTAGTTCTGAAAGATCTAAAGATCGATAAATTATAAAATACCAAAAGTGAGGACCTCCTAATTTCATAGTTGGATTTAACATATCAGACACACCAAAAATAGGAGGGATCTAGAAAAAATATTTTTAAACTTTTTTTTCATTTCAGTTATTGCAAGTTCATAAATGTCCCCTCCCTCGCTAAAATCAACAAATAAATTAGCAAGTGCGGCAATATAAACTAAACAGTTAGAAATAGTCGGATAATATTGTCCTGAAAAAGCATTTGTAGCCACATGAAAATGTTCTAAAAAATCTAAAAGAATTTTAACATTAGTCCAATCTTGGGTAGTTAGCATTTCATCATCTTCCTCGCCACAATCCCGAGAATTATACGTAGCGTTAATTGAGTTTCTATATTCATATGCTACTACTAATCTTTCGTACATGTAGTTCCACCTAGTCGGGCAAGGTTAAGGAACCTTTCTTTCTCTAAGGCCATATTCGTCACATTTTTTAAAATATTCCCTAAGTCTACTTCTACGGTTTGAATAAAATAGCCAATTAAGAACCATTTTCACCTTTTCAATTTCTATGTTTAGTATTCGCATACCATCACCAACAATTAAATGATAAATATGACAAATACATCTAACATGAAAAATATTAGTAAATGCAGGATTAAGTGTTCTTGTTAGCATGCCTATTGCACTAGTGTTGCTAGAAGCATTATCCATAGAAATTGACATTATTTTATCACTAAAGCAAAAATATCTACATACATCTGAAACAGTGTTAGCTATAAACCTACCCGTGTGCCATGAATTAATTATTCTATATGCAATTATGCGTTTTTACATTGTCCAGTCTTCGTCTATCCAATGACTTGTTACAGTGAGATAATCACAGTCATTTCCACTTCTACCAATATCAGTTGTAATAGAAATACGATTAGTTATATGAGTAAATAAATAGCGCAAATATTATTCATATTCATGCTTGTATTTATAAATATCGGCCTTAACTGTTGCGCGAGGCCAACCTTTATAAGTAGGATTAAATACTTTTCTAATATAATGAATCCATGCAGGATTAGAAGCAAAAGAATAAGGCAAACACATAACAGTAATTATTTTCGCTAATTCTTCACGATCCTTATTTTGATCGTAATATAAAATACCTCCGGTGACTGTGTTTATTCCTGGTTGAACTAGATTAGAACCAGTACTTGGGTTAACTGTAGAATCAACACTTGTCCTCCCCTCTTGTTGCGCTTTCAATTGCAAATATCTAGCCTTATCGCTAGGGTGTAATTTTATATGCTTAACTAAACTACCCGTGCCGCTACGATCTCCAGTATACCTATGAACAAGTAATTTCCCACAAGATTTACACTTAGCCTTATTTTGTTCTCTTAGTTGAATAAAAAATTGCCAAACTAATGATGTTTCTGTACGTTTAGGAGGTTGTCTACTAAAATTGGGAGTTTGTACAGGTGGGTGTGCCGGTTCATCACCTAAGTTATGAGCAGGACTAGTAGGTGTATCATCTAAATCTACTGGAGCTTGGGCTTCATCATCATCATCATCATCCTCATTTCCCTCTAAGATAGGTGCATTAGAATAAAGAGCATTCATAATATCATCGTCTATTCTATCACCTACTGCTACATCATGTAGAAAATCAATATCGCTAAATTGAAAACAAGGGTGATCACTATCTAGGATGCCGAAGGGTTCATTAGGACATCTAGGTTGGCTACTACTTTCAACTTGTTTATCTTTTCTAGGTCGGGGAGCCGGGGAAGGGGTAGTATTTTGGCCACTACTTTCACCGATTTTAGCTTTTCCTTTACCGAACATTTTTTTAACAAAAATGCCATAATAATTAGAATTAAGCAAACTAAAAACCCAAAAAATTACTATTAGCACGTAAGAGTTGAAACGAGTTTACCGGATTGACGAACAACTTCTTGAAAATTAAAAATCGTTGAACTTGAAAACTTCAATTCAACAACTTCACAATTTTTCACGAATTTGCAACGATAAATTAAGCACTTGCACTAGAAAGATTGAAAGAGAGCTTGAGAGAGATTGATAGATATTGATGAATTGGTGAATAAAAATGAAAGAATGAAGGGGTATTTATAGTTGAGAAATGGAAAATAGTGTAATTATATATAGTTTGGGTTAAATTAAAGATTGGGGGCCAAATGGCTATTTCTTAAACTTCCAAACGGCTACTTTTTGCAAAGAGCCGTTGCTGAAATTTTTTTTTTTTTTGAAAAATGCCCGTTGGGAACCGGCAGAACCGTCTGGAACCGCCAGAACCGGTCCAGAACCGCGAGCCAATTCCGGTTCTGGCGGGTCCGGTTCTAGCGGTTCCAACGGGTAGAACCGTCCCGCCACGGTTCCCTGGAACCGGTAGAATCCGAACCGCCGGAACCTGCAGGGCCACGGTTCCGATTCCGGTTCCGGTTCGGAACCACGACACTAACAGCTTAAGATGGGCCCACATTTCCAAAGCTATGCATTTCTTAAGGGTGATGAGCAATGACATAAGCAAAGGGTAGTTTAGGTAAATCACTCAAAAGTTTATACAATAACTACAGTAAAAATCTTTTTTTGACCAACCGTATTACTCCATTATATTTGAAATGACCAGAATACTCTCTAAATGTCAAGCATGCATGTTGTTGACCATGAGGTGCCTGTTATTCCCTCTGTTGTAGAGTAATACACTCTGCAGGGTCATATATTCTTTGTCCTGACGACCGTTTTTAGTCGATAGTCGTTGCCATTAATTTTTAGCTATCGAAGTCGACTAACAACCTTGTAGTCGCCGCTAAAATATTTTCGTTGCGATATTTTGAATTTATGCAGCAATTTAGGTCGCCTCAAAATCCCCACTTTTCTTGTAATGCATCTCCGTAGACTAGTTATATTTAGAAGGTTAGCTAATAGAATCTACTTAATTTAATCAAATTTGTGTATATATTATGCGTTTATTATTATATAATATAACAGAAGTCTATTCGAAAGCATACGCATAATTAAGGTGTCAATTTTATTTATCAATATCCTCTCTAGGAATATGACAACCATCAGATAAGGCTCATATTCTACTTTATTGTTCCTTTTCTTTTACTTAATTATTATATTTTCATAGATTGTGACAAGGACGAAACTGATAAAAGCCTAGTGCTAAGGCTCCGCTTATGAGTCATTATCTCAACAAATTCATTTAAACAGCTCATTAAGGATTAATTAGTGTTGAAAGTACGAGTCACTAAAGATTAGTTAGTGTTGAAAGCATCTCAGGAGCATCGAATTTGAAATATTATTGTTGATTTTGTTTTATTTGTTTAATAAATGGATTGGAATGGATTGGATTGGATTGGATTGGGTTACTTTTAAAATCCAATTATTTGATAAGCTAAGAAGCTTATAAATAGGCTGCATGAGTTAACTCTTTATTTTGACCAAATGTTTTTATTTCTTTTCCTATTTACTCAACGAAAATTAATGGAATTGGACCTGATAAGTCGGCCAGATTCGTTATTGATTTTAAATGTGTAGAGACATAAAAATATAAGAATTAATTATCAACCAAGAAAGTAATAATACTAAAACATGGCATTTGATTCGTCTAAATAATAGTACTAATCCTCTTCGGAAGGAGATTAAAAGCATGAAGTCATGGTCCGTTTTTTAATTGAAATGGAGCCCCACCTAGTTAATCATACTTATCAACTTGTTTCGTTCATCCAAACATATCAACTTCAGCTCAACAGGAGTACCTAACCCAACAAAACATGTTTAATTCTTAATTAATATATGCAATTTGTCCTGGAGAGGCACAAGATTTACTGTTAACTACTTATAAATTAGCAAATGATCTCCCCTACTACGTGGAATGAAGTACTGAAGAGTACTAGTTAATTAGCAGAAATTAAAGAAAACCCGAAAAAAAGAGAGAGAATGCAATATAAAAATATCCTTTTTGTTATAAATAGAATTTTTATTTATGGTTAATGTCTATATTTAGAGAGATTTTAGGGTTTATTACTTGGTGGCTAAGTCGCCATCTTCCTATGAATAAAGGGTTCTGTTCCATTGTAATTCATTCAAAAATTCAATAAGAATTCCTCTCTCTCTTTCTCACACGTTATCAGCACGAGTCTCGACTGTCTCAAGAAGCTCTTTGAGAAGACTAACGTATAACTTTTCTACTCTTTTAATTATGACTGATATTATGAAAAGAAAGTTCGTTGTCCTTGAAATTTCCGGCAAGAACTATGTTGGATGCTAAAATCCATTTAGATGCCATTAAAAGCAAAAAATAAAGTTTCCACCCAAGACTGTGCTAAGGGCTAGATTTTCTTGCTCCATTACCTTGATGAAGGGTTGAAAATAGAATATCTCACAGTCAAAGATCCACTTGTTTTGTGGAATGGCTTAAATGAAGGATATGATAACTTAAAGTTGGTCGCCCTTCCACAAGCATGATATGATTGGGTTCATATGAGGCTCCAAGACTTTAAGCATGTTTCTGAATATAATTCTGTAATGTTCAGAATTACTTCTAAATTGAAACTCTGTGGAGATACTATGACTGACTATAATATGCTTGAGAAAACGCTTACAACGTTTCATGTCTCCAATATGGTCCTGCAACAGCAGTACAGAGAGAAAGGTTTCAAGAAGTACTCTGAATTGATTTCTCTTCTCCTTGTGGCTGAACGAAATAACGAGTTGCTCATGAAAAATCACGAAAATTGACCCACCGGATCTACACCATTGCTTAAAGTGGATGAGGTATATTTTCATTATGCTTAGCGTGGAGAAGGCCGTGATCCTATTAATGGTCGTGGTAGTGCCCGTGGACGTGGACAAGGAAAACATTTTCTTGGTGTTAATCACCTCCCAAAGAAAAATAACCACCAAACATGGAAAGAAAAAGATGAGAAGCCAAAGGTAAATGGTTCAAAAATCGAATGTTATCGTTGCAGTGTAATGTGCATTGGGTAAATATTTGTCGTGTACCAAGACATTTGGTTGAGTTTTATCAAACAACTCTAAAGAATAAAAGCCCTGAAGCAAATTTAGTCTCTGACAATAATTTGGACATCACCCACTTGGATGTGTCAGATTTCTTTGAGTACCATGATAGGAAAATAGACCACCTAATCGGTGATGGATCCGTGGTTAAACATGATTGAGTAATTTAAATTTAAATTTTATCCATTTATAATAGTTAGTGAATAAACATCACATAATTATAATTTTTTACATGAGTAATAGTGATTAGTATCAATTAATATTATTTATTTTATTAAATAGTGTTGGTTCGTTGCCAATCCCGAGAAGCCAACAATGTTTCTGTTGTTAGGATCTATAGAGTTGCAATTTAAAAATATAAATGTTGTTGCTCACAAAATATAGATGTGTCAGTTAATGAGTACAAAAATATTTCCAACTTATGACATATATATGGATAAAACAGATGTACTTATGACTAATGTGCATCAAAGGTATTTGATTTAATTGATCTGTCTAATGACAACAAGAAAACGCTGTATGGTCATTATTTTAATATTTTTTACACTATTCAGTTTTATTTGTTATGTTAAACTGAGTGAAATGCAATTTGTTCTAAATACAAAATCAAATAAAATGTAAATAAATTTATTGTGCTTGTACTAGTCATATGTGTAGTGTACTCATAATTACACTATTTTTAGCTATGTAAATGTTTATATCATAATAATCAGAGTTTGCTCGAAATTGTATTACAAGGTCATTATTGAATTATTGATTTAACATTGTTATTCTCTTTTTTCTCTCTCTAAAACTACTAATATTTATTCATATACTTTCTTTGTATGTCAAATAATGGGAAGCAAATATGTATTTTCCCAAAGAAAACTTGGATCAAAGTTCAATTGTAAAAATATTTGTTTAGTTAATTCATGTACGACACATACAATATTCAAAGAAAAGAAATATTTCTCTCATTTAAGTATGTGTAAGGTAGATGTTACTACAATTTCTGATAGTAGTAAATTAATTGAAGGCTCTGGAAGAGCAACTAAAACTCTGCCAAAAGGAACAATACTTATCATAGAGAATGCAATGTTCTCCTCCAAGTTCAAGAGGAACTTGTTGAGTTTTAAAGATATCAGCCGAAATGGATATCATATTGAGACAATAAATGAGAATAATCTTGAAAATCTCATCAGTACTAAGAATGTTTGTGGCCAAAAGAGGGTTATTGAAAAGTTCACATCTTTATCTTGTGGCATGTATTGGACAAGAATTAGTGCAATTGAGGCACATTCTATCGTAAACCAAAAGGTTACAGATTCCAATACTTTTATACTTTGGCATGATCGATTGAGACAACCTGGATCAATTATGATGAGACGAATTATAGAAAACTCAAAATGGGCATCCATTAAAGAATTAAAAATAAAATTCTTTTAAATAATGAATTTTCTTACACTTCTTATTATCAAGGCAAGTTAATTATAAGACCATCACTAACAAAGATCAGAATTGAGTCCCCTGCATTTTTAGAACGTATAGAAGGGGATATTTGTGGACCTATTCACCCACCTAGTGGGTCATTCAGATATTTTATGGTCTTAATAGATGCATCCTCTAGATGGTCTCATGTATCCCTATTATCATCTCGTAACCTCGCATTTACAAAATTAATGACACAAGTAATATGACTACGGGAACAATTCCCCGATAATCCAATTAAGTCTATTAGATTTGAAAATGCTGTTGAGTTTTCATCCAAAGCATTTAGTGGTTATTGCTTATCAATCGGGATAAAAGTGGAATATCCCGTAGCTCATGTTCACTCAAAATGGCCTAGTAGAGTCGTTAATTAAACGTCTGCAATTGATAGCAAGACAGTTACTCATGAAAATGAGGTCACCCACTTTTTTAGGGTCACACCATTTTGCATGTAACAATCTAATTCGTCTCAAACCGACAAATTATCATAAATATTCCCTGTTGCAATTACTTTTAAATCATGAACTTAATGTATCCCATTTAAGAATTTTTGGATGGCAGTATATGTGCCTATAGCACCGCCATATCGCACCGAAATGGGTCCCCAAAGAAGGTTAGGAATATATGTTGGGTTTGAATCGCCATCCATTATTCACTACCTTGAAACATTAACGAGGAGTTTGTTCACTGCATGATTTGCAGACTGTCGATTCGATGAGACACTTTTCTCAAAATTAGGGGGAGAAATTGGCAAAACCAAACAAGAAATGTAACGACCCGACTGGTTATTTTGCCTTTTCGGACCCCTTTCCCTTAAATAAAACTTCCCACACTTGCTTCAACTAATTTATAACTTGCGGGGATGGTTAGTTCGGGGTTGAAGGAGTTTTGAGTGAAATATGCACATTTGAGTTCTTCGAATTTTCTTAAAAGACTAAGTTTGACTTTGGTCAACATTTGAGCAAACAGATCCAGATCCATAATTTGACGGTTCTAGAGGGTCCATAGGAGAATATGGGACCTAGGCGTATGTCCGGAATAGAATTCTGAGGTCCCTAGCTCGAGTAATGAATTTTTATTAGAAATTGTTAATGTGAAGTTTTAAGTATTTAAAGAAACTAAGTAATCATTGATTTTCTAGGTATCGAGCTCATATTTTGGTTTGAAGCCTGGTACAGGTCCAAAATAACATTTAAGACTTGCTTGTAAATTTGGTGTCAATTCGAGTAGTTTTAGGGCGTTTTGGCTCGTTGGAGGAAAATTTAGAGCATGAAGTTTATATGTTTGATTCATTTCATTTTAGGGGATGATTTCTAGATTTAGCGTTGTTTCGAGTGTTCCGAAGGTTCGAGTAGGCCCGTCTCGTGATTTCAGACTTGTTTGTATGTTCGGGCGGGGCCCGAAAGTCACGAACGTCAAACGAACAAGGCTCGAGTGAAGTGAGAAATTTGGAATAGGGCTGAAGGATTTCTGCTTCTGTCATAACCGCATCTGCGGTTCTTGGAACTCAGATGCAGGACCGTAAGTGCGATCCTTGAATCGCAAAAGAGGCTCAAGTGGCCAGGCCAGGAAATCGCAGATGCGGCTCCTAAGCCGCAGAAGCGGCTCCGCAGATGCGGCCCTGAGAATGCAGATGCGGTCCTAGAATTCCCTCCCTTTTTCGCAGATGCGATCTAATCTTCGCAGATGCGGGACTGCAGATGCGTTCCACTGACCGCAGATGCGAAAATCACTGGGCAGTGAGAATCATTTAATATGATTTCAAGACCATTTTTATCACTTATACACTTTTCCTTTGGCGATTTGAGAGTCTTGAGAGAAGGTCTTCACTTAGTATTTGTGAGGTAAGTTTATTTCACTTATCTTTAGTTAATTACTTGCATATTAGGTAGATTACACACTAGAAATTAGGTAAATCCAAGGGGTTAGAGCAAGACCTAGGGTTTTAATAAAACTTAGATTTAACCACGAAAATTATTATAAAATTAATAAGAAATTATATATTATTGATCCTTAAGTTATAGAGAACAACTTCCTTCAAAAATCTTGGAATCCGGATACGTGGGCCCCGGGTCAAAATTTATGAAACTTGTGTAAGAGGGTGGGAAAGTGCTTAAATAGCTAGAACTTGATCTTATAAGTCTATATTGACTAGTTCTTACTTCATTTAACTAGTTTGGGATCTTTCAGCTTTGAATTGAGGGCTTGGACTTGTACTTGGCATTTTAAGTGCATTTTGGAGTAAAGTGAGTCTCCTTTCTAACCTTGTAAGAGGGAATTGTCCACATAGGTGTAAGATAGTGTGATTCTTTTGTATATTCTACTAGTTGCCCTATCTTGTGACACCAGGTCTTGGCACACACAGTAATAGACATTATTCTTTTTTGAGTTGTATAATCTATTTATATACACTTTTGATCGTTTCTGGTCCTAGTTTTAATTTAAGAAATTTGTTCCTCTTATTTTTACTAAACAGTAAAAAGAAAATGAGAACTTGATTATATTCCGCATTGGCTTGCCTGGCAATAGTGTCGGGCGCCATCATGACCTAATATGGAAATGAGCGTGACAACATGGTATCAGAGTACTAGGTTCCGTAGGTCTCACAAGTCATAGGAAAACCTAATAGAGTCTTGTAGATCAGTAGGAAGAAATTTTTATTTATCTTTGAAAGTTATAGGGTATCAGGAAAAATTACTCTTTGTTTATTTCCTATCGTGCAATGGTTGTTGTACCAAAATTCCCCTTCTATTCTCTCACAGATGGTGAGGACACGGACGACTGATGTTCCAGACCCGGGCGGAGCTGCTCCCCCCGTTGCTAGAGGCTGAGGCAGAGGTTGAGGGAGAGCACCGGCCCGTGGTAGGGGACGAGGGTGTCCTAGAGCTATTCCAGTAGCACCACCAGCAGATCATGCGGGAGATCCTATCATCGAGGAGCAGGGTGAGGTGACCGCAGCTGAGCCTACCCTGGCAGACTTTATGACAGCACCGGGTTTTCAGGAGATCATGGGTTGTACGCTGCGGTTCATGGATACTATGACTCAGGCTGGATTATTTCCAGTAGATCCAACTACATCACAGGCAGGAAGGGGAGCACAGAACCCTATAAGGCTCCAGGTCATGCAGCTGCAATGTATCAGACTACGGGTGTTCTACCCGCAAATGGGACCCATCCAATCGCTACAGTGGCGCCCCACTCCAGGCCACCTACGGATGGTGACATGCAGAAGCTTTTGGACAGAGCGACATGAGGATGCCCAAGATTTCATCGACAGGTGCAGAGACAGGCTGCACAATATGAGGATATTGGAGTCGCTTGGAGTTGACTTCACTACTTTTCAGCTGGAGGGCAGGCCCCGTAGATATGTCAGTCTTATGATCTGGGCAGGCCAGGAGGTTCTCCTCCCCTCACCTGGGGTTACTTCACCCGGTTGTTCTTGGATAGGTATATTCCACCATTTGAGAGGGAAGAGCTACGACACCAGTTTGAGCATCTTGAGCAGTGTCAGATTTCTGTGATCGATTATAAGGTGAGGTTTTCTGAGTTGTCTCGCCATGCACTCATGATACTTCCCACAGGTGTATAGAGAGTGCAGAGATTTGTTGCGAGTTTGCACCCCGGTATTCGAGCTAGCATGGCCCGAGAGGTGGAGATAGGTACTGAGTATCAGTTAGTAATAGAGATTGCTCGCACGATTGAGGGGTATCGCATGAGGGGTAGAGAGCAGATTCAGCATGACAAGAGGGCCCGACTTTCAAGAGAGTTCTGAGGTGCCCCATCTATGGGTGGAGGTCACTTCTGGATAGGTTAGCCTAGCAGACCTTCTTATTCGGCGCTACCACCCCCTCCCCGAGGTGCCCCAGCGAGGCCTTATTTCAGTGTGATGCCGGAGAGTTCTTACTGCTCACCAGCTTTCCATCATTCCTTCGGTGGGTATTCTGGTTATCAGGATTCCTCTAGTGCTCCCTTCAACACTGTGCTAGAGAGTTCATATCGCTCGCCAGCCATCCAGGGTTCTTCCCGTGGGTATTGGGGTCATCAAGCTCAGAATCCAGGGCACATGCTATGGTGCCGAGATCGTTCTATGAGTGTGGAGATACGGGTCATCTGAAGAGGGCCTGCCCTAGGCTTCAGGGCAAAAGGCAGTGTAGTAGGGTCAACAACCCATGATTTCAACACTAGCGGCCCAGCCACCTAGAGGTGAAGGACATGCTAGTAGGGGCCTCCCTACAGGCGGAGGTCAGTCAGGGAGAGGTCAACCAGCTACTGTCCAAACAGGCGAGGGCCAGCCAGTCGGTGCTCCGGCTAGATTATATGCTCTTCCCTCTAGGACAGATGCATTGTCCTCAGACGCCGTTATCACATGTATTATTTTCATTTGTGGTAGAGATGCTTCGGTATTGTTTGACCTAGGTTCTACTTATTCATATGTATCATCTCTGTTTGCTCATTTCTTGGTTATTTATACTAAGCCTTTGAGCACTCATGTTCATGTGTCCACTTCTGTGGGTGATTCTATGGTTGTGGATCAGGTCTATCGGTCTTGTATGGTCACATTTTGTGGTTTTGAGACTAGATCAGATCTTTTATTGCTTGAGATGATCAATTTTGGGGTCATCCTGGGCATGGATTAGTTATCTATATCACGCTGTCCTAGATTGCCATTGTCATTAGAAGAATTATCCAGTGCACGATCTAGAGTTGGACGCGATTGTTCATGCTTTTAAGATATGGAGGCACTATCTGCATGGGGTGTTATGTGAGGTTTACACCAATCATCATAGCTTGCAACATCTGTTCAAGCAGAGGGATCTTAATTTGAGGCAGCACAGGTGGCTTGAGTTACTGAAGGATTACGACATCACCATTATTTATCATCCGAGCAAGGCAAATATGGTTGCGGATGCCTTAAATTGAAAGGCAGAGAGTATGGGTAGCTTGGCATTTTTCCAGCAGTGGAGAAGCCACTAGCTTTGGACATTCAGTCCCTTGCTAACAGATTTGTATGGTTGGACATTTCAGAACCCAGCCAAGTTCTTGCGTGTGTGGTTGCTCAATCTTCATTACTAGGGCAGATCAAGGTTGGGCAGTTTGATGATCCATATTTTGGCGGTTCTCCGAGTGACAATGGTGCTTTAGGGAGGTGCCAAAGAGGTCTCTATTGGCAAGGATGGTGTTTTGCGACTCCAGGGTCATCTATGTCTCCTAATGTTGATGGTTTGAGGAAGAGGATCCTAGAGGAGGCACACAGTTCATGGTATTCTATTCATCCGGGTGCCAGAAGATGTATCGTGAATTGAGGAAACATTATTGGTGGCGGAGAATGAAGGACATAGTGGAGTATGTAGCTAGATATTTGAATTTCCAACAGGTCAAGTATGAGCACCAGCGGCTGGGTGGCCTACTTCAGTAGATGCCCATTCCAGAGTGGAAGTGGGAGCGCATTACCATGGATTTCGTATTTGGGTTGCCGCAGACTTTGCGGAAGTTTTATTCTGTATGGGTCAGCTTACTTCATTCCAGCGGCGACCACTTATAAAATGGAGATATATGCTCAGATTTATATTTGGGAGATAGTCTGGTTGCACGGTGTTCCTGTTTCCATCATATCAGACAGAGGCCCTTGGTTCACTTCCCATTTCTGGAGAGCTGATCAGAGTGAGTTAGGGATCTGATAGAGCTTAGCACAACATTTCATCCTCAGACCGACAGGCGGTGGAGCGGATAGTTTAGATTTTACAGGATATGCTCAGAGCATATGTGATTGACTTTGGAGGGTAGTGGGATCAGTTCTTGCCTTTAGCGGAGTTTGCATACAACAATAGCTGTCAGTCTAGCATATAGATGGCTCCATATGAGGATTTATATGGTCGCCGTTTTCGTTCTCCTATCGGTTGGTTCGAGCCTGGTGAGGCCAAGTTGTATGGTACAGACTTGGTACAAGATGTCTTGGATAAGGTAAAGTTGATTTAGGAGAGGCTTCACACAGCTCAGTCCAGACAGAAGAGTTGCGCGGATCAAAAGGTGCGTAATGTATCATTTATGGTTGGCGAGAAGGTTCTCTTGAAGGTCTCGCCAATAAAAGGAATTATGAGGTTTGGGAAGAAGAGCAAGTTGAGCCCAAGATTTATTGGCCCCTTTGAGGTGTTGAAGAGATTTGGGGAGGTTTTCTACGAGCTTGCCCTACCTCGCAACTTATCGGGAGTTCATCCAGTTTTTCATGTATCGATGCTTCGGAAGTATCATGCCAACTTCTCCCATGTGTTGTACTTTAGTACTATTCAGCTAGACTCTCTGGGTTATGAGGAGGAACCAATTGACATTATTGATAGATAGGACCGCCAGTTGAGGTCCAAGAGGATTTCTGCAGAAAAGGTCTAGTCTAGGGGCCAACTGGTCGAGGAGGCGACTTGGGAGTCCGAAGAGGACATGCTGGGCAGATATCCACATTTATTCATCTGCTTAAGTACTTTTCTATGTCCGTTCGAGGATGAACGTTTGTTTAAGAGGTGGAGAATGTAACAATCTGACTGGTCATATTGCCTTTTCGGACCTCGTTCTCTTAAATAAAACTTCCCACACTTGTTTCAGCTAATTTATGACTTGCGGGGATGGTAATTCGGGATTTGTAGAAGTTTTGAGTGAAATATGCACATTTGAGTTCTTAGAATTTTCTTAAAAGATTAAGTTTAACTTTGGTCAATATTTTGACCAAACGGATCTGGATCCACAATTTGACTGTCTTCTAGGGTCCGCGGGAAAATATGGGACATGGGCATATGTCTGGAATTGAATTCCGAGGTCCCTAGCCCGAGTAATAAATTTTCATTAGAAATTGTTAATTTGAAGTTTTAAGGATGTAAACAAAACTAAGTAATCATTGATTTCATAGGTATGGGGCTCGTATTTTGGTTCCAAAGGCTAGTATAGGCCCAAAATAACATTTAAGACTTGCTTGTAAAATTTTGATGTCAATCCGAGTATTTTAGGGCGTTTTGTCCCGTTGGAGGAAAATTTAGAACATGAAGTTCATAAGTTTGATTCATTTGGTTTTAGGGGATGATTTCTAGATTTAGCATTGTTTCAGGTGTTTCGAAGGTTCGAGTAGGTCCGTCTCTTGATTTCAGACTTGTCCGTATGTTCAGGTGGGCCAGGGAGCCCCGGGCGTCAAACGGACGAGGCTCGAGTGAAGTGGGAAATTTGGAAAAGGGCTAAAGGATTACTGCTTCAGTCATAACTGCATCTGCGGTTCTTGGACTGCAGATGTGGGACCGTAGGTGCGGTCCTTGAATCGCAGAAGCGGCCCATGTGACTAGGCTAGGAAACCACAGATGCGGCTTCCAAGCCGCAGAAGCGGCTCCGCAGATGTGGCCCAGAGAGTGCAGATGCGGTGCCAGCTTTCCTTCCCCTTTTTGCAGATGCGGTCTAATCCTCGCAGATGCGGGACCACAGATGCGGTCCCCCTGACCGCAGATGCAGAAATCCCTGGGCAGTAAGGTTCATTTAATACGAGTTCAAAACCATTTTTATCATTTATACACTTTTCCTTTGGGGGATTTGGGAGCTCTTGAGAGAAGGCCTTCAGTTAGCATTTGTGAGGTAAGTCTATTTCACCCATCTTTAGTTAATTACTTGCATGTTAGGTAGATTACACACTAGAAATTATGTAAAATCAAGGGGTTCGAGCAAGACCTACGGTTTTAATAAAACATAGCTTTAACAACAAAAATTCTTACGATAGTAGCCTGCCAATGCCAAGAAATTCCGAATCTCGGTAGCTGATGCTGGTCTAGGCCACTTCTTGACTGCCTTAATCTTCTTCGGGTCCACCTCAATACCCTATGCTGATACAACGTGACCTAGAAATGCTACTGAACTCAGCCAGAACTCGCACTTGGAGAACTTAGCATATAACTGACTATCCTTCAGAGTCTGAAGAACCACTCTAAGGTGCTGCTCGTGCTCCTCCTGGCTACGGGAATATCCCAAAATATCATCAATAAAGACTATACAGAACATGTCCAAGTAAGGCCTGAACACTCGGTTCATCAACTCTATAAATGTTGCTAAGGCATTGGTCAACCCGAATGACATGACCAAGAACTCACAATGCCCATACCGAGTGCAAAAAGTTATCTTAGGGACATCGGATGCCCTAATCCTCAACTGATGGTAGCCAGACCGCAAGTCAATCTTGGAAAATACTCTGGCACCCTGAAGCTGATCGAACAAATCATCAATCCTCGGCAGTGGATACTTATTCTTGATTGTTACCTTGTTCAATTATCTGTAATCAATACACATTCTCATTGACCTATCCTTCTTCTTGATGAACAACACCGGCGCACCCCAAGGCGATACACTAGGCCTAATAAAGCCCTTCTCCAACAAGTCCTGCAACTGATCTTTTAACTCTTTCAACTCAGACGGGGCCATACGATATGGCGGGATAGAATGGGCTAAGTGCCCAGAGCTATATCAATGCAAAAGTCAATATCCCTATTGGGCGGCATACCCGGAAGGTCTGAAGGAAGCACATCAAGGAACTCTCGAACAATGGGAACAAAATCAATAGAGGGGACTTCAGCACTGGAATCACGGACATAAGCCAAATAAGCCGAACATCCCCTTCTCGACCATACGTCGAGCCTTCACATATGAGATAACATTGCGAGTGGAATGGCCAGAGTCCCTCTCCACTCTAAACGGGGCAAATCTGGTAATGCTAATGTCACGGCCTTGGCATGGCAATCCAAGACAGCATAATATGGGGACAACCAATCCATCACTAATATGACATCAAAGTTGACCATGTCTAAAAGCAACAAATCTACACGGGTCTCAAGACCCCCAATCACCACAACACAAAACGATAAACTCGGTTGACCACGATAGAATCACCCACCGGTGTAGACACATAAACAAGAATACTCAATGCATCACTATGCATGACTAGGTACGGTGTAAAATAAGATGACACATACGAATATGTAGACCCTAGATCAAATAGCACTTAAGCACCTCTACAAACCAGAATAGTACTTGTAATGACTGCATCTGAAGACTCAACCTCTAGTCTGGCTAGAAGAGCATAACACCAAGGTTGGGACCCACCTCCCTAAACCACATCTCTAGGACAACCGGCTGCTGGCTGGCCTCTACCCTTGGCAGCCTGAGCTTCACCTCTATGACCTCTACCCCTACCTCTAGCGCCTCTACCCCACCTCTAGCCGGCAAGGCCGGCTGTGGAGCATCTGGTGCCTGTACTATGGCATGGGAACCTTGTTGCGAAGAAATTCTCGAGGCTCGAGGACAATACCTAACAATGTGCTTCGTGTCGCCACAAGTAAAACAAGCTCTCGGCTACTGGGACCGGCGACCATAGAAACTCTAAAGCGGCGGTGCACCGATAGGTGCTGATGGTTCACTTAAGGCTGTTGATCAGAATAATGCGGCTGAGAGCCACAACCACCTGAAGTACCATGAGAAACCTGGAGTGCTCATTGGAAGGGCCTAGGAGAATAACCCCTATCGTATGAATCTCTGCTTCCAGATGAGGCACCACTGAATCAGCTTAATTGACGGGGTCTCTTGTCTGCTCTATGACCACCCCCTGTGGCAATACCATCTCAATCCTCCGGGCCACATTGGCCACCTCCTGAAAAGTGATATCACTCCCTGCCTCTTTGGCTATCTAGAGTCGAATAGGATGTATGAGTCCATCAATAAACCGTCTCACACACACTCTCTCAATAGGGAGTATGACAATAGCATGGCGAGCCAACTCAATAAACTTGGTCTCATACTGGGTGACTGATATGGACCCCTGATGGAGACGCTTGAACTGCCTCTGATAGGCCTCACGATGTGTGGCAGGGAGAAACTTCTCCGGAAATGTATGCGTGAACTGCTCCCAGGTCAAGGCTGGAGACCCTGCTGGTCTAGCTAAACAGAAATCCCTTCACCAAGTCTTGGCGGATCCAGATAGGCGAAGTGCAGCAAAATCAACTCCATTAGACTCAACAATACCCATGTTTCGAGGAACCTCATAGCAGCTGTTCAAGTAATCCGAAGGGTCCTCGGTGGGTGCACTACTGAAGGTAGTAGTGAAGAGCTTGGTGAACCTATCCAACCTCCACAAAGCATCTACGGACATAACAGCTCCACCGCCGGTTTGAACAACCACTCCCGGCTGAACTGCCATAGCTAGATGAACTACTGGAATTTGAACCTGGGTAGCTACCTACTCTGGAGTACGAATAAGCAGGAGTCTAGGTCCCCCTCCAACCTGAGAGACGGTTGGTGCTACAAGAAGCAACCCTGCCCAAGTGAGACTCTCCATAAGACACACTAATCAGACTAGAGCGTCCTGAAGAACCGGGTTAGCAATAAACCCTCTGGGACCTGAGCTAGGGCCACCAGATCTGTTGGAGCTGGGGCCGGAACCTCCTCGTCGAAGTCAACCTAAGGTTCCACCACTGGTGCTGCTGCTTGGGGATGAGCTCTTCCCCTACCTCGGCCTCTCCCTCTGCCCCTAGTGGGGGCTGCCTGGGGCTCAGACTGCTGATCAGAAGATAAGGAAGCGCGTTCTTTTGCCATCTACGAAAGAATAGAGTAGATAGACAATCAGTATTTTAGAAACAGAATCGCATGACAAGAAAGAACAAATGTGAAGTTTTCCTAACTCTGTAGCCATTAAGGAATAAATACAGACGTCTCTATGCCGATCCCGCAGACTCTACTAAGTTTGTCCATGAGTTGTGATACCTATGTAACCTAGTGCTCTGATGCCACTTGTCACGACCCGGATTTCCCACCCTCGGGAGTCATGATGGCGCCTACTAATGGGAGCTAGGCAAGCCAAATTCAATCACTCTTCCTCAACCATATAATCCTTTTTTAATAGTTATTAACAATAAGATAAAAATGATTGATTTAACTAAATAAACGGAAGATTTAATATTGATGAAAACCGAATAACAAGCGGAAGTTCAACATAGCCTCTACCCTAAAATCTGGTATCGCATAACTCACGAACTACTAAGATTCACTAAATAGAACGTCTGAAAGAAAATATAACTATTTGTCTCGAATACAAAGAGATAACATACTAAAATAAAAGATGGAGGAGACATCGGGCCTGCGGACGCCTGCAAGTCTACCTCGGTGCCTCACTGGACTGAAGGATGACTCTTGATCTACTATTGCTGCTCAAACGCTGCTCCGGTATCTGCATATAAGTGCAGAATGTAGCATCAGTACAAGTGACCCCATGTGTTGGTAAGCGTCTGGTCTAACCTGGCGAAGTAGTGACGAGGCTTGGACTAGACTCTAGATAAACCTGTGCAATTACATAATATATGGCGAAAGAAACAGCAGGAAATAAACAAGTAAAACTGGGGAGGGGAAACATGCTCAGGGGATAGCAAAAATGAACAAAATTCTCAGAATTTACAAAAAACCAACTATAAAGCTGCTAACACGAATAAGAATAGATAAAACAACTTTCACTTTAAATGATCATCTCATTGCAGGCGTGCAAGCCGATCTAATTTCAATCAATATCTTCTGGTAGGCGTACCACACAATCCTATTTCAATCAATATCTTGTGGTAGGCGTACCACCCGATCCCATTTCACCAATGTCTTGTGGTAGGCGTACCACCCAATCTCATTTTATTAATATCCTATGGTAGGCGTACCACCCGATCTCATTACTTCCAACACAATACACAATATAATCCCGGCAAGGGAACAAGACAATATAATAACTTCCCAGCATGGGTAACAATAACAACAATTCAAATGTCCTGCCAAGGAGAGTCAGGTATAACCAATTCTATTCAATTTCTACTTGGCACAGTTAAAACCAATACTCAATATCAAGGATCATCAATCAAGGCTTTTATAGGATCAATTAAGGATTCACAACTATCAATTTAAGACTCACGTTCATGCTCGACACCAACATATGGATACTCGTCACCATGCTCATACGTCGTAGGCAACACAAACAAGTAGCAAATACGACTCAACTCCTAATCCCTCAAACTAGGGTTAGATCGAACACTTACCTCGGTGTTTTGAACTCAACTCAATCCTCAGTTATAGCTTTACCCCTCGATTCCACCAATAAATTGCTCGAAATTACTTAAATACATCAACAAATGCTAAATGTTTGAATGCATAAAAATGAATTTTCCAAAGTTTTACTCAAAAAGTCAAAAAATGCCCCAGAGCCCACGTGATCAAAACTCGAGGTTCAAACCTAAACTAGGTTACCCATACCCCCACGAATCCATATCTATGATTTATTTTGAAATCGAACCTCAAATTGAGGTCTAAATCCCCAATTTTTGAAAAACCTAGTTTCTACCCAAAATTTCCAATTTCACCCATGGAAATCCTTGATTTTAAGTTGAAAACATGTAAATGATGTTAAAGATTGAAAGAAATGAGTAAAAACCAACTTACAAATGATTTGGAAGAAACCTTGCTCTTGAAAAATCACCCAAGGAGTTTGTGTTCTGAAAGAATGGTGAAAAATGGCCTAAAATTCGACTAAGTATAAAATTTGCTGGGTCTCAGATGTGGGAAATGCGAACTAGGGTTCGCAATTGCGAACCCTGCAGGCTTGGGAGTTGCGAGAAATTAGTTTGCATTTGCGAACTCTTCCAAAAACCCCAGGTTAACATTTGTGACCAATTATGTCGCATTTGCGACCGCCCCTATTTGCATTTGCGATCGGGCACTCGAATCCCTAGTCTCGCATTTGCGATGCAAGGCTCGCAATTGCGAGCTCGAATTTGTGAGACCTTCTTCGCAAATGCGAAGATACCAGAACTGGAATGTCAGATTTTTTCAAAGTTCAAAAATGCAAACTCTGGCCTATCCAAAACTCAGCCGAGCCCTCGGGGCTCCAAACTAAACATGCACACAACCTCAAAAATATCCCACGGACTTATCCGTACGATCAAATCACCAAAATAACATCATATACATTAAATCAAGCCTCAAAACTCATGATTTCTTCTAAATTTTTCATAAAACATCAAATTTCCATTTTAAGTCCTAAACACGTCAAACGACGTCTGTTTTCAATCAAACTTTACAGAAAACGCTTAAATTATATAAAGACTTGGGCATCAGAACTAAAATACGAGCCCGATACCATAATCGTTTAATCAAATTTTATTTCCAATTCTCTTAATTATTTCCAAAAAATAATTTCACATAAAAATTCATTTCTCGGGCTTGAGACCTCGAATTCGATTCCGAGCATATGCCCAAGTCCCATATTTTCCTACGGATCCTCCGGGACCGTCAAATTACAGGTCCGGGTTCGTTTACCTAAAATATTGACCGAAGTCATATTTTTATCAATTTAATATCAAAATTTAGCATTTTTCTCGCAGAATTCATATTTAAGTTTCCGGCTACGCGCTCGGACTGTGCATGCAAATCGATGCAACCCTAAATGAGGCCTCGGAAGTACAGAATGGGTAAGAAACGAGTGGTGACGACATACTCGCAAGTGGATAAGTGAATTTACAATATACTCCTACTCGCGAAATGATAGCTGATCCTTTTACAAGGGCCATATCTAGAGACGTGTTTGAAGAACATGTTAAGGCTCTAGGCTTGCATAGGAAATGATGATATTTATATATTGTAACACAACTTTGTTTTTATGATATTATCATCAATGTAAGACTGTTGAATTTATGTCTCATATGCATGTGATAATGTTTTAAAAATTAAATGTGTCGGACAAGTCGTGAGTTTCGCTCTCTCACACGAGCAATCGCCTTTTACGTCAGAGAACGTGAAGGGATAATTTTCACTTTCATGCTCTGACTTGTTTTATAATCCAGACAAGAGTCTCTAAGAAAATGAGTTTGAGGATCATTGAAAAGAGAAATTCGGTTTAGACATCAAGAGGTATCTAAACCAAGCTCTGTACAATGTTGATAATTAAATTAAATGAGACATATGCACCAGGATAAGATGAGAACATTGTAGCACGTGTTTCATATCACATGTGTTAAACGACTAATGGATTAATGAAAGAATGGTTCCCTGCTTCTTCATTGTGTGAGACCTTGAAAAGTCCAAATTAACTTTTCATTGAAATACCCTTTGACCTTTTACTGTTTCTTGAAATTTGAATCAATGTTGCTACATTAGTATGTCACTAATAGCCATGAACGATTCGGCATTGCAGTGCATGTCTAGGAAAGCAGTTGATTTGGAACAGATAGATTCGAGTAGAAAAAGAAGACGGTTAAATTAAAATAATGTGACTTGTGTACATAAGCCCGCTATTATACTGACCATATAGATGTCGAGTATAATTGTGTATATAAAGTTAAACTTGAACTCGAGTTCACCTCTTAAAGAGAATGAGGGATCGAAGGAGTTACTACTGAAGTATTGAAGTCTGGGGTAGTGTGAGTAATGATATCCTCATATTAAAAGTGAATTCTTTCCATACGTAATTGAATTCCTATATAGGGCTTATAAAACCTTGAGGCAAGCCTTGATGCTCACAGGTTGCACGAACTATTTGTCGTATGAATTGTGTGTCTAGTTGATGTAATATTGACTTGGGTCTTATCCGCCATGTGCAAGTGGGAGATGTAAGTTTTTGGGATCGTGGGTCGCCCATGTGAACTGACCCGATTCAATCTTACCCGACCCATAAATAAAGGATTATCTGATTTTTTAAATAAAGGATGAACAGTTGTGTTATAAATGTTCAACTTTATCCTTAAAAGAAGGGGGGACATTTGTAACTGTTCAAATCCATTTTGAAAAGGAGAGGGAACGGTTATCCGATAAATGCTCAACCTCTCCTAATATAAAAGGAAAGTCTTCTACTTCAAAAGAGAGAGCACAAGAGACATTACGTAGAAATAAAAGAAAAAAATTAAAAATAAGGAAAAGCAATCCTAACTTTCTAGATTACATCATCACACCAAAAGATATTTAGTTTGTGAACTTAACCTTTGATTTTTTAGTGAAATCAAAAGAGACTTGAGGCAGATTGTTTTGGTAGAAATAACAACAATATTCGCTGCAAATTTAAGATACTCATTTTTGCTTTGAATTATATTATAGTGTCTCGATACCAATGCCACGAAAAAGATGTTTGGTCCCGTAAAAAATTCAAAAATCATCCCATCAGATCTCTTTTGAGTTTAAACTTTAGTCTTGTCACTTGTGATTTGTGAATTACAATCCCCTTTTATTATTAACATAGTCATTAAAGTTAATGTAGAATTCGCTAAAACTTAGCAAATTACAGTTGGTGACAAACTCATAGAGCTGGAGCCTGGAACATAGAACTGGAGTACTTTTTATCTCTATACAAAAATTTTGGTCAATTCCTTATAATTTTTGTATAATTAGAGATTGCATATTCTGCGATGAAGCTACTCATACGACATTAGATATATAATTCTGAATTTTATCTAGAGTATTAACAATTTGTGCGAAAGTTAGAGAACCGTAGTCTATTTTTGTTGTTATTTGGAAGAAATTAAAAATTAATTTTTATATATAGTTGTTTATGCCAAGCTGACATATAGGATCCACTAGAATCTTCCACATAAAGAAAAAGCATCAAGGAAAAAGGAAGAAACTTCAGGGTGGGATATGCACGTTGCCAACTTGGTAAACAAATCTTGATTTTGTTGTGATTAAATAAGATATTAATTAAATGAAATATATATATTAAATGCGTAGTGTGATGTTAAATAAACATAAATCAGGAAAATGATGTCCAACTATTCAAGATAAGGTCCAACGCATGAAGACCATGTGGATTCCATTCATTATAAAATAGTAAAGTAAATTCTATTGCATACGCATAATAATTACGTATTTAGCATGATAATAACTCGTGATTCACACCTCAATCAAAATCCGAATAGAATTTTACCAATTTAGAAATGCATAACATACATAAATTGTTAAATTTACTACATAACCAATTGATAAGTAATTTCGTTTTATGTAGATTAATTAAAGGGTAAGCTAATAGAAGTAATTTGATATAAACGAGTTTGATATAGTTCCACACTTTTCTTTCTTTCGTTCAAGAGCATCGATTACAGGATGCAGATTAACGGGTAAGCTTCCGATATAATTGATAATCACAAAATATCATTAGAAACAGTTAACATTATGCTTATAGATTTATTATTAATTAACTTTAGAAACCTCAATCAATTAGGTGAACGTCATGGCATAATGTAACAATATATGTAAATAATACACACCGTGGAATTACCAACTATTTTATAAAGCAGTAAAAAGAAGAAAAATATTAACACCCTGCTTCATAAATGTTGAGATAAATCAATTCAATACTAACATGATGTGATATTATTTGTTTTAGATTAAACTATATAATATTTTTTAAAAGCCTCGCATTATTAAGTATTTTTACGTGAAATTTTTATTTATATACCTAACAATCACCTTTTGAACATAATTTTTACGTGGCCATTAGGAGTGTCAAGCGGGTGGGTCGGGCCGGATATGGTTCAGGTCGAAAACGACAATGAAAAAATGGATCAATTATTCGATCTGATTCATATTTAATTCGGATAAAAAAGGGATTAACCGGCGGATAATATAGGTTACCCATATTATCCATGACTTCTTGTATATGATCACTTTTGGGAGAATTTTTAGACTTCCTAACTTAAGAAATCCCCAATTTGAGGCTTTACAAATGTAAAAGTTAGACCCATTGGTTACTCATTGGTTATCCATTTTCTAAATGGATAATATGGTTCTTATCCATATTTAACCAGTTTTTAAAAAGTTCATTACCCAACTAATTTTTTAATGGATAATATGAGTGGTTAAAACGGTTTTATTTAAACCATTTTGCCAGTCCTAATGGCCATCAACAAGATCTTATACCGGCAATTCACAATTACCTATCAACAAGCCCTCGTACTAAACACCTAATAATTACCTCTTGAACTAAGTTGCATGCGGTTCATTAACGGGGAATAGTATAGTTACCTACACAAATAAAATTATTTACCCTTATTTATTCATTTATTTTTCTACCTATAAATTAATTATATTTTTATTTATAGTAGTTTTTTGTGGAAATTTTTTTTATTCTCTAGTTTTTTTTATTTCTATGCTTCTTTTCTTTTTTTCTTTTCTCATTTTCTTCTTATTTTTTTCTTTTTTCCCATTCTAACTTCATTTAACTTCTTTTTTATATTTTTTTGTCTTCATAATCTAATTTTATTTACTATTTTTACAATTTATTATTATTATTATTATTATTATGCAATTACTAAAGAAAAATCAAATTGCGTATTAATTAATTGTAGCTCACAACAAAAAAATATTAACTAACATATGATATCAATATATTATATAGCTATACCAACAGGGTATACAATTGCAGTATAGCTATATACCCCTACAATATATTGTATACTGTAGCAGTATATTATTGGGTATTTGTGTTCTTCTTCGATTTTTAGCTGAAAATTTCGATTTCAATCACCTCAAATCAACTCCAAATGCTATCAAATTTCAGTATGAACTTCCAAGGTATTATAAGCAATATTTAACAGTACACACTTTGAATCATACAATAAATCTTCAAAACAAAAATTTTAAATTCAAGAACTTCAAGCATAGTGAATATTCAAATATAAATAAAGCTAGTACATGGTAGTACTGATTTTCTTCGAGTTCATACTCAAACTTTTCCCGTAACGATGGCCGCAAGTGTTAGACTTAGGTTAAAAAAGTTCTTAAATTAAAGCAAGCAAATAACAGAGTACTAAAAGTGAAGTTATTATAATAAAATTAAAAAGAAAGGTAAAGAATTCTAACTCTCTTAGCAAAGAAGCATAGGGATTAAAAATGGATGCATTTGGAATTAAGAAGTCATTTATTGGGTTGGTGAGGTACTGACAATGTAAATAGAATAAAGGCCGGATAAATAGTTTGGGCCACATGAATAAGAAAAATAAATAATTTGGATATATGCATTATTAAATAAATAATTTAAAATTAATGGGTATAGCGTGAACTTTTCTCTTCGTTAACATGCATCAATTGATCTATCAACAAGCTTATCAAAGTAAGTTCTATATGGCCCATAAAACACTTAAAAATATAAAAAAATTTGGTTTTATATTGTATACTTATCTATATTTAATTATTTATAATATATTAAAAATATGAAGACCCTCATCAAAATGACGATTCGTCTCTTTTATCATTCGTTAGTACACTTATAATGGATAAAATAATAACCACAAATACATTATCTTTTTGAAAAAGATAATGTCGTAGCATAAAAAAATAATTAGGAGAAGCTGCTCACTTTGATAGCCCTACCCTAGTGTATGCACTCAAGCAGAGTAGACGGCATGCGTCACCAAGCATACCATTCGAGGTTAAGGGTTCATCAGCGAATGGAGTTAGGCCCATTTTCTATCCGCATCATTTTTGTCCTTTATTTACTTGAAAAAATAGTATGTCCGATACAGGATTGGTTAATGACGATTCTCAATAGCATCTGTAAGATCTTGAGGCTTACTAGACGGAATTAGGTAACAGAAGAAGTAAGATTCTCCTTCTTTACTTACTATCCTTAATACTACAAAGAGGCAACCGTCAACTTTTTTCGTTGGTTAAAAAGAAAAAATAATAAGACAATAACTAGGAAACCCATTAATATCCTAATAAACAAATCAAATTGATTGTAGTTAAAAAAGGAAAACAATATTTGAGATAAACTTTCTAAATCTTAGATTATTCGGGTAGTTTTTTATAATAAATGACTTGTGAATTTTGGAGTGACAAATGTTCTTATGGTTTCTAAATAGCTGTCAATTCAAATATGTAATTACAAATCAAGTTAAATGATATTCTTATAGTTTTTTATAAGTACTATATTTATATGATAAACCTTTTTATGTATATTACATGAGAAATATAAGTGCTTAGCACGTTTAATTTCCGTGAACTTTTGCAAAAAGATCTAACGAATTCTTTTAACATAAAATTAAAAACATAAGATTTAACTATTTACTGAAAATTAATCGTTTATAAAGATAAAACAAGGTACAATTGATAGATTGCATGGTTCAAAACTATAATAAAAAAAATTAGCCTCATGTTGTATAAGAGATTTTTCGAACTGGATATAAGACTTTGATCTCCTTGATAATGTTCGACACCCTTATCTCGCAAACATACTGCTTGTTTGGTCAAATCTTCATAATTTATTTCTTTTTCTTGGGTTAAATTATAATTTCTATAGTACATTTTAAATTAAAGAAATAGATAATTTACATTTTATTTCTAAAAAAATATATTTGTTTAGTTAACTGACTCCGTTTGTGTTTTGTAAAATAAACTTGAGAGTATATATTTTTCAAAAGAATTTCAAAAAAGAAAAACCTCCTAAGCATGATAACTTGATAAAATTATACTAATAAAATTATAAAGCTGGAATAAATATTGACTAAGATGATTGAGGACTTCTATTGTTAGTGTTTTTTTATTTTTTGAATTAATTAAATATGATCAGTGCCTATCATATTTAGGAACTCACTTTTTTTTAACTTTTATTTATAACTCAACCGTTATTTATTAATATAGTACGTACTACTTATGTAATTTTGTTGAAACATATACTTATTTATTAAGACAAGGTAGTACTAATTTTAAAAAAAATTTGCTATGTATTTAAGATGCGAGTCAAACTTATGTGTATAGAAGCGTTATAAATCCATCCACGCGTTGCGTTTGAGCAATCTAGTATTTACTGTTACAGCTAATAACACACTCACCCAAGCAATTTCTATCACTTCTCAAATCTCTACGCGTGTATCCCTATTTCTCTCTCCTATATATAACCGAGAGTACTACTCTTTCTTTCTCTCCTTTCATTTCCGGCTTAGCACTTTCCCCACACTTTTATCGCCATTTCAAGAATCCTTTTAAGATAACCCAAGCATAAAAAGATCACAACTTTTCTTTTTCTTTTCTATTTGGGTTTTCTTGTTAAAAGATCTTAACTTTTTCTGTTTTTGTTTCTGGGATAAAAGATTAGTCCATTTGTGATACTGGTATTAAAGATTTAAACTTTTTTTTTAAAATCTATTTTGGATAAATTTGCTTTCTTGAATTGGTTGGTGTAGTAATAAGGAGAGGGAGATTTGTGGGTTAAGGGGAATGAGGATGAAAGGTGAAATAGTTGGGTACAAGAGGGAAGTGGAAGAGGAGGAAGATAACAAAACAGAGGAAAATCAAACAGAAATGGTAGGTGGTGGGTTAGTACAGTCTAAGAAAACTGTAGTGGTGGGTTATGCTCTTACCTCCAAGAAAACTAAGAGTTTTTTGCAGCCTAAGCTTGAATGTCTTGCTAGGTAATCTTTTCTTCTTTCTTTTGTTGATTCATTTTTATGGATATTTGAGCTTCTTGAATTTGGAACAGTAGTAGATGTAATTGGAATAAGAATATTCCATTTTTACTTTGTGTGGCCAACATAGCTGGGGAACATTCTCGAGGGTCTGTAACCTCTGGCAGATAGATATTTTTGGTGAATTTTTAATTCTTGAAAGTATTACTAATTGATTTACTGGTCGCTTTCTATGAAGTGACCCTTAACTAATGCTCTGACAATTATTCATTGTGGACATTTCAATTGATTGTAAGTGTCTTTCCCATACTGTATACTTTTTTTTTAAACCCCTCCCAAATTGGGACGATCTATATTGCTTCCGCACTTTCCCACCGGTCCCTCCCTGTGACTCGAACCCTGGACCTAACGGTCGTAGGTGGAGTTGCTTACCCATACTGCATACTTACCATTTGAGATTAAACATCTTTTCTTGTGACTACTGTTTATTAATACTTGTTAACTTTTTTTTTAACTATGAAAATTTGTGATTTATAGTAATTTAAATTAAGGAATTGATGTACAAATATACAAAGAAATTAGATGCCACGGATGCTTCACTCCGAGCTCCATTCTTCTAGGAGCAGAGGGATTATCTCCTTCCCTTTTTTCGGGGGTGGGAGGAATTGAACCTCCCAGTCTGTTTTTCCTTTTCTTGATGATGGTATTTCTTCAAATTCTGGCATCCCAAAGACTGTTGATCTAGGCATGACAATGGTGCGGGCAAGGTGGTTTTGGGGTGTCGAAGCTTTAGCCCCATCACTGCCTTCCCTGCCTGCCATGCTTTTGTTTACCTTCTATTGCTCCCTTCTTTACTTCAAACTGAATGTTATCTTCATTCATCTGTTTCCGTTGTTTTGCATTGTTTCTGATTTTTGCCCGGCCAATTTTCATGTAAACTGTTATGTACGGATCAAAATTCTACTAAAAGAGGTCGATGCTAGGCATGTGACAACAACAACAATGATTCAGTATAATCCCACAAGTGAGTATAATCCCACAAGTGGGGTCTGGGGAGTATCGTGTGTATGTAGACCTTACCTGGCGTTTGTTTTCGCGATACCCTCGACTCAAGAAGACAAACAGACAAAAAAGACAGTATATCAATACCATCAGCAAAAAATCATGGAAATAATAGCATCACAAGAACCAATGAATAGATGGAAAGCAGAAATAATAACCGGTAAATAAGGCTCATCACTATAAAAAATGGAAGAGTAGTATAAACACGAACACTGACCACCAGCAGTCTAAGACTAAATCCTATCAGCCTAGCCTCACACCGTTAGACTAAATATGCTCAACTACCTCCTAACCTACAACCTTAATGCCCGATTTCCACAGCTTCCTATTCACTGCCATGTCCTCGGAGATTTGAAGCCTCGCCATATCCTGCCTGATCACCTCTCCCCAATACTTCTTGGGCCGCTCTCTACCTCTTCTCATTGCCACCAATGTCAACCGCTCGCACCTCCTTACCGGGGCATCCAAGCTTCTCATCTGGACGTACCCGAACCATCTGAGCCTCGCTTCCCGTATCTTGTCATCAATAGGAGTTACGCCCACCTTCTCCCGTATATCTTCATTCCTAATATTATACATCCTAATGTGCCCGCACACCCACCTCAACATCCTCATTCCTGCTCCTTTCATCTTCTGGGTATGTGTGTTCTTAACTGGCCAACACTTAGCCCCATACAACATGGACGGCCTAATCACCGCTCTATAAAACTTCCTTCTGAGTAGCAGAGGCACTTTTTTGTCGCACAAGACTCCAAATGTTAACCTCCATTCCATCCACCCCACCTTTATACGGTGTGTGACATCCTAGGCATGATAGTAGAACACATTTTGCACCATAGTTCTTGCAACATCAGAATTGAACGCCTTTTTTGGTGTAATGGTTAGTGAGAAGCTGGAATTGCATTACCTAGTGCTTCAAAGAAAATTTCATTTGCATCTGACCTTCTCTAAGTACGAGGTGGACCAGCTGGTAGATTAGCTCATTCATTCTTCTGTCTGTTGTTTCTTGAAGATTCTGCCTTCAGAAAGATGGAACTAAATGAGAGTTTAGAGGTAAGAAAGACATGGGGAAGAACAGATTCACAGGGGTTTGAAAACCTAAAACTAGCATGTTCATTTTTGCCACTTTCCTAGGAAAAAAGGAAAAAAAAAAATATGGCCGGTGTATCTTTGCTGAGAGTCCCGCCACCTCTGCCCCACGGGTGTTCACCTTATCAAGATTTCAAATCAATGATGGGGTATGTTTGGTACCTCCTAAATGGGCGTCCAATTGGACCGAACTCTTTGTCAGGCTATGGTTCCCTCAAAGTTTTGTCCTTTCTCTATCTCCTGTAAAAACCATTTTAGCAAAAAGTCATTTTGGATTGGATTCGAACGAATCGTTTGATAATTTGTAGAATTTCTTTATCTATTTTTAGAGAATTAGAAGACAAGAACAAAAGACAAAGAAATGAGCCTGGTACCGCCTCATTGAATTGCCATTCGTTCATGTGATTATCAAATAATTCTCTCTAATGCAGTCTTGTGCAAGAAATTTGCATACTTTGGATTGTGAATGCTCTATGATGGCTGCTGTTGAACTACCCCTATTATATTCCAATTTCTTAAATGTAAAGTTGGTCATTTAACTACAATTACAAATGTCTCTGAGAACTAGAACTGAAATTAAACTTAAAACTGACGAATGATGATCCCATCCTGATTTTGCCTCAATCAATTTTCTACACAAACTTCTTTTGCTCAAGTCTAACGCTAATGTCCACGTAGATTCAAAAAGCAATTGCAACCTGGTGGCTAACCTTGCTCATAAATTATGCAGGTCTAAGGGAATATTATTTGTTGCTATTGATCAGAGCAAACCCCTTTCAGATCAAGGCCCTTTTGACATTGTGCTCCATAAGGCAAGTATTCTACCTTTTCTAATTCCTCAGTGTATTTCTCCTTCTTGTTGGAATGTATATGCTTTGTGTTTTAATTCTATTCACTATCAAATTTCTTTTCCAAAACATCTTACTTTCTTGGGTATATATGCTTGTATAGCTAATCGTTGTAGCTTCTCCCCTGAGAATTTCGTTCTAGAATATGTTACTGTCTGTCTTTTCTGACATTCTCGTGCTCCGTATTTCTTGCAGTTGTCAGGAAGCAGGTGGCGGCGTGTTCTTGAGGTTGATTCATTTGAAAGCTTTTTTTTGTGTGTGTGTTATTCATAGAATCCTGTTGGTAACAGTTGACATGCACGTTTGGACAAATCTGTAATAATTATAGGCTACAATATGATGCAATTACGTGGATTAGACAGGCATTGGCAGTGGTTTGTGAGACGAGCTCTCTTTTTGCTTAAATTTGTTCCATCTGACATAACTTGCCGACTGCTATCTCTTCCCTCGGTCATGAATCGTGAACAGTGAAAATATGTCTCTTTCATGGACAGATTAGCTGATTGCAGATAGGATTCCTGGTTTCCATAAATGGATTCTCTTTTTCCAGGGCTCATCACCAATCCTTATCAGCTTTAGAGCAAACCACTAACCTGATCAATGTTTTATAATCTTTGGTGTTTTTCCTTTTAGGTTTTGGTTTGATGTTCCCCAACTTGCTTGGGATCATTTTTGTCGTTGTTGTTTGATGTTGTCTTATCTGACTGGTGTGTTGGTTGCTTGCCCATGCTGGATCACGAAATTTTAAGTCTCTTGTTTTGGAAGAGTTATCGTTGACTGCAGCTGTGAGAATAACTGCCTTAACTCTTATTACACTTATTTTCGTCATTATTGTCTTTTGGTTAAATGGTAGATTTATTCTAGACTGAAAGTTACAACTCAATTGGACTTGTTTGTTGCTGCTATATTTCCACTGTAGCTCGTACTAATTTTGTGATAATCTAAAGAGGCGAATGCACTGTGTGCTCCGATCACCTTATTTACATCCTGGGGTTTAACTGTTGTTTGCTTCTGTAGAGCCTATATTTAGTTTAATCAACCGAGTATGTATTTGAAAGCACTATTATTTTCCTCCTTACCTCTTTCTTTGCTTTATATGAAGGAATATAGGCTAACACATCCAGATGTCACAGTCCTCGACCCTCCAGATGCCATACAGCATGTATACAATCGTCAATACATGCTTGAAGATGTTGCAGACCTGAACTTGCCGGACAGCTACGGTAATTTTTCCTGTCTTGTTATGATCATTTGATAATTATTACTGATTAGGTTACATGCAATTGTGGCCATTGATGATTTCTTTTTTAGCTTGAAGAAGTGGGGACGGCCAATGTCAGGCTGCTGTGTAAGGGGGTTTAAGGGTGGGTTTGCCATATAACCAGAAAAAAGAAGGATTAACTTGTTTTTGATTGCTTCATAGGCAAAGTTGGTGTTCCAAGGCAACTGGTTATTGAGAAAGATTCTTCATCTATTTCAGATGCAGTGAGTAAAGCTGGACTGAGACTTCCTCTTGGTATGTATTTTCTTTTCCTCTTCGTCTTTAATCAACTGATCTTTGGGCAGTTGCCACTTTTTAAACTCAATAAGCTTCATACCTCGGTAAGGTAGGTGTAGGCATCAAAATTGCAGCTGTGTAACTTACAGGGGACAAGCATTTGAATACTTTGAACAAGATGTCTTCCAAACTTGAGCAATATGTAGGCAAAGTGATCCATTCACACAATTTTCCTGAATTGAGCTGCTTTTATCTTCTCAGTTGCAAAGCCTTTGGCTGCTAAGTCCCATGAGTTGTCACTAGCCTATGATAAGTTCTCTCTTCAGATGCTTGAACCCCCACTTATCCTACAGGAATTTATCAACCATGGTACGTATATTAGTTGAAATATTGAACTTGTGTCTTCAATATGCATTTGTTTTATGAGTCATCTAGTTGCTGATTATGTATCTTTTTTTCCCTTTTGTAGGAGGAATTCTGTTTAAGGTATACATTGTCGGGGAAGCAATTAAGGTCGTTAGACGGTTCAGTTTACCTGATGTTAGCAAACGTGAGTTGTCAAAAAACCCTGGGGTTTTTCGATTCCCAAGAGTTTCTTGTGCTGCTGCATCTGCTGATGAAGCAGATTTAGACCCTTGTGTCGGGGGTGAGCCATCTTTTCCCTCAGCTACTCTCTCTGCCTAGATACATCGAATACATCATAGTTGCTTTAGATATATAGATGCACCTTTATGGCATACACCAAACAGATGAAAAATAAGTTGTTTTTTATATTTCCTTTTTATTTGATCATTTGAAGAGCTGGACATCCCTAATTCTCAAGGCGTATCTTGTTGAGAATTCTCTAGGACCATGAGCTGCTAAAAACTTTGGGATCATGGGGTTACAGGAATTGAATTTGGAAGGAGTTCCTTTAACTATGAGTTTGAACCTCTAGCGACAAACTTTTACCTGTTTGCACTTTCTTCGCCCCAATAAATTAGACCTTTTTTCTAATTTATTCATCAGAAAATCTGTCCCTTACTCCTTGAAATGGAAATGCTCTTGCTTCAACATTTCAGACTATTGTTTTAAACACTTACTTAACAAACACAATACACTAATGCTTTTTAATATCTTATCCTTGAACCCTGCAACTTAGAGTAGGTTTGACTAACTGGGATGTAGAGAGCATTTGCTGGTTAATAACTTTCCTCTGTCAGTTCTTAGAAGTGCTTTAGATGAATTACACTGCAACGATGTTGTATTATAAGGATTACAAGGAAGAAGGCATCGTTTCGGAAGGAAGGTATTCAGTCATGATGGTGCTCTGGTTTATAATTCTGTTTGAAGTCGTTAGCAGATAGAGCGCTCAATCTTTAAGTCCGAAGTTTAGAAGCTACAAATATAGAGCTCTGTTAGACTGTTACATACTTTATTTACTTCATGTTAGTGAATCAGACCAGTGATTGCTATAGTACCTTGGTGAATAGTACACTTCCTCGGGAAGATACATGCTGTGGAAATAACATTTAATTATGGATGTGTAGTTGTAGAGAACTGAAGTGAATCATGGAAAGTGGTCATGATTATTTTCACTTTTTATCCTTTGCAGAGCTTCCTCCACGACCATTACTTGAGAAGCTTGCTAAGGAACTTCGGCGCAGACTGGTACTTTACTTTCTGTTTTCTCTTTCCGTCATAAACTGTGTTGGAAATGATGCTTGGTGCTTGTTTTACAGTTTCTGTATTCTTGTCTTCATTTTTCTTTCCGCTGTATCAATAAGGCAAGAACTCTATAACATTATTGCAATGTTTTGTGCAGGGTCTCCGGCTCTTCAACTTGGATATAATTAGGGAGCTTGGGACCAAAGACCGATTTTACGTCATAGATATTAATTATTTTCCTGGTAAGAAAAGCCTTCCAAGGGGAATTACACTCTCTAGCGTTAAAAGTAGTTAGATTGTCAAGAAAATTTCATCTGGAAGTCATGACTGCAACATATTTTGTATTGTGCTGGCAGGTTATGGGAAAATGCCAGAATATGAACACATATTTACTGATTTTCTCCTCAACCTGATGAAGCAGAAACAATGAGGAATTGAGAAATCCATTTGTGGTTAACTATAACTTTCGGTGAAAATATCAGAAGGAATTAATCCACCTGCCAGTATGTGGAGGGATAGAACTGATTACTGTGCAATTCCTAAAAGCTGGTAAAAGATGCGGTGGTGAAGTGCAGAGAAGTTCCATTACCCTTCTAAGCATGAATGCTGGATGAAGGTTGTTCTTTGGAAACTCGCTCATTGTACACAAATCCAATTGTTGACCTTGGGATCCAGCTTAGTTTCCGCTGTCGTTTATTCTTCTTTTGGGGGGCATAAAGCAGTTCTATTCTTTCTTCTGGTTGGGGTGGAATTTTGTAGGGAAAGCCCTGCTGTGTCTGCATTCTCGGATGGGTGGTCTTTGATAGGTAGTCAAAAGCTGTGCCACCTTGTAAAAATGCCTTTTACAGTAGGAACATACATTGTACATTCTTGACTTTTCTGTTCTACTCCCAACTCTTGGGAAAGTTTGGTTTTTTGCGTTCTCTTGCGATGAATTTTGTCTACTTGAGCCGAGGGTTTATCGGAAACAGTCTTTCTACTCTGAGGTAATAAGGTTTGTATACACACTATCATTTGCAGACCCTACTTGTGGGGGTTGTTGTTATCGTCGTTGTCTTGGCTTTGCAACATAGATTAGCGTGTTAAACGGAAAGGAGAGACTTTGAATCTAAGATGGAAAAGCTTGGGAGCTTTAAAGAGCTTTAACCGGAGAGTGCTTACATATATTAATCTTAAAGTTCGGGACAAGGGCAAGACCAGGCGACGCTGTAGATGAGTACGCCTCTGCTCTTCCGATGAAGCATATGAATAAGCAGGATTTGTAGCACAAACATAGTATGCCCAACACATTGAGTAGTTAAATGTCTTGTAACAAGTATAAAAGGAAAATGTAATAAAGGAAAAAAAGCCTCGTTTCTTAAAAAAAGATGTTCAATTTGTTGTTTAAAAGGCTTTTTCTGATAGAACTTTTAACTGACGAAAACGTAAAAAGATGGAGAAATGTTTGATTTTACATTTCTTGTTCCTCTGGAAAAGATGGGTATCGCTCTCTTTTACACTCAAGTTTGCACTTTGCGACTTCCTTTTTTTCTTTTTTTCCTTTCGGTTTTCCGTTGGATTTAGTCCGGAGAAGTAAGAGGTTATGTTATTTTAGTAAATTCTGAATT
This sequence comes from Nicotiana benthamiana, assembly GCA_034376525.1. Lineage (NCBI taxonomy): Eukaryota > Viridiplantae > Streptophyta > Magnoliopsida > Solanales > Solanaceae > Nicotiana > Nicotiana benthamiana. Next base: position 70,626,566 of record CM067326.1, read on the forward strand.
GGCAGTTTGACAAATTTCTTTCTGAAAAAGTGATTAGAGTTTGTGTTCTTGAAAGACATAAACAGAGGTATCTGGAATTATCAAACATCAGTGTATCAACATTAGAACACTAAATTTTGCCCATGCCGGATCACTAGGTTACTCATTTCCACTCATCAATCTGACAGGAAGAAGAGTATATCAACAACAACAACTCAGTATATTTTCACAGGTGGGGTCTGAGGAGGGTAATATGTACGCAGACCTTACCCATATCCCGAGGGGCAAAGAGGCTATTTCCCGGAGACCCTCGGCTCAAGAAGGAAACAAGTGAATGAAACAAGTGACGATATATTAGTACTAGCAATAAACTCATAATAAATAACATAAAATACACAACATAACATAAACTAACAAAATAACAACATTATAAGGAATATAGGAAATACGAGAAAGAGGAAAATATACTAATATCTAGAATATAAAGCCCTGCATCAGTAGCTGATCAGTAGCATCCTAAGCCTAAACTCCTAAATGTCTAGTCTCACTCTAACGCGCTGTAGAAACTTTAAGTGAGGAGACAGGAGCTATCAAGCTTAAAGTAGTCCCTAGACCAGACAGAGGTTCTAGGGGGAGTCCGGATAGAGGATTCCTTTAAATATTCTCAACTTCTTCCTAACCTATAACTTTAATGTTCGACCTCCACAATCCCCTGTCAAGGGCCATGTTCTCAGTAATCCTAAGTCGCGCCATGTCTTGCCTGATCACCTCTCCCCAATACTTCTTAGGTCTCCCTCTACCTCTTCTCGTGCCCACCACCGCCAGTCATTCACAACTTCTCGCCGGTGCATCAGCGCTCCTCCTCTGAATATGCCCGAACCATCTGAGTCTTGCTTCCCGCATCTTGTCCTCCATGGACGCCACGCCACCCTCTCTCGAATATCTTCATTTCTAATCTTATCCATCCTTGTATGCCCACACATCCACCTCAATATCCTCATCTCTGCTACTTGCATCTTCTGGATGTGTGAGTTCTTAACCGGCCAACACTCGGTCCCATACAACATGGCCGATCTACCCGCTGCTCTATGAACTTACCTTTTAGTAACGGTGGTACTTTCTTGTCACACAAGACTCCCGTTGCTAACCTCCACTTCATCCACCCCACCCGTATACGGTGTGTAACATCCCCGTTGATCTCCCCAGTCCCCTAAATAACTGACCCAAGATACTTGAAACTACCCCTCCGAGAGATGACTTGGGAGTCAAGCCTCACTTCCACTCTCACGTATGTCGGCTCGGGCCCAAACCTGCACTCAAGATATTCCGTCTTCGTCATGCTCAACCTGAAACTTTTAGACTCAATGGACTGTCTCCAAACCTCTAGCCTCTCGTTGACGCCGCGTCTTGTCTCGTCAATTAGGACTATATCATCAGCAAATATCATACACCATGACAATTCCCCTTGAATATTATGCGTTATGGCATCCATCACCAGGACAAATAAAGGAGTGAACGCAGACCCTTGGTGCAACCCTGTTACAACCGGAAAATGCTCGGAGTCGCCTCCTACTATCCTAACCCGAGTCTTAGCTCTATTATACATATCTTTAATCACCGTAATGTAGGTAATCGGGACCCATTTAACCTCTAAGCATCTCCATAAGACCTCCCTAGGAACCCTGTCATACGCTTTCTCTAGATCGATAAACACCAGGTGGAGATCTTCTTCTTATCCCTGTATTGTTCCACCATCCTCCTAATAAGGTGGATAGCTTCTGTGGTAGATCGCCCTGGCATGAACCCGAACTGGTTGTCTGAAATAGACACCGTCCTTCGCACTTTCATTTCTACCACTCTCTCCCAAACTTTCATGATATGACTCACTAATTTAATAACCCTATAATTGTTAGGGCTCTGGAGAAAAAAATTATAGCAACGTATAATTAATTCTCCTACTTGGGATTTAGCTGATGCATAAGAATATATATTAAAAAATAAGAATATTTTCATGCTTTCTAAAATACTTTTGTAAAAAAGAAAGAGAGGAAAAGAAGTTAGGCTTAAAATCGAGTCATCTTCCATCAATAGGAGTTTAACCAGTTATAACCCAAACGAAGTTAACCATCTGACTTTATAGCATAAATTTATTGAAATTGGCATTCCCTTGTTTCGGTCGAGTAAGCTACTACTAGTATATCTTTAAGCATTAGAAGGTTTTTTTTTCTTTTAAAAAAACATGATTTACAAGGAATCCCGCGTTCATACAGAAATCGAGAAAAGATCGTACCTAAGGAATATAATATGACTTTATTTGTTTTTTTAATATTAAGGTGTATGAATCTGAATACACATCTGAATATCAATATGTATTAAAATTAAGATATTTGAATCTAAATACACATCTGAATATATTAAGATGTGTATTAAGATATGAATATTAAATAATTAATACCGTTTGATTTTAACATATCAATACATAAAATTTATCTTTATTTGAAAATTAATAAACATAAAATTCAAATAAAATACTAACTAATCTATTATTATATCAATAAAATATATAATTTTTTAAAATATGATTGTTGTTGGTGGTGATGGCTAGCGGGTGAATGCCAACTAGATACAGTGGTTGGTGGTAGTTTTGGTTAATGGTGGTGGTTCAAGCTAATAGCTAGTAGTGATTGGTTGTGGTGGCGATTATGATTGATGATGATAGTGGTGGGTGGTGATAATTAATAATTGCGGCGGGTGGTAGTGGTTGTGACTAAGAAAGGTGGTGGTAGATTATAACGATAAGCAGTGCCGGTTATGGTTATTGATGTTGATGGGGGTGGTCAGATGTGGTAGTTGGTGGATGAGTGTTGATTGTGGGGAGAATGATGGTGATTGGAGTGGTGGGGATAATAGGTGGTGATGGTCGATAATTGTTGCGGCTATGATTGAGTATGATGGTGGCGTGATGGTGGTGGATGTGGGGGTGGGGGTAGGGGTGGGGGTGGTTGAGTATGCTAGTGGTGGTGGCATGGTGGTAGTTGATAATAGTACGCGATAACGACAGTTAATAAAGAATATGTGATAGCAACTTAATGAAATTAAGTCTCTGATAGATCTTTATCATACAGACCTATTCAGAGCCATTAAGTGATTGTGAAACAAATACACTTAATGATTAAGATCTGAATAATTAAGATTCAGACTTTAAAAACAAACACACCTTATGAAATCTGAATCTGAAAAATTAAGATCCATACTTCCATTAAGTGCAAACAAATGAGGCCATAGACAGTCTACCAAAATATAAGTATTAGTGATTGCTTTTACTGTTCGAACCAGTAATTTATAGGTCACAGAGAAGGTATTCATTGTTTATTATCTCTATTTTGTGTTTAGCACAAGCTAATACATTTTTTGTTGAATATGCTAGCTAGTAGGGGTGTTCATTGCGCGGATTGGGAGGCTTTTACTCTTAACGGTTTGGCTTAACGGTTATCGGCTTTTAAATGTATTCATCCGTTAGCCACCCGATAAGATATCGGGCGGATTGGTATCGGGTTAGCTCTTATCGGACGGTTACCGGGCGGTTTATCGGTTTAGTATGTACAAGAATGTACAAACAGAGGTAACATATATTTTGATGGCAAAAGGATAAGATATGTACAAGTAGCACTCAATATTATCACAAAGATGGAATTTGCTATTTCCTGTAGACAGTTCAGACGCATTGAACTAAAACCACTCAAACTTTCTTTGGTCAGTTTGTCCTACCTTGAAGTTTAAATAAACTAGCATGATAAAAGGTTAATCAAAGAAAATATAAAACAAACAAAATTATATTTAAAACATGAATTCCCCGCAATTAAGTTATTGCTTCAAGTTTCATAATTCAGCTCACCTTTCTGCCAAGCTAGAAGCTCTATGCCTAGACAATGCTATGAACTCAAACATAGACAGTCCCTTTCAAGCAATGCTAATTTTAGAGAAGACATCATTTTATATATATATATATATATATATATATATATATATATATATATATATATATATATATATTCTTAACGGGTTAACGGATTATCCGTTAAGAAAATTGAATAATCCGCCCCCAAACCGATAAGCCGTTAATAAAAAAAATTCAATCCGTTCTCCGTTCGTTAAGCCGTTAAGCTGTTACCATTAAGCCATTAAGCTTCGGTTCGGTTCGGTTCAGTTTACGGTTTCGGATCGGTTTTGAACACCCCTACTAGCTAGACGCAATTCCACATAGACTACTATAGTAATCGCACTTCTATAATTACTTTCATTACGTCAAAAAGAAACTCGTAATCTTGATAAACATTTCTAATCACCTACCAAAGCATAAAAGACTAAAATTGAACGAGTAGTAATATTCAACGGGCAAGAGCAAAATAGTAAGTGAAAATTCTCAAGCACGTATCAAATGGAAAACACCATTACTCAAAACGCAAATGACAAATTAACAATTACAGAAAATTACTCGGTTTTGGGCTCAGAAGCTCCAGAAGAAGCGGGTTGACCCGATTCATCAGTAGCAAATGACCACTCAGGAGGTAAGGCAGGCAATGGAGGATAAACAGCGGGTCCACGTCGAATGTCCCAAGCTTGAGTCTTCCGTGGGCGTGTCTTCTTGTGATGAGCAGTGGCCTTCTTCTGTGGCCTTGACGAACACTCAATTGCCAATCCTCCTACACTTTTCGGTGCCACCGCCAACTTGGTAGCTCCACCGTGGAAACCGGTGGTTGAAATAGTTGAAGAACGCGGCAGCATCGCCACTTTCAACCCGAATATCGCCGAAGCTGACATTTTTTACTCCACAGGTTTTCTTCTTTTTTTCTGGTTCTGTTAGGAACCTTTGAAATTGGATTGCCTTCGTTATCTTTCTGCTGATTTAACTTTGCTGCCCGTACGCCGTCGTATTAGGTATTTGGGCCTAGAGCCTCTGGGCTTGAAAGAGATTGGGGTGATCATTTGTTTCAGGCCCAAATCAGTCTGAAGGAAGGATCTTTCCTTCCTTAATCCGCTAACTGAATCGTTAGTTCATTCTTACACGTGTGTTATTGTAATACTATTTAAAGATTTTTGAATTATTTACTATAGTTTCAACTTTCAACTTATTAATAGTATCAAAAGGAGTGCTGGAGTTACATTCATATGGTTGAGATGAGAGTTGAGGCTCCCTTTATGTAATGTCTGAAGAAATGAATTAGGAAAGTAAGCGAATATTTCTATATTGAAGGTTGTTTCATAAATGGATTAAACTAAGCTTTGGGCTCAATCGGTCTTACAATTATCAGGGTAACGGAGATAGAATAAAGCGGGGGCTTTTTCCTATATATATTATAATAGGAACTTATTAATTTATTTTTTCTAAGTTTTGTAATTTTCAAATAGTATCTAAGTGTTCTTTTATAAATTATATATATTCCTCTCTTAAAATCCCTCGTCCCATTATTAATGCCTTTAATTAAGGGATTTAATTATATCCCTTCCCTTTTTTCAAACTTCTCCTCATTTCATGCTTCCTAATTTTTTCAATACGCATATCTCCTCTTCTCTCTTCAATAGTTGCATGTCTTCAGCAAGAAGCTACTAACTTTGCTTCAGCAATTGAATGATTTTGGTTGGAACCTTCAAATACTAGATCAATGTCATATTCTATGTTCCTATTATCCTTATAATGTTAGGAAAGTGATATCTAATCTAACAAATCCAACAGCACAAAACTGCTTTCCCTAATAGCAACCAGAAAGAAACTTTTTCATGCGATGTCAAAAAAATTTTAGTTGCTACAAAGTTTCTTCAATAATTCAAAAATCGTTAAACTCTAGCAAAATTATTAGTAATAGGATAATAGCTCATAACTTACAATTTCTCATCACCATATACAATTATCATACATTTGTGATACAATTTTTGCAATAATTATAATACAATTACAATTATGATACAATCGTGATACAATTCTATTCTTCCTCATCTTTTTCATCTTTGTCAAGTTTCAATCATAACTCTAAACTTAAATTATGAAACAATATTGTATTTAGGTATTATTTTAGGTATTGATATATCATATAAAATCAAATACAACTTTGAAACACTTGCGATACAATTATGAAACAAATATGATACAACTATAATACAATCGTGATACAATTCAGAACTTTTCTTCTTCGAGTTTCAATATGAAATTTTACCTAAAAACAAATCTAAACATAATCAATATCCCTCAAAATTGAGATATAAATTCCACGTTATATTCTCAATTGTTTGCAAGAGCACGATTTTGGGGTAGGTCTCTTACGGTGAAGGGATTTGGTAATTGCAAACATAGGTGATGATTTTTGGGTGGGTCTCTTTCGGTGAAGGGATTTGGTAATTGCAAAGAGAGGTGGTGATTTTGGGGTGGGTTTCTTACGGTGAAAATTTTTTGGGTATCTTAAATGTATGATATTTTGTGTAACTGATACCCATTATTTAAGGTATATCTCATTTCTACTTTTTTTAAGGTTTTGTATAAAACTAGTCAATACATGTATATAAAGTAATTAATAATGAACCTAAATAAAAGTAGTGAATAGATTTCTATAATAGTATAGCTAGGTAAAAATCTCATAAAGCAAGTCCATTAACAAATAGCCTAATTAATAATTCAGCTTAAGTGAGGAGTATTAATATGCAGAAGAAGGAAGGAAGAAGGCGACTAATTCTGGTAAAATTTCAGTTACAACTCCTAATCAATTCTCTCTCTACCAATCTCTCTCTCTCTATCCCGCCCCTCCCCCTTCTCATTTCTAACTACTTTCTCTTCTCATTCTTTCAGGTATAACAATGACGTCAATGTAGTTCGAGTATAGAAATACATTGTAACAATCTCAATTCTATTACAATCAATAAAGAAATTATATTTTTCTCATTATTCTTCTAAATTCTATTACAAAATTCTAGTATCTTACAATAGGTATTAGAGCTGAATCTTAGGAACCATGACAACATTAGAAACTCGAGCCAAATCTACAAAAGAACATATCAAAAAACTGCAGACCCAATTACACAATTACATGGCAGAAACAAATAAGAAATTGAATCCCCTAAATGGATGATCTAAATAACAAATTTGATATCATGATGGATAAGTTGTTCTTGAGAAAGGATGGAATCCTTGGTAGTGCTCCAGCTGAGGCTCACCAAATAGATGGATCGAGCAGCAGAATGAGGATGATGGAACCACAAAGAATTCTTCTGAAAAATTCTACACAAATAGTAATACTGCTAAAGTGGAGTGCCTTTACTTTGAAGAGGGATATCCCAGATCTTGGCTGCGAAAATCTGAAAGGTACTTCTCTTTTAATCGTATAATTGACCCACAATAAAAATTAGACACTATAGTTCTTCACTTAATAGGAGGGCTGGGTCTTGATTCTCCTATCATTTGAGTAGAGGAATGGTGAGATGGCCAGATTTTATTGAGGAAATTTGTAAAAGATTTAGTGATTCTGATAATAGTCATCTAAATCTACTGGAAAAGTTTAAGAGAATTGAGCAAAGGGGAAATGTGAATGAATATCTAGAGAATTTTAAAGATTTGAAAGCTTGGGTACTAATTAAACATCCAACCATTCCTGAAGGATTTTTTCTAGCATTTTTTATTGAAGGAATTAAGGAAGAAATCATGCATACAGTCAAAATGCTTAACCCATTTTCCATAAGTCAAACTGTAGAAAAGGCTAGACATAAGGATGAATTGTTGGAATCAATAAATAGAAAGAACATAGAGGGTGAAGAAAGACATTCAACCCAATATAATTCATATATTGGGATAGCAGGGGTTAGACTTATAGAGAATTTACAGAAAGAAGGTTATTCTAATTCCACCATCTTTGTAATAAATTGTTTGAAGCAAGAAAGGCCAGGGGTGGATGCTATAGGTGTAGGGAGAAATACTTCCCAGGTCATCAATGCAAGAATAAACAATTGAGCACCTTGCATGGTACTATTGATCAGGAGGCAATAGAGGAAAGTCAGAGAATAGAAGAAATAGAGAATGTGCAAGAGGAGATAATTGATGAAGCCATAAACCTCAATACCTTATCATGAATTGTGACCTCTAATACCATCAAGTTAAAAGGGATGTATGGGAAATAAAAATTGATAATTTTAGCCGATAGTTGCAGTACTCATGGTTTTGTGGTTAGTAGTTCTGCGAAACCGCTGGGGTGTGTGATTAAGGAAGATGCACCTATGAGGATTACTGCAGCTAATGGTATTCATTTGATGAGTTATTATTCCTGCTCTTCATTCAAATGGAAAATGCATGGTATTGAATTTGAATACAAGCTATGATTGTTAGAAGTGGGAGGTTGTGACATGGTATTGGGAGTAGACTGGATGAGGAAGCACAATCCAGTCTTATTTGATTTCATTGGCTGTAGACTCCAAGTGAGTGTCAATGGCAAAAAAGTGGAATTGAAGGAATTTTCTGAAGAAGGCCAGCTACATACCATGAATGCTTCTGGGGTTAAACAATTGTTGAAGAAGGGATAGGTATTATGGGCACACTTATTTTCAATCTCATGTATGGGAGTAAAAGTGGCATCAGAATTACCTAAAGAGAGCAGATCAATACTCCAGGACTTCCCTAAGGTGTTTGCAAATCCAAAGTCCTTTCCACCAAGGAGGGACCATGATCATTTTATTCCCTTCAAACCTAATGCAACCTGATGCAACTGTAAGTATCAGACGCTATAGATATAACTATTTTCAGAAGAATGAAATAGATAAACAAGTTAATGAAATATTAGCAAATAGAATCATCCATCCTAGTCATTCCCCATCCTCCTCACCAGTACTTCTAGTTAAAAGAAAGATGGTAGTTGGAGATTCTGCATTGACTATAGGGAGCTTAACAAAATGACAGTTAAGGACAAATTCCTTATGCCCTTGGTAGATGATTTAATGGATGAACTCAATGGGTATTGCATCTATTTAAAGATTGACTTAAGAGTCGATTATTATCAAATCAGAATGAGTGAGGGTGATATTTTTAGAACTGCATTCAGAACTCATTTAGGGAATTATGAGTTCAATGTCATGCCTTTTGGCCTGACTAATGCACTTGCCATTTTTCAAAGCCTAATGAATCATGTTTTCAAACCATTTTTGAGAAATTTTATGTTGGTATTCTTTCATGATATATTAGTCTATAGTCCTACATTAGAAACTCATGCACTTCATCTCTAGAACGATGTTAGAAGTTCTACAGAAGGAGCAGCTATATGCCAAATTGTCCAAATGTTCATTTTGGCAAGACAGGGTGGAATATCTAGGACATATCATTTCAGGAAGAGGGGTAACTACTGATCATTCCAAAATTGAAGTTATGTTGTCCTGGCCTGTGCCAAAATCCATTAAGGCCCTTAGAGGTTTCGTGGGCTCACAGGCTACTATAGGAGGTTTGTTAAGTCCTATGGGATAATTATCAAGCCCCTAACAAACTTACTCAAAGAGAATGCATTTCAAAGGAATGAAGAAGCACAAGTGGTTTTTCAGCAACTATAAGCCATGGCAACAGTACCAATTCTGGCTCTAGCTGACTTCAGTAAGCCTTTTATAGTGGAGATTGATGCATGCTCCACTGGGATAGGAGCTGTATTGATGCAGTCTAGAAGACCTATGGCCTATTTTAGTAAAGCTCTTGCTCTCAGATAAACAGAACTTTCTACCTATGAGAAAGAATATATGGGTGTGTTGTGCAATCAGTCATAGACAAGTGGAGCCACTACTTATAAGGAGCATATTTCATTGTGATGACAGACCATCAGAGTTTAAAGTACTTACTAGAGCAAAAGATAACTACAACATTACAACAAAAGGGCCTGACAAAACTTCTAAGATTGGATTATGAGGTTCAATATAAAAAGGCAGTAGAAAACAAGGTAGCAGATGCTTTATCCAGAAGGCATGAGGAAGACTCTACACTTTTAGCCCTTTCCACTACTCAGGCTACATGGATTGAAAAAGTATGTGAGAGCTATGAATTGGACCCTTTAGCCTCACAACTACTCAGTGAACTATCAATTTCTCCCTCCAGTATTCCAGATTATTCATTGCAACAAGGGGTCATAAGGTATAAACACAAGATATACATTGGAAGAAGCACTACTTTAAAAACCAAGATTTTGGAGGCCCTGCATCAGTCACCTATTGGAGGGCACTCAGGCCAACAAGGCACCTATAGAAGAATACAGTCTATGTTTTATTGGCCAAACATAAAGGCAAAGATTTGCAAATGGGTAAGTGAATGTGATGTGTCAAAGAGTTAAATTAGAAAACACTCACCGACATGGGCTTACAAAACCCCTCCCTATACCCACACAGGCTTGGCAAGACATATCGTTAGACTTTGTAAAAGGTTTACCCAATTCTGGGCACAAAAATGCAGTTCTGGTAGTAGTGGATAGATTAACTAAATATGGGCACTTCTTGGCACTTAAACACGCTATACAGCCCAAGATGTTTCTGAATTAATTCTCAAGGAAATCTATAGGTTACATGGATTTCCAAGGACTATTGTCTCAGACAGAGATGCTGTTTTCACCAGGCACTTTTGGTAACATCTCTTCAAATCTTTGAGCACTAACATGAGCACTGCTTACCACCCTCAATCTGATGGACAGACAGAGCGACTTAACAGGTGCATTGAAACTTATGTGAGAGTTACGGTATTCAATAATCTTAAGTAGTGGGGAAAATGGCTACACTTGGCGGAATGGTGGTACAACACCAACTATCACAACTCCCTAAAGACCACACCTTTTCAAGCACTCTATGGGCATGATACTCCACAACTTCCATTGGGGTCCTTACCACAGACTGGTCATCAGTCAACTTGAGAGTGCTTAGTTCAGAGATAACAGATGCTACAGTCCTTACGAGACAATTTGACACATGCTCAATCTAGAATAAAGTACTATGCTGACAAGCTAAGATCTGACCGGGTATTGGATATTGGAGATCTAGTCTACCTTAAGCTACAGCATATCAATAGTCTTCCATCGATCTAAGGAGAAATGTTAAGTTATATGTTCATTAATATGGACCTTACAAGGTCATGCAAAGAATCGGAACAGTGGCTTACTGGTTAGAGCTTCCTGAACAGTCTCAGCTACATCCTGTCTTTCACATCTCTCAATTGAAGAAGCGTGTTGGTCCATCCATTACTCTAAAGCCATAGCCACCAATTTGTGATAATGATGGACGAATCTTGATTCAACCTATTACAATCCTTTAAAGGCATATAGTGAAGGAAAATAATGGTGTGAAGGTGAAAATTCTGATTCATTGGGAAAATTTGCGGGAGGGGGATGCCATTTGGGAGGATTGGAGCTATGTCAAAAGTAGATTTCCTGAATTTATTCCTCAACAAAGACCTTGAGGACAAGGTCGTTCTTGGAGAGGTAAGGATTGTAATGTCTGAAGAAATAAATTAGGAAAGTAGGCGGATATTTCTATATGGGGACCTTATTTCTATATTGAGGGTTGTATCATAAGTGGACCAGACTAAGCTTTGTTGGTCTTACAATTACTGGGGAAACGGAGATAGAATAAAGTAGGCCCATTTACAAAGGTGACTAATTCTAGTAAAATTTTAGTTACGACTCCTAACCAATGCTCTCTCTACCTCTCTCTCTCTCTCTCTCTCTCTCTCTCTCTCTCTCTCTCATTTCTAACCACTTTCTCTTCTCCTTCTTTTAGGTATAACAATGGCGTCAATGTAGTTCGAGTATAGAAATATTGTAACAATCTTAATTCTATTACAATCGATAAATAAATCCTATTTTTCTCGTTATTTTTTCCAAATTCCATTATAAAATTCTAGTGTATTACACTTTAGATCACTTAGGTGTAAGGTTTCAGCCTTACAAAAAGTCATTCCTTCTACTAACTTTCACTCTTTAGAGGACAAATATTCACAACAAAAAGTTCTAAAAATAAAAATTAATGTCCCACGGAACAAAATCCTTGAGAGAGATAATAGGTAAAAGGTAGAAATTATGATGTACTATGGAGGAACTGCCAACTAAATCATATTGTTTGCAATACGGTAACAAAACACGGGTAGCATTTCTAGAAAAAAATAATAAGGGTTGATCAAGATAGCTAAGGAAACAATAAACATCACTAAATAGGTATATAAGTAGGATTAATCTAATTGGTATCAACATTAAAGATGTTTAACCTAAAATTGGATAACAATTGAACTTATAATGTAGTTTTAAGGATATATGATTTCACCTAATATTGATCGATAAATACAAAGAGTAATAATAGAAATTAACAAAAATACAAGGCGAACCGGTATATGAATAGAGCCCTCGAGCTAGTTATGCAAGAATAGTTAAAATACAATAAGCTAATAAATAAAAGAGTGTAAATTAAAGAGAGAATATTGTATTGCTTTAATATGCATGAATGTAAGATGGTTATAAAGTGATTAGGACCCCTATTATATAGTAGATGAATCCTATTTATGGTAAAATTTTATTACGAAAGTAAATTCCATGATTAGCTAGATAACCGCCCTTGATTTGATCTGTTCCAAGATTCATGCCATGATCTTCAGCCAGTCACACATATCTTGCTTTTCGATTGTTGTGCTTTGCTCGAAGTCTGTCATATTTGGTATCGATCGTTGATGGCCTCGATCTCGACAAGCACCTCGATCCTTGGGCTCAATGTGTCGTCTTCGTGCTCCGGTCTGATCCATTACGAGGCTAACCCTAGATGCATTTTCCTGGTCTTGATCAAATAGCACAATTGGGTATGCCTAGTTTTAACTGTATACAGATGGTCCCCTTATTTTGGAGTGTAATGAGAAGAAACAAATTAAGCTTTCGATTTTGTACCTCGATGTATCATTATGTCACCATCATGATGTAAGTGACGAAAGCGACCGAAATGTTCCGTCGATACATTTCCCAAAATTATTAGCGAGTGCCAGTTGGGGTCAGCCACCAGTGCTTTTGAGTCGTCACTATGAATACTTAAATAGGTTCTTCTCACTTCATCAAAATTTACTTTGAATTTTTCTTGTGCTAATCTTCAAAATCCATTTGATTTCTTCAAGTATATCTACAAATCTTCAAAGTTTTTCACATCTTTTAAGCCTTCCCGTTCTGCATAGTCTCCTAGGCTTCATCAGCAACTCTTTCTCAAAAAATTACACCTTGTTCTCTTCTTCGCTCTTTCAACTTACAAAGATGGCAAAAATATCTAAAATTGTTCCTCAAAAGGAAAAACTTCTTCATCGCAGTCGACCAACATTAAAACATCGGTGGATCCGTGCCCTGAGGAGTGCGTTCCGAGAGGGGTTGTGATCTTAATTCTGACTTTAAAGTCGAGAAAACTTTCTCTGTCCCTGGCAGGCGTAAGCCAATATCGATATACATGTGCTTGATAACTAAGAGTGGCCTTGAGTAGGTCAAGAAAGATTACAATTGGGACAAGAAAGAGGTGGTGATCTCGACCCTGAGGAAGATATCATTACCCACGTGAATGGGTTTCTAAGTGTTTAAAGTTACCCTTTTACGCTGGGCCGTGTCGACCCCGTCATTCTCAAATTCTGCCGCCAATACCGAATAATCCCAGGTCAGATTCACCCTTCCTTCTGGTGGATTGTCTTTTTGTTCTAATTTTTCCCGAGCAAAAAGGAAGGGAGGGACACATTTTGCCCTCGACCACCTCATCGGGCTGTAGGCACCACTTTTTCGAGGTGGACTGATAAAGCTTTAGCATAGTGTTACCAAGATGTTATTCTCGATCATTGACGAGGAAAAGGATCGAGGGTGGATGGGTCAATTCATTCGGGTAAAGACCTATTACCTAAATCCGCCCGAGAAGATGGCATTTTCCTATAAATGGAACATGAATCATAAGTTTAATTCTTCCTTTGGATTTTATTCACTTTATGTTACTTTACTTCTACCCATAAACATTTTGTTCTATGATGTAGCGGTTGCTTGGATGCCTGGTGCGATTCCTAACCTTGAGAGTTGGGTTCAGACCCTAGCTTCGACCTCCTCGTATGTTGAGTGCTCATGGCACTATTTTGCAAGGGGCCGATGGGAGGCTAAAAATCACGGTAAGACTTTCCTGTACGTGTTTGATAGATTTTGTTAGAATGTTTCCCTCATATACTCACTTGGTTCTCTTTCATACATGCCTCAGGAAAGATGCCGTTATGAGTCCCCGTCTAGATAGGATGAGGTTTTGCGCCCGATATCGAAGCCCGTGAAGGAAAAGAAAAGAAAAAGAGTTTCGCCATCCGATACTCCGAAGCCCAAGAAGAGCAAGGCTCATAGGTCGAAGAAAGACATCGCCGTCCTGCCTGCTGATGTAGCTCAGCGGCTAAGAGGGGAAGAAGATGAAGATGATGAAGATGAGACTTTAAGCTAGCATCTTGATCGAAGAATCACCTAGGCCCCAAATGATGTTGAACCGGTGATAATAAAAGAGGTTCAGATCGTAAGGAGGAGATCTCGAAAAAAGGCCCGAGCAAAGTCTTTGTCGGAGGCTGAAGATGCCTCCCACCGTGATGAGCAATCGATGGATGTGCCTGAAGGAACTGGTCCTGAGACTCTTCGAAATAAAGAGAGCGCCCCAAGTGACTTGCTTGGGGAAATATATATTGGTGATTTGTCGCCCCTCCCCACATTTTCCGAATGGAAAATTCATGAAGCCCAGGTGATAACTAGAGATTATGGTACATTTTACGCTCCTTCTTGTTTAAGTTTTGACTAAAAATATGTATAAAATAGTCCCAAAGACTCACAAGTTGTGCTTGATTGCAGGTTTGATCAACAAGGTGAAAAGGTGTCAAAAACCAGCTCAAGAAGGAGCTGAAACTTGCACAAGTACCAAGATAAGACCAAGCCTTGTTGACCAGGGCCAGTGCGGTCGCACACCATTTTGTACGGTCTGCAAAGATAAAGTTCAGAGACTATGCTTTTCAGGCTACCATGCAATGCGGCTGCAAAAGGTTTTGTATGGTCCACATTGGGCTCATTTCGGCTGCACTTGATTTCGTGCGCTCCGGAGCCAAAGTTCAGAAAGATGACAATTGGAGGATTATGCCCAATGCGGTCTGCGGTCCGTTATGTGCTTACCGTTGTATAAGCCACTGCGACCACAATGAATATTATGAGGTCCGCGGTGTCCAATTTTAGAGAGCAAAAAAGTCAAGCCAAGAGCCTTAGTGTAGCCACACTCAATTTTGTGCGATCTGCACTAGCCCCGCAGGGGTATTTTTTTCCAGAATTTTCTGCCTAGTATAAATAGTTTCTTTTCCTATTTTTAGGTCATGGGATAGTTTTGGACGTAGAATTGCACTTGTGAACTCATTTCTTTTACCTTTTTGAGTAATTTTAGCTTAATTTCAACATTGAATCTTCAAGTTTTATTTAGCAATTAATTATTATGGATTTTTCTTCATCTATTTCTTTATTTTTATCTATGATTATGAATAGCTAGACCCATTATCTAGGGTTGTGGCTCAACCCTAGTGTGGGTAATTGATGGGTCTTGTGTTTTGATGCTTCATTGTCTATGGTGTTTGGTATTTGAGCTAATTTAGGGTTTTAATGTTGAATTAGTGGTTGCAAACACTAGTTTATGCATAGTAGACTTTGGTTCTTCTTGAGAAAGAGAGCCTGGGCCCGTAAAATTGGTCCAGCAAGGAATTGTTATTTACTCAAGAGATTAATAGGCCCAATTAAAGAGTTGAACCTAGAGATAGTAATACTCGACTTGAACCTTGATTGCTTGCACAAATTTACATACCCAATTGGTCTTGAGAAAGTCAAGTCGGGCAAAATAACTCGAGCTACCGAGAGGTATAGAGTGAGTAGAATCGTGCAATGGTTATATCATACTACCCAAATGTGGAAATCTAGCTTTAGACTCAAGATCCGTCAATTAGCCACCTATGAGAAAGTCACTACCCTAGTGCTCTTTTATCGATTTGAACAACTCTCAATAGTTTAATCTTAGCTTTACTTAGTCTAATCTAGCATCCTAGTAGATAAAATTAGAAGTAATAATCAAAACCAACAATGTTTATAAGTGCAATTAGGAACAAATATGCAGTTCAAATTTAGATAGAAACTCAACTTCAATATTTATCTCCTTATGGAAATCCATCTCGACCTTCTCGGGTAAAAGCTGCTTCGATCTCTCTTGCTACTTAATAGTAGTACAGGGTTGGTCTCGATCACTTGTTGGAGCCATTGCCAGGTAGCTAGCGGTTTTGGCTATCTATCCAAATAGTTTTGTGTATTGTTCTTCTTTCCTTCTTTGTTACTAATTTGTGTGTCACAACTTCACGTACAAAATGGTGGAAAATGCTAATGATCCTCTTGGAAATATGATTGGGAGGGAGGAGGTAGATGATGTCGGAGATGATATGGTGCATCTTGTACCTCAAGGACAACATAGAGGCCGCCATGCCAATGCTAATGCCAATAATAATATTCTAGACCCTCCTCGCCACCTCCGAGAGTGGCTCAATGACTGCTTCCAAACCAAGGCTATGCAAGTGCAATTGTCCCACCCCGGATCCGGATGGCAATTTCCAAATTACCAATGTTATGTTGGCATTGCTGGAGCAACGTAGGTATTTCACAAGCGTTGTCAATAAAAATATTTACAAATATCTGAAGGGTTTCGTGGACACCTGTTGGGGGAGCAAGCAAATTAATGTGTCCGAGGATGCAATTTGGTTGAGACTCTTCCCATTTTCACTTAGAGGAAAGGCATTAGATTTGCTTGAGCGACTTTCCAACCATTTCATCACTAATTAGGATGAGTTGGCAAATAAGTTCATAGCTTATCACGGGGCAAATGGCAACATTGAGGGATGAGATCTTGGCTTTCAAGAAGGATCCCACTAGAACTTTGCATGATATTTGGGAGTGATATAGAACAATGGTAAAGGAATGCCCTAACAATGATATGACTGAGGCGATGATCCAACAGACTTTCAACTAGGGCATTAATACAACAAACCAGTGCATAGTGAACCAACTTGTTGGGGGTAACTTCATGAATATATCTTATGATGAGGCTTGTGACATTCTTGACTAGATGGCTGGCACTTCTTCTGCTTGGCAAAGTATAACCAATGTGCCCTAGGGTGACCCCGCGATCACTCATTTGCACAAAGAGTTACATAATCATGGGCAGGCTATAGCTGAGTTGACAACTATGATGAACCAATTAGCAAAGGCACAATTTCCAATAAGTTCAAAATCCTCTATAAGTGAATGCTATGGAAGGTGTCAACATGCTAGTCAACAAAAGAAGACAAAGAGGTCAACAGAGGCAAGGAAATTCGCAAGCAATTTGACAATGATTGTGGTGGATTCCAAGATGAAAGTTATGATGGGTAGGACGAAGAGGTGCAATACGTGAATAATTATCAAGGTCAAAGGGAAAATTCTTCCAACCAACAACAATGGAGACCCCAAGGCAATTGGTGCAATCAACAACAACAAGGCAATGGTAATTGGGGAAAGAACAACCAAAATTCTAATGGGGACAATAAGAAAAATAATCAAAACCATCAGGGTAATTGGAATGGAAACAACAACAACTAGGGTGGTAACAATAATCAATGAGGCTGGAACAATGGAAATCAGGGAAACCGGGGGCAAGGCTTTCAAAGGCCCCAATATACCGACAACAGAACAATCTGCCCCTATTACCATCCCAAGGCCCTATTTCTTCTAATAATGATATGGAGAGAATTGAAATGATGTTCGAACAAATGATGAAGAAGAATGCGGATTATGATGCTCAATTGTCTTCCTACAATACTTCAATTAGGAATTTGGAGGTTTAGGTGGGCCAAATCTCATAGTCCTTGAATACTCACCCTAAGGGTGCTCTACGAAATGACATGGTAGTAAACCCAAAAGGTGGGAACAATCATGTGATGGCGGTAACTACAAGGAGTGGATGAGGCGGTGATGTGAATGACTCCAAACAAAAACAAATTTTGAGTGATGAAGTTGAGCTACAAGAAGATAAAATTCCTTTGGTGGTTGAAAATATGATTGATGAGAATGTGAATAGAGAAGTAAGGATTGATATTCAAGATGCCGAGTGGAAACTCAGGATGATGTGAACCCGTCTAGGGAACACGTAGTAAACATGCCGGAGCCGGTTATGCCTAAAGCCAAGGATCCTTTGCCAAGCCACCCCCGCCTTATCTTCAAAGGCTCGCAAAGCAGAAAATTGAGAATCAGTTTAAAAAGTTCGTTGACATGATGAAGAGCTTATCTATTAATGTGCCTTTGGTGGAGGCTCTTGAACAAATGTCGGGTTATACAAAATTTATGAAGGACTTGGTGACAAAGAAACGATCCATAGATTATGAAACTATAAAGATGACCCACCAAGTTAGTACAATTGTGCACTCAATGGCCCCGAAGCTTGATGATCCCGATGCTTTCACCATTCCTTGATGTCAATGATGATAAGGGCTGAGTGGAGTGTGTGAATGCTCTACATGGGATGGATTCTTACTCATATGAGCCAATGAAACTATATTTGGACCTTGAGAATAGGAACACTCCACCAATAAAATGTTCAATTGAAAAACCTCCAGTGTTGGAATTGAAACCGCTGCCTCCACATATCAGGTATGCGTTCTTAGGCCCTAGTTCTACTTTGCCAGTTATTCTTTCCTCTTGTCTTACTAACATGTAGGTTGATGCCACATTGGCGATGCTTCAAAAGCGGAAAAAGGCAATTGGATGGACTTTAGCTGATATTTCGGGGATAAGCCCCGCATTCTGTATGTAAAAGATTATTTTGGAAGATGATGTAAAGCCCTCCTTGGAACATCAAAGGAGGTTGAACGAGGAAATGGAAGAAGTTATGAAAAAGGAGGTGATCAAGTGGTTGGATGTCGGGGTTATGTACCCCATCTCTGATAACTCTTGAACTTCGCTGGTGTAATGTGTACCGAAAAAGGGTGGCATGAATGTGGTTGCAAATTCACAAAATGAGTTGATTCCTACCATAACCGTCACCGATTGAAGGGTATGCATGGACTACCGCAAGTTAAACAAAGTGACCCGCAAGGATCACTTTCCATTACCTTTTCTTGATCACATAATAGACCGACTTGCTGGGTGTGTCTTCTATTGTTTCTTGGATGGGTATTTTGGGTACGACCAATAATTGCTCTGGAAGTTCAGGAGAAGACAATATTCACTTGTCCATATGGCACATTTTCCTATTCTCGGATGTATTTGGGTTGTGTAAATGCACCGGCTACATTTCAGCAGTGTATATGGCCATTTTCACCGATTTGGTGGAAGACATTTTGAAGGTATTCATGGATGACTTTAGTATTGTGGGTGATTCATTTTATGAGTTCTTGAAGAATCTTGATAGAGTTTTGGCTCGTTGTGAAGAAACCAATCTTGTTTTTAACTGGGAGAAATGACACTTCATGGTGGAAGTGGGCATGGTTCTTGGGCATAAAATTTAAAAGCATGGTATTGAGGTAGAAAAAGCTAAAATTGATGTGATTTCAAGACTCCTTCCCCCTACCTCTGTCAAGGGAGTTAGAATTTTTCTTGCCCATGCGGGGTTCTACCGGCGATTTATCAAATACTTTTGGAAGGTAGTGAACCCTTGTGCAAGTTATTAAAAAAAGTTGCCACGTTTGTGTTCGATGAGAGTTGTGTGAAAGACTTTGAACTTCTCAAGCATAAGTTGACTGCCACTCCTACCATTACTGCACCTAATTGGAGCTTGCCCTTTGATGCGAGCGATGTTGCAGTTGGGGTGATTTTGGTCAAGAGCGAACAAAATGTTTCATCTGGTGTACTATGCGAGCTAGACAATGAATGATGCTCAAGTGAACTATACGGTGACTGACAGTGAACTATTGGCTATAGTGTTTGAAATGGAAAAACTTCGGCCGCATCTTATGGGTGCCAAGGTCATAGTCCACACCAATCATGTTGCACTCGGGTACTAAATAACGAAGAAGGATTCCAAAGATAGACTAATGTGATGGGTCTTGTTACTTCAAGAGTTTGATTTGGAGATTGTGGACCAGAAAGGTAGTAAAAACCAAGTGATAGACCACTTGTCCCACTTGGAGGAGGAGGGGAGGCCTCGTGATATCCTAGAGATTAATGATTCATTTCTCGATGAACAACTCTTTTCGGTGTTAGTGAATGGTATGCCATGATTTGCGGATGTTGCTAATTTTCCTTGTGGCTAGTATAATCCCGTGTGAGATCTCTTCTAACCAAAGGAAGAAGCTTAAATGGAATAGTTTGGATTTATATCGGATGAGCCCTATTTTTTCAAGATTTGCACGGATGGTGTGATCCGAAGGTGTGTCCCGGAGGAAGAGCAATTGAGTATCATGGAGGCTTGTCATTCCTCTCCCTATGGTGGCCATCATGGCGGGGCAAGGATAGCTTCCAAAGTTCTTAGTTGTGGGTTTTATTGGCCAACTTTGTACAAATATGCAAGTGAACTTGTGAAGAGGTGTGACGCATGTCAAAGAGCGGGTGGAATTTCGAAGAAAGATGAGATGCCTCTCAATCCATTCTTGAGGTTGATATTTTTTTATGTATGGGGCATTGATTTTATGGGTCTATTTGTTAGCTCGTGTGGGAACACATACATTTTTGTAGTAGTTTATTATGTTTCAAAGTGGATTGAAGTCGTGGGTTTGCCCAACAATGAGGCCCCGAGAGTTGTTGCATTTATCAAGAAGAGAATTTTTACAAGGTTTGGCACTCCTCGTGCAATCATAAGTGATGGGAGGTCTTATTTTTGTAATAGAGCTTTTGACAATTTTCTTGCAAAGTATGATGTCAACCACAAAGTTTCTACTCCCTATCATCCTTAAGTGAGTGGCCAAGTTAAAATCTCCAACAGGGAAATCAAGAGTATATTTTCAAAGACGGTCAATGCAAATAGGACTGATTGGTCAAAGAAGTTGGATGATGCTCTATGGGCTTATAGGACTGCTTACAAGACCTCGATTGGTATGTCTCTGTATCGGTTGGTGTTTGGAAGGCTTGCCATCTACCAGTTGAGTTAGAGCACAAGGTCATGTGGGTTTTGAGGAAGTTAAATCTTGAATGGGATGTGGCAACCAATCTTCGTGTGGAGCAGCTTAATGAGCTCGATGAATTTCGATTACATGCCTATTCGAGTTCGTCCTTATACAAGGACAAGATGAAGTACCTCCATGATAAATATGCTCATGATAAGGAGTTCAACATAGGTGATTTGGTTCTCTTGTTTAACTCTCTGTTATGTCTGTTTTCGGGAAAGCTTAAGTCAAAATGGAGTGGACCTTTTGAAGTGGTGTTTGTGACACCGTCTGGTGCACTTGATGTGAAGAACAAAAATGGGGAAGTTTTAAAAATGAATAGGCACAAGGTCAAGAAATAATTGGAAAATTTGATGACAGCCACATGGTGGCATTTCTTATTTCATATGATTTAATGGTAACCTGCGTTGTGCTGCGACATTAAATCAGGCGCTTCTTGGGAGGCAACCCATATATTTTTTTTCTTGTTTTCCTTTGATTTTCATTGTAGTATCGGATTTATTTTTGGACTGACTGGTTGTGAGATGCTGTAGGATTATGTTGATGCAGTGCAGGAAAATTTTAGAAAATTACCACTCTTTGAAGTTGTCAATGCGGTCCACACTCATTTTGTACGGCCATAAAGACCCTTGTGCGGGGGCAAGAAATCAATGCGGACCGCAATGGAGATTTGACAAAAATTGGGGTTCTCTGAAGTTTACCATCGCGGTCGCATTGCATTTTGCGCTTTCTGCGGTGGTCCGTCGTGGCCGCATCATATTTTGTGCGGTCCGTAGTGGTCCATTAGTCATTGCCCTTTGGTTTTGAGCACCGTGGACCGCTGTTCCCTTTTGTGTGGTCCATGGTAGGTAGGTAATTTGGGCTCCAGGACCTTTTTCTATAAATAGGACCTGAGGCCCTCCTTTTGAATTTTTCAATCTTTTTAATCTCGGAGACATAAAAACACTATTCATATTTTAATCTACACGAAATTAACTGCTCAAGTTCATTACTCAGCATTTCATCTCATTTTTGGTACTTTAATTCCTTTTCAGTTGTTTAATTTTGTTATATTTTTTAAAAAAAATTGTTTCCTTAGTTTCTTCTTCTTTCCCAACCCATTTTTCTTTCAATAGTGTAGTTTAGGGTAGTTAATTTTTGTGTTAAGTAGGTGTAGGTAGTTAAATTACTAAACCAACACTTAAGGACTCATCAATAGGTGTAAAATTGGACTAAAATTGATCAACACTTGAACTCTAGGTTGGTGCTGCTACTAGGTACTCAGTGCGGACCGTAGTGGAATTTGTGCGATCCGTGGTGCCCCTATGCGGTCCACAATGACAAACTTCTGAAACCTAAACATTGAGGATCGTGGCCGCATTACATTTTGTGTGGTCTATGGTGCCTTAATGCGGACCGCATTAGCATTTTGTACGGTCTGCGGTGCATAGTTTCAGAGGGTGGATACTCTGAACCCCACCTATGTGCGGACCACAATGGATTTTGTACGGTCCCCAATGGCCTCTCTGTGGCCGTACTGAATTTTGTACGGTTCGCCCTATGCAATTTTCATATTGTCTACAACATTTTTTCCGCCACTGTGAACTTTATTGTTTATCTAGATACTAACAAAGTTTGAAAATTAATTAATATTGTTTGCAGACAATAGTAAAATCTAGAGGCAAACCTCCCGGGGTGGGAAACAAAAGATGATAAAGTTGACCCCACAAGCCCAACAAAACATAAAGAACACAAGAAAACTCATTAAGCTGCAGACAAAGAAATTGATTAGTCGAGGAGTGAATACGAGCCCTCCCGGGAGGCATCTTCAGATTCAATACCAGAATACTATCCTGACTATCCAGAGAGGAACCGTTTGAGACATCTAGCATCCCCACTGTCCAAGCCCCAGTTCATGTATCTTCTGAGTTGTTTGAGGGCTCAGCTGAAGGATGTGGGGATGAGTACTCCACCTCTCCCACAGCTTCATTATCTAGAGAGGGTGTAGTAGGAGAAGAATGGGAAGAAGTAGAAGGTGGTGAGACCAAGTAGGTAAGGTAAACAGAATTAGGAACCAGAGGGCATGGGAGGATCGGTTCGTCAGTGATATTGCCTACCATAAATTTAGAGAGTGGTGTCCAGAAAAGAAGTTGATACCTAAGTGAGAAATTATCACCCGGGATCTTTTGCCTCACAACCCGAATATGTTGAGAAAATTCAACGATAGAGTTGGATGGGACTACTTTATAGGGCATGTGGAAGACGCCAATGAGCACTTGGTGAAAGAATTAGACACCAATATGGCCTACATCAAAAAGGGTACCACGGTCACCAAAGTGCGGAACTTGAAAGTGAAGTTTGATGGCAAGACCATCAATGACTATTTAGGATTCACAAAGGACGATGAGTCCCTATACTTAGAGAAGATGCAGTTGGGTGAAGAAGCTCGTCCGTGGTTGGCCGAGTACTTGGCAACCTCAGGTACAAGCCCTGAGTGGTTGACTGTGGGGGTGAAGATATTGAGAAGGACATTGAACTTTGAGGCGAGGGATGGGAGACATTCGTGTGTAGAAGACTAGATCCTACCACCCATTACAACTCACTCCCACTTCACCGTGCGATCTTAGTAGCATCAATCATGGTGGGGTACCCGATAAATGTCAGAAATATGATGTCCCGGGTCATTGCACGGGTAGTGAGTGAGGGTGATAGGTCCTACCCATTCCCCAACTTCCTGATGATGTATTTGCAGGACCTTAATATGGACAACCACAGATTCGATGTGAAGGTGAAGGCAAAGGCACCTTTCTCATAGTATAGCCTATAGGTGATGAAAAATCTAAGGGAAAATACTTCAAGGGAAAATACACTACTTCAGTTGGCCAGTCTGAAGAGCCAGTAGTAGTGATCACCCTCTTCCTAAAAAGAAAAGGTTCTATTCCATAGTAATTCATCATATATCAATAAGAATTCTCTCTCCCTGCTTTTCTTTGCAATGATGTTCTTGTTCTTTTTTTGTTTTATAACACGTTATCAGTACGAGACTCTAACCAATTGAGTCGAAGCTTTGGGTTTGAGCATAATGATTGTTAATTGTTCTATGAACTTCCTTCATGATTAAATTCTGGATTTAAGGTAAATATTTTACTTTTCTCTTTCAAATTCTTGACATTCTATAATTTTATTTGAAATACAAGCAAAGACGATAAGTTTTGATTGCAACTCTAATGGAGTTTGAAAGAAATTATATCCACCTAAAGTGGTAAAATTTTCTATGTGTTTCCATGATAAAGTTCATGTATGATTGTGGGCAAAGAATTAAAAACCCGTCCCATTGAATTTGCTCCATTCTCATTCCCTTTAGAGAATGTGATAGCAGTATGTGGTAAGTCTGAAAGAAGATAAAATTAGTACTATGAATGTATCAATGGATGTGGACATGGCAATAGACGAATAAAATATAATCATCATCATTGAGTAATGAGAATAATAAGGATTCTCAAAATAATTCTTCACACTGTGAAAGTAATGCGTGTCATCGATTTGACATGAGATTTTATAAAGCACATATAGATGATTATGGTCCATTCATGATGTGAATATAACAACATTTGATTTATCAATACATATTCATTCTTGGAAGAATATGAACGTGCTAGTGGTAGTGAATATATCACACTCACCTCTAGAAAGAGGTTTGAGATGATATAAGAAAATAATGTCATTATTATGGCATGTGGTCATTGGTCACGTACCTATTGTACACCAAAATATTTTGACGATGTGATTATTAAAGGGCAATAGTAATGCAAGGAACAGATCTTGTATACAATTCCGACCATGACCATAGTGTTATAACTTTCTCTTTAAAAGACATATTCATCATATGGATGATGATGAATATGTGGTAGTACCAAATTAATTGAGAGCTTTGGAAGAGCCAATTATATTATTCTAGAAAAACACTATTGATTTCCAATAAGGTATTGTGTTGTAGCAAGTCTCAAAGAAACTTATTCAGCTTCCAAAGTACGCGCTAAAGCGGTTGATTATATTGAGACTATAAATAAAGAAAAGATTTAATATCTTCTATTACTACAACTTGTAGCGGGATAATATGTATGCGAAAAGCTACCCGCTTTATTTTCTAGTTTGCACTATACAAATAAAAGAACACCACACTAAAGTGGATGTTTATTAATATAAAAATACATATCATAATAAACTTGGAGTTTATTGATAATTGCACACGTCATGGTGTAAATATGAATTTTATCAGTATTGAAAATTTATTCAGTTGGCATAATCAGTTTAGCCATATCAATTTAAGCATGATATGCAAAAATAATAGAGAATTCACATGGGTAAATATTAAAACTAGAAAGTTCTTTACGAATTCTCTTATATTGCTTATTCTCATTAATTTATTGACCAACTAAAGTTGAGATTGAATCCCATGAACTCTGAAAATATCAAAGGTGAATATGGGCTCATTCACCTACCGTGTATACTACAAAAAATGCATCTATGAGATGGTTACATGTGCGATTATTATTAACCCGCAATATGGTGTTTATGAGGCAACTTGCTCAATAATTTAATTTAGAGCATAATTTACAGATTTTTTTAATTCAAGATAGTTCATTTTGATAAGTTAACTTACATCACAATTGATTTAGCAAATTGATTTATCGAGTGCCCCACTTAATAGCTAAGCAATTGCTTATGAGAACAAAGTTATCTATAAAAATTTGATATATGTTATATATCAAAGTATATTATTTTCTCCCTTCACAAATGGTTCAGGGTCAGGAACCAAATAATTCCATCTTATTATTATTGATGTGCGTTATAACACACAAAGACGAGTTCTCAAAGTTGAGGAAATAAGTTAGTTTTCTAACATGAGGGGGAGACATGATAAACAGTTGAGAAAAAGTTACGCAGAATGAATTATCATTTGTACAACTAGATCCTCGAATAAAATAATATGAACTTGAAGTTCATAAAAGGATAATCCCTTTGCAATATATTGCAAAGCATGCTAGACGCATTTGCTGACCCAAAGAAAGTAACTATACTCTCATTGCAAATGCTCCTATTAAGTTTTAGAAGGGGAAAGTCTATGATACGCTTAAAGTGTATAGGCATATCGGTTTCAAATAAATTTCTTGATGAAGAAGATGAGAAAATTATCAAAATGATCACAATAAAGGAGGCAAATAATCTAGAAGATCACATGACATAAGACTTCATAAAATCTCATGAGAGATTCAGGTATCTGAATATATGAAAGAACATATCTCTATGTTATGTCTTCATGAAAAATAAGGAGGTTGGGACCGATATAAAATATTTGTCGACGATATCTATCATAGTGCTAAGTATCAGTGAGGATATTAAGGCTGTCGAGACAGATACAAAATATTGGCCCAATAGACGCTACACAATTCAAATAGAATTGGTTTAATATGAAAGACATGTACTTCAAACACTTGAAAGTATAAAGTCAATGGTATGTCAACCAGTTTTCGATATCTTATTTGTCTAGCATGACATGAAAACTTGATATGCATCTAAAGTCTATTTATGACTTATATAACTTAACTTATATGATAATCCATGAAGGATTTAAGTTGGTTGAAGCATATACAATTCTTGATCTTGAAGTATTGCTTCCTCAGTGCAATTTATGCACAAATGTATCTTGTCATAACTATAAGCATGATAATATGATACCAATTGTTTTCACCTCTTTGTGAAGATATTAAAATGACGATTCCAACAATATTATATGAAGACAATACATCTATTAGGAGTGATGATTTTAAGGTGAAACAAATTCGTTCAAGAGATCTTTTGAAGATGGTGCACAAGATTGGAATACAAATGCTTAAAGATGTGAATTGATGCTCTCATCATGGGAGTTAATGCGCGTTGCACTCTTTTTTCTTTACAAGGTTTTGTCCTACTGGGTTTTCTTTACAAGGTTTTTGACGAGGCAACCCGAAGGCGTATTGTTAGATATGTGTACTCTTTTTCCTTTACTAGAATTTTTTTTCCATTGGGTTTTATTTAGTTATGGTTTTAGCGAGGCACATTATCCGTTGAATAGACATTCAAGGGGAAGTGTTATAAATATAATTTTATTTATGATGAACGTCCATATTTAGAGAGATTCTAGGGTTCATTACTTGATGGCTAAGTCACCCTCTCCGTGTAAATAGAGGGTTCTATTCCATTGTAATTCATCTCATATCAATAAGAATTTTCTTTCCCTACTTTTCTTTGCAATGATATTTTTCTTCTTTTATTTTTTTAGAACATCAACTAAAATTTTGCTTATTTAATGTATGTAAAAACGCCTAAAATTTAGAATTTTGAATGCAAACAAAGAATTTGCTATTTTTTCTCTCCTAACATTATGAACATGATTTTTCTTCTTTTAAATTTTTTTGTCTATTTCTTTTTTCGTTAGAGAGTGTTAATAATCAATTTAACGAAATCATGTTAGAATAACTTTATTAGTTAAAGATGTATACAGTTAAAGTAATAAATATACAATCAATGTATGAAGTTACGGATAATATTTCAAATATTTAATATCAAAGTTAATTTTTAAATTTTGAATGTGCTAATATCCTGAACTCTGAGTTCAACTATGAATTCACCACTTTTTACTTTTTTAGATTTATTCTTTGATCTTTCCAATTAATAAATAAAGATGTTATTTCATTGAATGATGATTTTATGAAATACTTTCCGAGATTTACAACGTTAAGAATGCATTATATATAGTTTAATAATATTAATATAATATTTTAAAGTTCTATAATTATTGACATGGGCTATACGCACATCAAGATCATAGCAAATTTTACCTATTTTATCCTTTAAAATTTAATTTAAAAGTGTCATTTAATTATTTTCCTAAAATTTTGGCTAATAAATCTTCTCTTAATTGAAAAATATAGAAACTCTGTTATAAAATAGAAGTCTATTTAGAGTGAATGTCTAAGAGTTTTAGCTTGAAGCTAAGTCATTCTCCTCCCTATAAATAGAGGTGCTCTCTACCATTGTAAATGACCCCAAGTATTAATAAGAATACTTCTCTCTCTCCCTATTCTCTCTCTATTTGCTCTTGTTCTTGAGTTATTGTTCTTGTCTTTTATATTATTTCATAACACGTTATCAGCACGAGACTCTACCGTCTCAAGAACCATTCTCGAGAAATCTGAGGTATTTCCCTCTTCCTAATTTAATTTTCGATTGTCTTAACTTTTGTTTGTGTAGGGTTTTTCTTCAAAGAAAGAATGAAGAAAGAAAAAGAAAAAAAAAAGAAGGAAGCAGAAACAAAAAGAAAGAAAGAAAACAAAGAAAAGAACAGAAAGGGAACGAAAAAGAAAAACGGCAAAAAGAGAAAAGAAAGAAAAACGTGGAAAAAGGAAAGAAAGAAAGGAAAGGAAGAAAGGAAGAAATTATTGAAAATATATTTGGTATACCTTAAAGGTAAGTAATTTACTTTTCCTTTTCAAATTCTTGGAATTCTATAAATTTTATATACAAAGTTTGATTATAACTCTAATGGAGTTTGTGAGAAATTATAACCACACAAAGTGGTAAAATCTCTATGTCCTGCCATGATTAAATTCATGTATGATTGTGGACAAAGAATTGAAAATCCGTCCCATTGAATTTGCTCCATTCCCTTTAGAGAATGTGGAAGCAGTATATGATAAGTCTGAAAGAAGACTAAAATATTACCATGAAGGTATCAATGAATGTGGACGTGGCAAAGAATTCCGTCCAATTGGATTTGCTCCATTTCCTTTAGAGAATGTGGTAGCAATATGTGGTAAGTCTGAAAGAAGACAAAATTATTACCATGGACGTGGCAATAGACGAAATTATAATCGTCATTATTGTGGTAATGAGAACAATAAGGATTCTCAAAATAATCTTTCACTTTATGAAAGTAATATTTGACATGAGATTGTGTAAAGCACATGATTTCGATCCATTCCCTGAAGTGAATGTGATAATTGTAATAGAGCCCGTAAGTATGAACACGCTCTTGATGTAATTGTGTCATATGTCTGACAATATGAAAAGAAAGTTCGTTGCCCTCGAAATTTCGGGCAAGAACTATATGACATGGGTGTTGGATGATGAAATCCACTTAGATGCTATGGGTCTTGGAGACGCCATTAAAGACAGAAATAGTGCATCCACCCAAAACTATGCTAAGGCCTTGATTTTCTTGCGCCATCACCTTGATGAAGGTTTGAAACTATGCTAAGGCCTTGATTTTCTTGCGCCATTACCTTAATGAAGGTTTGAAACTGTATGAAGGCCTTGATTTTCTTGCGCCATCACTTTGATGAAAGTTTGAAGATTGAATATCTCAACATCAAGGATTCACCCATCTTGTGGAAAGGCTTAAAGAAAAGAGATGACAACATGAAGTTGGTCACTCTGCCACAAGCACGATACGATAAGAATCCAAAAGCAAATAGTTTATAAACTATATATTATCGTTGCGGTGGAAACGGGCACTGGTCAAAGGATTGCCGTATGGTTGACCTTTACCAAGCATCTCGAAAGAGTAAACGCCCTATAACGAATTTTGTCTCTGACGACAACTTGAATGTGGCAGACTTCTTTAAGCAACCCGAGGGGAAAATAGACCACCTAATCGGCGATGGGTCCGTGATGAAAGAAGATGGAGCTATTTGATTTTACTTGTTTGTATTAGTGAATGAATAAACTAATAGCCATCAGTATTAGCTCGTATTAGTTAGTTCATGATGCAATGTTAGCAGTAGTTCTTTAGAATATCTTCAATATGCTCAAATATCAATAAAACTTTTATTTTCCAGTGGGGGTAATCGACTAGCCTGAAAAACTAGTCGATTATCAACTATTTTCGCATTAAAGTTGAAAAACAATTGATCAACAATCGATTGTCGTTGACTAACAATCGATTGTCTTGAAACAGTGAGGTCTGGAATTTTTCAAAAATCATCCACAATCGATTGTCTTTGTCTAACAATCGATTGTCTTGAAACAGTGAGGTCTGGAAATTTTCAAAAATCATCCACAATCGATTGTCTATGTCTAACAATCGATTGTCGTTAGGCAGTGTAATCTGGAATTTTTCAAAAATCATCCACAATCGATTGTCTTTGTCTAACAATCGATTGTCTTAAGACTGATCTGAAGTTTTTCCAAAATAGCAAATAATCGATTGTGTGTGTTTAACAATCGATTGTCTATATTCAAACAATCGATTGTGTGTGTTTAATAATCGATTGTCTTATGAAAAACGCTGAAAATTTTCAAACTGCAAAGTAATCAATTATGGATAACATATCTATTTTTGTTAGTCAACTGTTAGCAGCAGATTTTGAAAATATTATGTGACACAAACGAATTGAAGTTGTTTATTCTCATGTTCGTATATTTTCTTTTGTATATCAAACCATGGGAATTAAATTGATTGAAGGCTCCGGAAGAGCAACTGTAACTCTGCCCAAAGGCATGACGTTTATCTTAGAGAATGCAATATTCTCCTCCAAGTCTAAGAAGAACTTGTTGAGTTTTAATGATATCAATGTTCTCCTCCAAGTTTAAAAGGAACTTGTTGAGTTTTGAGAATCCATTTTAGAGAATGCAATATTCTCCTCCAAGTCTAAGAAGAACTTGTTGAGTTTTAAAGATATCATTCAAAATGGATATCATATTGAGACAATAGATGAGAATAATCTCGAATTCTTCATGAAAACGAGGCTGCCCATTTCGGTTTGGGTTCACGCCATTTTGCATGCAGCAATGCTAGTTAGTCGGCTGCCCACTTTGGTTTGGGTTCATGCCATTTTGCATGCAGCATTTTAGTTTGTCGGCTGCCCACTTCGGTTTGGGGTCACGCCATTTTGCATACAGCAATGCTAGTTCGTCTCTGACTGACGAATTGACACAAATATTCCCCGTTGCAATTGGTTTTGGGTCATGAACCCAATATATCCCATTTAAGGATTTTTGGATGCGCAGTATATGTGCCTATTGCATTGCCATCCCGCACCAAAATGGGTCCGCAAAGAAGGTTAGGAATATATGTTGGGTTTGAATCGCCCTCCATCATTCGCTACCTCGAAACATTGACAGGCGACTTGTTTACTGCACGATTTGCAGACTGTCGATTTGATGAGACACTTTTCCCAAAATTAGGGGGAGAAGTTGGTGAAACCAAACGGGAAATTTTGTGGAAAAATGCATCATTATCTCATCTTGATCCACACACCTCTATTTGTGAGAAAGAGGCACAAAAGATTATCCATTTGCAAAGAATAGCAAATCAAATGCCTGACGCATTTATAGATTTGAAAAGGATAACAAAATCACATATCCTCGAAGTGAATGTGACAACATTTGATTCACGAATACATATTCATTATTGGAAGAATATGAACATGAAATTGGTATTAAATATACCACACTCACCCCTAGAAGGAGGTTTGAGATGATATATGGCATGAATGATCGTTGGTCACGTACCTATTGTACGCCAAAGTATTTTGGAAATATGACTATTAAAGGACAACGATAATGCAAGAAACACATCTTGCATATAAGTTTGACATGACCATAATGGTATAACTTTCTCTTTAAGAAAGATATTCACCACATGGATGATGATGAATCTGTGGTAGTACAAAATTAATTGAGAGCTCTAGAAGAGCCAATTATTACTATGTTGGAGAAACACAATTGAGTATTGTGCTGTAGTAAGTCTCAAAGAAACTTATTCAGTTTCCAAAGTACACGCGAAAGTGATTGATTATATTGAGACTATAAATAAAGGAAGGCTTTGATATCTCCTATTACTACAACTTGTAGCGGGGTAATTTGCATATGAAAAGCTACCCGCTTTGTTCTCCAGTTTGTACTACACAAACGAAAAGAATATCGCAATAAAGTGGATATCTATTGGTATAAAAACCCATGTCATAATAAACCTGAAGTTTATTGATAAGTGCACATGTCATGGTGTAAATTTGAAGTTTACCAATATTGATAATTTATTCAGTTGACATTCGTGTTAGCCATCTCATTTTATGTATGATGCGCAAATTCACATAGGTGAATATCAGAGAACTAGAAAGTTCTTGTTCTCATTAATGAACTGACCAACTAAAGAGTTCGGGTTGAAGCCCATAAATTCTGGAAATATCAAAGGTGAATATGGGCCCATTCACCTGCCATGTATACCACATATGATGCATCTATGATATGGTTACATGCGCAATTGTTATTAACCCGCAGCCTGGCCGGTGCTTGCGAGGTAAATTGCTCAGTAATCTAACTTCGAGCATAATTTCCAGATTCTCTACTCAAGATAGTTCATCTTGATAAGTTGGTTTATATCAAAGTTGGTTTAGCAAGATAATTATTGAGTGCTTCCACTTAATAGCTAAACTGTTTTTTATGAGAACAAAGTTATATATATCAGTTTGATATAAGTTGTATACGAGAGTATATTCTCCCCTCACAAGTGGTTCAGGGTCAGGAACCAAATAATTTCATCTTATTATTAATGTGCCGTGTATATTGACATAATAATGCACAAAGATGATTTCCCAAAGTTGAGGAAACAAGTTAGCTTTACTAACATGAGGGGGAGACATGATAAACACTTGAGAAAAGGTTACATGGGATGAATTATCATTTGTATATGTATATCCCCGAATATCATGATATGAACCTGAAGTTCATAAAAGGGATAATTCAATTGCAACATATTGCAAAGCATGCTATACGCATTTGCTGACCCAAAGAAAGTAACTAAATGGAAGAGATACAATTCAAGAAGAATTGATTCCATATGAAAGACATGTAGTTTTGAACCTATAGTTCAAATGCTTGAAAGTATAAAGTCAAAGGTATGTATAGTCAGTTTTCGATATCTTATTTGTCTAGCATGACATGGAAAACTTGATATGCATCTAAAATCTATTATATGGCTTATATGACTTAACTTGAAAGATTTAAGTTGCTTGAAGCATATGCAATTCTTGGTCTTGAAGTACCACATCCCAAGTACAATTTGTGTCCATATGTATCTTGCTATAACTATAAGCATGATGACATTGAGAATGCATCTATGGAGATATTGAAGAGTCATTCCACGACATTATATGAAGATGTTCATATCTATCAAGAATGATGATTTCAAGGTGCGGAATATTTATTCAAGTCAATATGGTTGATTTATTTATCAAATCTCTATCAAAGATCGTTTTGAAGATGATGCACAAGATTGGAATGCAAATGCTCAAGGATATAAATTGATGTACTCATTAGGGGGAGTTAATGCGCGTTGCACTCTTTTTCCCTTACAAGGTTTTGTCCCACTGGGTTTTCCTTGCAAGGTTTTTAACGAGCCAACCAATAGGCGCATATTCAAACATGTGTACTCTTTTTCCTTTCTTTAATTTTTCCCAATGGGTTTTGGTTTTAAGGTTTTATGAGGCACATTATTGAATAGACATTCAAGGGGGAGTGTTATAAAATAGAAGTCTATTTAGAGTGAATGTCTAAGAGTTTTAGCTTGAAGCTAAGTCATTCTCCTCCCTATAAATAGATGTGCTCTCTACCATTGTAAATGACCCCAAGTATTAATAAGAATACTTCTCTCTCTCCCTATTCTCTCTCTATTTGCTCTTGTTCTTGAGTTATTGTTCTTGTCTTTTATATTATTTCATAACAAACTCCTAATATTTAGAATTTAAAATTGAGCAAGATTTCGCTAATATACATCCTTGTTCATTTGAATATTGTGTGAAGTAAAATATGTTAAATGTAAATTCTTTAAATTAATTTATTTAAGATACGTAATATTAAGCGTGTTAAAAGTTACATATTAAAGGCATACGAGATTTCTAAATTCATCTAATATTAAGCATGTTATAAGTTATTTGTGGTTGTTTTACATGATTATTAATTATTATGTAGCCAAATAATATTTTTATCATTACTTTAATAAGTTTAAAATTCTCAAAAATTATTTTGTTGGATTTTTCTGTTAATCGTTAATTATTTTCTTTGCCTTCTCAATTCCTTAATCCATTGACGGCTAATTATAGTTTTTATATATTAGATAATTTATGATATAATATTATTTCAACATTAGTAATTCTTAGGCTTTAGATCGTTAATTATCCATAAATTTGCCACGAAATGTAGAACCATCCTTCACTCACAAATTCCAAAAGACCAAAGTTTTCGGTACGTTTTCATTCATGTTATTTTAAATATTTGTTATAAAACTATGTCACAAAATATTTAACTAAATTTATGTTGATATTCCCTTTTTTACTTTAAAATGAATTTTTTTCTAAATAGTTTCCCACCAACAGCTTAAACATTAAATAGCCGACAATTTATATATATATATATATATATATATATATAAAATTTATGTATTGTCAGTTGAAAAAAATAAATAGTGAATCCCGATGGCTTGCCGTGTAAAGATCCCATTAAAAATAACTTTATATAAACAAAATTATTATTTAATTACTTTCTTAATATTTTAGGACTTTAAAATCAACTAAATTTTTTTAAATCAAAATATAGTTGCTGCATTTTATTTTATGCCATTGTAAGTTATTCTTTCTAAATCTGTCAATTTCAATTCATATAAGTATTAATTAAAGAAAAAAGAACATCTTCTATTAGTTAGGTGAATATGTTTGTGTCCTTTAAAATGAACTTGAAAATTGTCACACACCCACACATACACAAAAAAGTTGAAAAACTACTTTTCAAGAAAATAAAAAACAAAAAAGTTTTAATTCTTTAAAAGATATGTGTTTTTGCTGAAATTAAAAGGAAATATGATAATTTGTGAATTTGAGGTGATGAAGTCATAGAGCTGAAAATGAGTTTAAGCTGAATATACATAAAGGTAATTATATTAAGAAATTCTATAAGACATATTCTGTTATTTATTGAGTTATTTATATTCAATTAATATTTATCAATTTTAGGAGTTTAAATTTCTATTTTATAATTTAAAATACTATTTGTGTATTTTTTTGAAAAAAATTATTCATCAAGTTGGGATTGCGCGTACCCTAATACTAATTATACATAAAAGAACAAACATATACGTTTCATAGGTCAATTGCATCTACTATTAGACTTATCTGGATCATGATTAATGGGTTGGCCTGTTCTTGACCAACTTCTTGCTAATTGTCCTGGACCAACACCCCAAAACTTCTTATACTCCAGTAAAAAGAGTTTGTTAGATCTAGCTGTAGTTGGCAATTACTGGTTTGTCTTTTTCGTCTCAATTTTTCACATCCAATATTGTTTATTTGGAAATAATTGAAAGCGAGCAAGTGTTTTTTTTTGGTTTAGATCATCTTAGTATCAGTCTAACTAATCTAAATTCGCACAAAGTAAGTTTATACTAAAGAGGTAAAACACTCTAAATTTTTTTTATCTCTAAGATTTGTACCAAGGATTCCAACCATTCTATTACATCCCTTAATGATAAAAGGATAACTACATTAATAACTATCTAGTAAATTCTCATAAAGTAAAATTTAGGGAAAGTAATGTATACACACACCTTACTCTTATTTCTATAAGGTAGATATATTATTTCCGATAAACTCCCGACTCAAAAACATAACAATAAATAAGGTAAAAAAGATAAGTATGAAGTTAATTGAGTTTGCCATTGGCATGTATTTCTTTCAGGGTAAGTCTTCAGCCTAAGATTATATTATTTTCTGATAATATAACAAGTAGTCAAGTATTAATAATAACACGCCTAACGACAAAATAGCAATTAAAAAACAAATAGGAGTATAATTTTTTTGCAATCCCTTGTATTAATATCATTAAATATTTGTGGATGACATCTAAGTTGGTGATTTATTTTTTGACGATCCATTCATAAACAATTCTTTCCTCTTTATTTGACCCCTCATACATGATTAGCTAACTGCATAAATGGATACCACTAATCCTACTTGCTGACTTTTCTGCTTAAAATAATCAAATCCGCCAAACTTAGTCTACGTATTATTTTTAAGCAATTTCTAAAAGAGTAGACGATAACTGTGCAAAGAATACAACTATAATACTGACGTTATTTTAATCAGAAACTTAGCACGAAGCCAAATTGCAATTCTGACATGCCACGTGTCAAAACAAAATAGCCCAAAAGAGACCATGCATAACATCTTTCCCCCTTGCCTCAAACTGTCGAGAGATCATACGTGGGACTCAACCACAACAACTGAAGGATATAAACGTAATTTAATTGGTAGGACGAGGGTAATCTAGTCATTAAACGAAACAGATGGAGCCGAACTCCTGCTGGCATAAAATCAAAGCCAGGCTGTACACAGCTGTAATCCAACCCCACGAACAGAGCTTCTATTTAGCACCTAAAAACCCAGTCCTCTCCGTACAATAAATATTATTCAATGAACAGAGTTTCTTTCTTTTTTCTATTTTTATATTACCAAAAAAGGGGCTTATTTTAGATCATCTCTTCTTCTTTCAAAAGATGAACATTTGAGTGGAGCCAATTCAAGGGGTGAGCGCTGTGCCACAATCCATATCTTCTTTGTGCACAAATCCCTATGTACTGTATTACAATCTCTTCTCCATACCGGCGCACAGTAGTATTTCTCTTAAACGTACGCTTCACTTAATTCTTCAATTTCGTTTAGCTTTACAAAACTGAGAGTTTTGAGTTTGGATTTTTTTGGTTTGATCCGAAGGGAACAAACCGCAATGGATCCGTGTCCTTTTGTGCGACTCAGTGTGTGTAATTTGGCATTAAAAGTCCCGGTTGCTTCAAAGCCGGCTCATTCCGTCGTGCACCCGTCGTCGTCGCCATGCTATTGTAAAATCAAGTTGAAGAATTTTCCTCTACAGATGGCAGTTGTTCCGTGCATTTTGTCGGAAAGTCAATTTTCGGACGGTCAGGTACAAAGCCACGCGGCGAGTTTTCACCTTAACAAGTGCGACCTCGAGAAGCTCGTTGCGAAGTCTCTCTTCGGCGGTGGGAAGTTGTTCCTGAAAATCTCAATCTACACCGGCCGGCGAGGTTCGACCTGTGGTGTGAACTCCGGGATGTTGCTAGGGAAGATTGACGTGCCTTTGGATCTTGTGGGAACGGAGTCTAGGTCAGTACTATTCCATAATGGCTGGATAGTTATCGGAAAAGAAGCAAAGAATTCAAGTGCGCAGTTTCATTTGAGTGTTAAGGCGGAACCCGACCCGAGATTTGTGTTTCTGTTCGACGGAGAGCCGGAATGCAGTCCTCAAGTGTTTCAAATTCAAGGAACCATTCGCCAACCGGTTTTCACATGCAAGTTCAGTTTTCGAACCACCGGCGACCGCAATCAGAGGTCCAGGTTGGTTCCGATGCTTAATATTTTTTTTCCAATCTTTCATGAACTTTAGTTCTGATACCGACAGACTTGACTTACACAATTAGGTTCACACTGCAGTTGCCGCATAAGAAATTTGAATTTTTCAGTATTCAAGTGCAAAAGAATGTTCAAATTGTACGGGAAAGTTAGGTTTACGAATCCTAACTAAAGTGAAAAAAGTAGCTTCCAATGTCAGTAATTAGAAATGATTTTCTCCCTTTTCCATTACGCCTTGAACAGTTCCTAAAAAATTAAAAATCAATTTATTCATAAATTTTAACTTAATTGTAACTGCATTGTGCAGGTCTTTGCCGTTGGATCATAGTAGTTCCCGAAATTGGTTGAGTTCCTTTGGAAGTGAAAGGGAACGACCGGGGAAGGAGCGAAAGGGTTGGTCAATCACGGTCCACGATCTCTCCGGTTCGCCAGTTGCAGCTGCGTCAATGGTTACACCATTTGTTGCGTCTCCCGGTTCAGACCGGGTAAGCCGGTCCAACCCTGGCTCATGGCTAATTCTCCGGCCAGGTGACGGAACTTGGAAACCATGGGGCAGGCTCGAGGCCTGGCGTGAACGTGGTTCAGCAGACAGCCTTGGCTACCGGTTTGAACTTATCCCTGACTCAGCCGCAGCTGGAATAGTATTAGCGGAGTCCACACTGAGCTGTAGTAAAGGCGGAAAATTCGTGATAGACCTCGGAACGAGCGTTTCAACCAATGGGAAATTGACACCTGGAAACTCCACATCACCGGCGTGTAGTCCTAGAGGTAGTGGTGACTTTGGGTACGGACTGTGGCCATATT
Organism: Nicotiana benthamiana; assembly: GCA_034376525.1. Lineage (NCBI taxonomy): Eukaryota > Viridiplantae > Streptophyta > Magnoliopsida > Solanales > Solanaceae > Nicotiana > Nicotiana benthamiana. The sequence continues at coordinate 70,664,948 of CM067326.1, forward strand.
GCATGTATCGAGGGTTTGTGATGTCGGCTAGAGTGGAAGGTGAGTGCAGTAAACCCACGGTGGAAGTTAGTGTGCAGCACGTGAATTGCACGGAGGATGCAGCGGCATACGTGGCTTTGTCAGCTGCCATTGATCTCAGCATTGATGCTTGCAGGCTTTTCTCTCAAAAGCTTCGCAAAGAATTGTGCCCTTCTCAGGATTTACTCTCCTGAGTAGTTTTTCTTACCCTTTTTGACGGGTTTTTTCATTCTGTTGTTTTATTACTTCTTTTTAATGTTTTTTTTTTTGTGAGTGGTAAAATGATGGCGATGGGTTTTAGATTTCATCGGTCATCACTAGTACTACTAACGAACATTAGGCTACTTCTTCAATATGTACAAAGAGAGTGGGGGATTTGACTGACAGGGCACATTTGCTGTTTTTTCTTAACTTGGTGTGTTGCTCTTGTAAACTTTTTCACCATTTCAAGTTGTCAATGTCAACGGTGGTTTTTTCTTTTCCTTTCGTCATGTTCAATCTTAATGAAACCTCCAGTACAACTGGAGTTAGGTACATTAAAATTTATTTATTAAGTGGCTTTGAGACTATTAATGTGCTAAATGTGGGTTGTGAGAGATAGCTGTGAATTGTAATGCGGTTTGAATATGGAAAACTTTGGTTGGGTGAAAATGGTGGGGAATTGCCAGCACCAACGTCAAATGGCGGAACTTGAAAGGAAAATAAAAAATGAAATATGTGATATATATTTGAACATAGTTTTAAGAAGGTAGGGTGGGAATATTTGGATATCGCAGATTTGGGAGGAATCTTATATTTTTAAAATGAGTTGGTAGGCAGGGGTGGGGGACCTTACTTTACCTATACAATGGGTGTATATAGTAGCTGCAGCAGAGTGCCAGAAGGCCAAATGGTTTGTGCCGTTCTAGCCTCTGAGGTGGTGGGGGACCAAAAGATAGGTCAATATTGTAGTGTTACAGTGTGGATTTGGAAATTAAATAAACAGCCTGGCTACCAAGCCAGTCAAATTGAACGTTGAAGGAAGACTAGGTCCATTAATGTATCTATGATTTACATTTGACGAGTTAATCTTTTATAAGATTTTTATCTGAATTCATCAATTATATGGTGCATTGGATATCTTCAGTCTCGGTTTAAGCAGTATCGGTCAAATCATTTGAGAAGCTAGTAAAATCTAAACAATATTTGTCATCTTATCAAAGGTTAATTAAACTTTTATAGGTGCAAATTGAACAGCCACTCCTCATAAAGCAATTTTGTAGCACTTTCAATGTACTTTTAGCACTAACAAATCAAGTAACATTTATTGTGCTGAGTGTGTTTGGTGCTGTAATAGGGTCAGGATGAGTCATTACTAACAAGATCGGAGAACCTAGTGTCGCTGTTTGTGTTGCTTCGTAGTTCGCAACCAAGCTCTCTTTTCCTGCGCCAGAGGCTAATACCCTGTTTGGCCATGGTTCTTTTTTGTCAAAACTTTTTCTTTCGATGAAAGTATTTTTCAAAAATTTGACCAAATGGTAATTACAATTTAAAAGTAGTTTTCAAACTAATTATTCAAATATAAATCTAAATCGCTTCTCACTAATTTTTTTTTAAAAATAAACTAATTTTTAAAAGCTCAACCAAACAGCGTATAATATTTCCTCCTACGTACATAACCTTAAGCAAGTGTATTGTGGCTCTAAACAGCAGATAGTAAACAGAGTAACGTGAAAGTCTCTTTCACCCTCGCAGCACCAATCACAATCCTCAATTTATGGATGCACTTTGCCTTTATCTTGTTCCATTTCCTAGTTTTGGATGATGCTACAGTTGGTAAAGACAATGGCATCACAACGTCATCAACAAATTAAACTTAATATAACATTGACCTCAAATTAATATTTTCTTCCGTCTAAAATAAATGGTTTTTTTAGATGTTTTTACATAGTTTAAAAAATTTATATTTTAACACTTTAAGAATACAATTAACATTATTATTCTTTATTATTTTACATAAACACTCCTAACACATATTTTAATATTATGTACTCCAAGGACAATGTTGAAAAAAAATAATTAATTCATTCTTAAAATCTGGAAAAATTATTTATTTTGAACCACAAGAAAAAGGCCAAAAACTTATTTATTTTAAATCGAAGGAGTAGTATTCAATAATAGTCAGGTCATGTAATAACAATCGATATTCAATCGGTCAAAGAAGAGCTATCTAAACACATAATTGTTTGAGCGAATAAAGGCTAAACCAATTATTAATGAATTAAGGGGGTGAGTCTCGGTTGAACCCAATAAATCATACACCAAATTAGAACAAAACTCTTGTGTAACGAGAGGGTTTTAGGAGCATGAAATTGTGAGTTAATATGCTATGACTAGCATAACATGTAATATCATAAATATATAATAAATGCTAGATATGACAAGGGTTATAGTGTAAAGAAATTATCACTTAATGATTATGCAATCGGGTCTTTCCTTTCCCTGGCGACGTGAAAAGATATGCAACCAATATGAATGTAAAATCTTGAGATTTATGAATAAATGTTGAATAACATGTGCTTCAATAAGGTGAATAAGAGTAATCTTTTGTATATTCTTCCTTAACTTTACAATATACTTCAGTTCTCGAAAAAGGCAGATCCCCTCATTGTTCACTATCTCCTCCTATTTATAAAAGACATTCCTCAAAAACCCCTAAAAATACAACATAAAGAATATCCAAAGAAATATTCTTCATGTCTCTTTCTGAGTTTAAGTTACCGTTGTTATCTTATCTCAGCTACCCGCTTCTAATCGTCGGCCTTCATTTGACTGGTTGATCCCATTCTATGTCTTGCTTATCTATTATCGTGGTTACCAAATTTGGACCTACTGTGGTACCCACCGATGTTGGAAAGAGGAAATTCGTTGCTTCGAGAGTGGCGTCTTCGCCTAGGTTAGGCACATGGATCATTTTTATGGCAGACACTATTTTGGCGAGGAGGTCCCCTAGGGGCAAAGAGGCATGTCAAGGTGGGGGACCTGTACGATCTGCTGAAGATGGTGCGTCGTCTGCTGCCAGGGGTGGAGCGATGCTTGCGGAGGACGATAGTTCGAGCTTGGACATCGATCCCGATGATGTGCGAGCCTTCTTGTAGAGAAATACCCGCATGGAAGTGAGATCGGAGGTTCCTAACCGACACGTAGTTATTCCCGTGGATTATGACATTTACCCCTTTGTGCGCTGTTGTGGCACCTCCTTTTTACCTAAGAGGATATAAGGGAGTTTTTCTAATTAAAGTGACATTAATCGAAATGGAATTATTTTATTCAATTTATAGTCGCCACTTGGATATTTATTATGGTGTCCCAAGTCAGCGGCTTATTTTAAAAATCCTAAATCGAGGAAAGTTGACTCCATTTAAAAGTCTGCAAAATCAAAAAAAAAAAAAAAAGGTAAGGAATTCTGTTAACCCGGGAGAAGATATTAGTCATTTTCGGATTCTGTGGTTCTAGCAGGTCGCTTAATTATTAAATAATTGGCCTAATTATATAATTAATTATATGTTTTAAACCTATTGCTCATTTTAACCTTTTAAAATTGCATTTAATTATTTATGAAGTTATTTTTGGAATAAGTCATGATTGTCATACACTTGCCGTGTTGGAGCATATTGCAAACCACGCTACATGAAATGCACCTACAATTTGTGACACATTTATTTTGCCATTATTATTCGAAGTTGTTATGATCGGATCACATAAAATGCAAACCCGAATTGGAATTACGTATCGTGATTATGCCACGAGAACCATACACAAAGTCATGATGATTTATTATTAATCACGCCTAAAGCAAATTACGAATGTTCATGGTATATTATTACTATTTCCTCAAGGAATTGTTGAAGCGCAGAATTAATCGTCTTATATTATCCAAGAAATCAACATGTCAAAGTGGTTTCACATGCTTGGATTGAATGTTGGAAAATTGAAACTTGACTATACTGAATTGAATCCAGAAACAGTACTGAATCAGAACTGAACTAAACGTATCTAAATTATCTTAAGGCTCGAAATTACTTATTACAAATACGGTCATTTACCTGAATATGACCTAATAATCAATAACAATGTTCCTTATTAACAATAGAAATTGGATTAATTCATACAAATATTAGGTTTTCAAATTACTCTATTGTTTCATCCGATCAAAACAAATCACACCTTAGAGAAACAGAAATTCCATTCTGAAGAGGTCCACGAAAATTCAACACAAATTCAATCATTTTTCTCATTTGATGAAAATATAATAACAAGGAACTTGGAACTGACCTACTTAAAATCAAAGCTCAGCCAACAACAATCAACAAATCCGGTAATCAACAACGAACAACTCTAAATTTCAACTTGAAGAGCAGCTTTTAATCCTTTTCCTTTTTTTTATCTTTCGAAAACTCCCAAATCTCTTGATCGAAAACCTCGATTCGGCGATAGAAATCTCCAATCGACAACGAATTTAGAATCAAACTTCAATCTCAACTGAAAACTCTATCGCTTTTAAAAACAGAAATAGATCCAAATATGAAAAAACAGAATGTGTTTTTATAATTTTTTTTTAGGTGTTTTTCTGGATTCTAAAAGACAAAAGATGAAAACGGTTATGAAATAATATAAGAACAAGAACAATAATACAAGAACAAGAACAATAGAGAGAAAAGTAGAGAGAGGAGTACTCTTATTGATACTTTGGGATAATTTACAATGGGAGAGAACCCCTTTATTTATAGGGAAGTGGTGACTTAGCCACCAAGTAGTAAACCCTAGGATCTCTCTAAATATGGACATTCACCTTAAATAGAATATTTTATAACACTCCCCCTTGAATGTCTATTCAATAATGTGCCTCGTTAAAACCTTAACTAAAACAAAACCCAATGGGAAAAAATTATAAAAAAGGAAAAAGAGTACACATGTTTGAATATGCGCCTATTGGTTGCCTCGTTAAAAACCTTGCAAGGAAAACCCAGTGGGACAAAACCTTGTAAGGGAAAAAGAGTGCAACGCGCATTAACTCCCCCTAAAAAGAGCATCAATTCACATCCTTGAGCATTTGCATTCCAATCTTGTGCACCATCTTCAAAACGATCTTTTGTAGAGATTTAATAAATAAATCAGCCATATTGATTTGAATAAATATTCCGCACCTTGAAATTATCATTCTTGATAGATATGAACATCTTCATATAATGTCGTGGAATGACTCTTCAATATCTCCATAGAGGTATTCTCGATGCCATCATGCTTATAGTTATAGCAAGATACATATGTACACAAGTTGCACTTAGGATGTGGTACTTCAGGACCAAGAATTGTATATGCTTCAAGCAACTTCAATCTTTCATGGATTGACATATAAGTTAAGTCATATAAGCCATATAATAGACTTTAGATGCATATCAAGTTTTCATGTCATGCTAAACAAATAAGATATCGAAAACTGATTACACATACCATTGACTTTATACTTTCAAGTATTTGAACTACATGTCCAAAACTACATGTCTTTCATATTGAATCAATTCTACTTGAATTGTATCTCTTCCATTTAGCCAATATTTTTGTTTGTATTCGACAAACATAAGATCCTCATCGATATTTAGCGCTATCATAGATGTCGTCGACGAACATTTTATATCGGTTCCAGTAAATTTTCATAAAGACATAACATGGAGATCTCTTTATTCATATATTCAGGTACCTGAATCTCTCATGAGATTTTATGAAGTGTTATGTCATGTGATCTTCTAGATCACTTGCCTCCCCATTATGATCACTTTGATCATTTGCTCATCTTCTTTATTAAGAAGTTATTTTGAAACCGATTTGTCTATACGCTTTAAGCGTATCAAAGACTTTGTCCTTCTGGAACTTAATATGAGCATTTGCAGTGAGAATATAGTTACTTTCTTTGGGTCAGCAAATACGTATAGCATGCTTTGCAATATGTTGCAATTGAATTATCCTTTTATGAACTTCAGGTTCATATTATGATATTCGAGGATCTATATATACAAATGATAATTCATCCCATGTAACCTTTTCTCAAGTGTTTATGTCTCCCCCTCATGTTAGAAAAGCTAACTTGTTTTCTCAACTTTGAGAGTCCATCTTTGTGCATTATGGTGTTAATGAAAATATACACCGCACATCAATAATAATAAGATGAAATTATTTGGTTCCTGACCCTGAACCACTTGTGAGGAGAGAATATAATATACTCTCGTATACAACGTATATCAGACTGATATATATAACTTTGTTTCATAAGAAACAGTTTAGCTATTAAGTGGAGACACTCAATAATTATCTTGCTAAACCAACTATGATATAAACCAACTTATCAAGATGAACTATCTTGAGTAGAAAATCTGGAAATTATGCTCGAAGTTATATTACTGAGCAATTTACCTCGCAAGCACCGGCCAGGATGCAGGTTAATAACAATCGCACATGTAACCATATCATAGATGCATCATATGTGGTATACATGGCATGTGAATGGGCCCATATTCACCTTTGATATTTCCAGAATTTATGGGATTCAACCCGAACTCTTTAGTTGGTCAATTAATTAATGAGAACAAGTAATACAAGAGAATTCGTAAGAACTTTCTAGTTCTTTAATATTTACCCATGTGAATTCTCTATTACTGTACATCATACTTAAAATGATATGGCTAACCCGAATGCCAACTGAATAAATTATCAATATTGATAAACTTCAAATTTACACCATGACATGTGCAATTATCAATAAACTTCAAGTTTATTATGATATGGGTTTTTATATCAATAAACGTCCACTTTATTGTGGTATTCCTGTGTAGTACAAACTAGAGAATAAAGCGGGTAGTTTTTCACATACAGATTATCCCGCTACAAGTTGTAGTAATAGAAGATATCAAATCTTTCCTTTATTTATAGTCTCAATATAATCAATCGCTTTCGCATATACTTTGGAAACTGGATAAGTTTCTTTGAGACTTACTACAACACAATACCTTATTGGTAATCAATTGTGTTTCTCCAATATAGTAATAATTGGTTCTTCTAGAGCTCTCAATTAATTTTATACTACCACAAATTCATCAACATCCATGTGGTGAATATCTCTTTTAAAGAGAAAGTTATACCATTATGGTCATGTCAAAATTATATGCAAGATATGTTTCTTGCATTATTATTGTCCTTTGATTGACAAATTATTTTGGAGTATAATAGGTACGTGACCAATGACTATTCATGCCATAACAATGACATTATTTTCATATATCATCTCAAACCTCCTTCTAGGGGTGAGTGTGGTATATTCAATACCATTTTCATGTTCATATTCTTCCAATAATGAATATGTATTCGTGAATCAGATGTTGTCACATTCACTGCGGGGATATGTGATTTTGTTATCCTTTTCAAATTTGTAAATGCGTCTGGCATTCGATTTGCTATTCTTTGCAAATGGATAATATTTTGCACCTCTTTTTCACAAATAGAGGTATGTGGATCGAGATGAGATAATAATGCATTTTTCCTTACAAACTCCATTAGAGTTATAATCAAACTTTGTTGTCCATGTTTGTCTATGAAATCAAATCGTAGAATTTCAAGAATTTGAAAGAGAAAAGTAAATTACTTACCTTTAAGGTATACCAATAAATGTTGTGATATCAAATATACCTCTTGAGTTTCCATCCCGTTGCATTACTTTATGATGATACCATCTCTTCTATTTTTCCGTATAGAAATTCTGGAAGAAGGAAGAAATCAAATTCAATTGGTTAGAGACTCGTGCTGATAACGTGTTATGAAATAATATAAGAACAAGAACAATAATACAAGAACAAGAACAATAGAGAGAAAAGTAGAGAGAGGAGTATTCTTATTGATACTTTGGGATGATTTACAATGGGAGAGAACCCCTTTATTTATAGGGAGGCGGTGACTTAGCCACCAAGTAGTAAACCCTAGGATCTCTCTAAATATGGACATTCACCTTAAATAGAATATTTTATAACAAAAACACTTTAAGAACTCTTTTTCAAAACTATTTCTTCTCTTAAATTATGTCTTGTAGAAATAAAAAAAAATAATGATTCCTCGGAAATAAATTTTGGGATTTGAAACTGAAAAATGAAATACCGAGAAAGAAAAATATATTTGTTAACTCAAACCTAAAGCTTACAATACTACACTTGTAATTTCTAATATAAGTTTTTGGGATGATTTTACAAATGAGTTCTACTACCTATTTATACTAAAACCTTACACCAAAATTCAACATTGGCATACAAAAATAATCAAACATGGCATGTAAGAAAATTCAAACTTATACAAATCAATTTTGTCATGCAAGACAACCAATGTTCTTGAATACCATTTTTGACTTTTATTTTTAAAACTAGTCTATTTTTATTATTTTTGATCAATTTATATAATTTCAACAGCCTCCCTTAAATTGATCAAAATAATTTACGTATACCAAGCATCGATTTCAATCTCTCGAACGTTTCTGCCTTTAGCGGTTTAGTAAGAATATTCGCTATCTGATCTTCTGATTCATAGAACTTAAGTTCGATTTCTCCATTCTTGACAAGATCTCTTATGTAGTGATACTTAATCTCGATATGCTTGCTCCTGCCATGAAATACTGGATTATTCACTAATGCAATCGCTGACGTATTATCACACATAATCTTTGTCGGACCATCTTGCTCGTGGTTCAGCTCACCGAGCATTCTTCGAAGCCAAACTGCTTGACATGCTGCAGAGGTTGCTGCCATATACTCTGCTTCAGCTGTAGATAAAGCAACTACTTGTTGCTTCTTTGAAGACCACGAAAACACGCCTCCCTCAAGAAAGAATACATAACCGGAAGTGCTTTTTCGAGTTTCAGTATCACCCCCCCAATCACTATCTGTGTATCCTACAAGTCTGCACTTGTCAGAATATTCCCATGATCCTGGGTACCTTTAATGTACTTCAGAATCCGCTTTGCTGCCTGCAAATGGGACTGGCTCGGTGTCTCCATGAACCGACTGATAATCCCTACTCCATAACCAATATCTGGCCTTGTTGATGCTAAATAACGTAGACTACCAACAATGCTTTTAAAATAAGTAGGATTTACCGCATCACTCGTTCCTTCTTTCTTTAACTCAAGACGTTCTGCAACAGGAGTCTTTATCGGATTTGCTGATTCCTTCTAGAATTTCTTCAAGATATCTCTGGCATGTTTATTTTGAGAAATAAAAATATCATCTTCAGTCTGTTGCACTTCTATGCCCAAGAAGTAAGACATCAGCCCCATGTCTGTCATTTCAAACTGACTTGTCATAGCCTCCCTGAATTCAGCAAACATAAATTCACAATTTCCTGTAAATATTAAGTCATCAACATAAAGACAGACAAACATAATGTCTCCATTAGTCTTTGACTTAATATACAGTGTATGCTCATAAGGACACTTCTGAAAACCTGCCTCCAACATGTAAGTATTAATACGCGTATACCAAGCTCGTGGAGCCTTCAAACCGTATAATGCCTTCTTCAACCTATACACCTGGTTCTCCTGTCCTTTCTCGGCATATCCAGGTGGTTGCTCGACATAGACTTCTTTCTCCAAAAAACCATTTAAGAATGCTGACTTTACATCCATCTGATGTATCTTCCACCTGTGTTGGGCTGCAATGGCTACTATCATCCGTATAGTATCCATTCTGGCAACTGGTGCGAAAACCTCGTAGTAGTCAATTCCCGGATTCTGCTTGTAGCCTTTGACCACCAATCATTCCTTGAACTTGTCCACCTCTCCGTTGGGTCGGTACTTTGTCTTGTACACCCACATGACACTGATTGGCTTCTTTCCTTCTGGCAAAGAAGTTAACTCCCACGTGTCATTCTTCTCGATAGAATTAATTTCCTCATTTTTCGCCTTGATCCACTTGTAGTCACCTGCTGCATCTTCATAATGCACTGGATCACAATCTGCAAAAAGACAAAAATTCACCAGAGTTTCATCGGTGATGTCATCATCGCCTTCATTGTCTTTAGTGACAACATAATTATTGAGGCGAGCTGGTGGCACGCTCGTTCGACCCGAACGCCGTAATTGTTGTACCATTCTGTTTGTCGAGAAGATGAAGAATCACTAGCTGGTGGTTCAGCTGTTGAGATATCTTCCTCGTCTGGATGTTCTGACTCGATCAATATACCTCTCCCAGCATCATCTTTCTTTCTCCAGCTCCACGCTTCATCTTCAGTGAACCGAACATCTCTGCTGACGATCAATTGTTTTGTGACTGGATTATATAACTTATAACCCTTCGTGACTTCACTGTACACAATTAAGATACACTTCTGGCTTTTATCATCCAGCTTCTTTCTCCGCTCATCTGGTACATGGGGATAAGCTATACACCCAAATACCCTTAATGAAGAAACATTCGGCTTACTGCCACTCCAAGCTTCTTCTAGAGTTCTCCCTTTCATGATCTTTGTCGGGCACCTGTTCAACACGTACACAGCACAGGCAACAGCTTCTGCCCAAAATTCCTTCGGCAAACCTTTCCCCTTCAGCATGCTTCTTGCCATTTCAAAGATCGTCCTGTTCTTCCTTTCAGCCACAACATTTTGTTGAGGTATATAACTAGCTGTCAACTGATGAAGAAGTCCTTCTTTTTTGCAAAACTCTTGAAATTTGTTAGAAGTGAATTCATCACTTCTATCGGATCTCAGAGTTTAAATTAAAGCCGATTTGTTTTTCAACAAAAATTTTAAATTCTTTGAATTTTGAAACAGCTTCTGATTTTCTTGGAGAAAATAAACCCAAGTTTTTCTGGTACAATCATGTACAAAAGCAAGCATGTATCTCTTACCTCCTAGAGATTCCACCTCGACTGAGCCACACAAATCTGTATGCACTAACTCCAAAGTTTTCTTTGATGTCTTCAATTTTCCAGTTGGAAAAGAATCTCTGTGCTGCTTCCCAAGAAGACATCCTTCACATTGCTGATCAGGAGCATCGATCACCGGTAATCCTGTCACCATTTTCTTTTGGGACAATAATGTCAGCCCTCTGAAATTTAAATGGCCATATCGGAGATGCCATAGCCAGTTGCTATCCTTCACCACTGCTTGAAAGTTCATCACTCCTTTATTGAGAGTGAGAGAGTACATCTGATTTTTCGCCATGTTTACCTGAGTAATCATCTTGTTATTTTTACTCTGGATGGTGCAAACTCCGTCTTGAAAGAGAATCTGGTGCCCCTTTTCTTTGCCTTTCACACTAATCTTCGTCTTATTCCCAAAGTTCACTTCTCCGCCCTCGTACTCGTGCAGCTTTGAAAATAGATCTTTCCGCCCGCACATATGATTCGAGCACCTGCTATCAAGGTACCAAACATCTGGACCTCTAGCCACTTGTTCACCAGCGTCACATGCTAGAACCATATCTTCACCAACTTCTGCCACGTGTGCCTGCTGCGACCGTCCGTTCTGATAATTTGGACATTCATTTTTAAAATGTCCAAGTTTTTGATAGTTGTAACATCTGACCTTTGATTTATTGAAGATCCTTCCAGAAGAATTATTTGCCTTTCTTCTGTTGCCGCCTTGTTCGCCATTGCGCCTGTGACCGCCATTGCCACCACGACTTCCTGATATGAAATTACTCTGCAATGCCTTCTCTGGTTGAGAGGTTCCATCCTTCTGGTTCATTCTCTGCTCGTGAGAACTTAATGAACCCAACAACCTGTCAACTGACATGGTTGATGTATCTTGGCCTTCCTCGATTACTGCTACAGCATAGTCAAATCTTGCGGTTAGAGATCGTAGTATTTTTTCTACTACTCTCTGCTCATCCAACACTTCCCCGTTGGACCGCAACTGATTCACCATGGACTGCACTCGGTCGAAATAACCGGCAACACTTTCCGAGTCTGTCATTCTCAATGACTCGGAATCGCCCTGGAGCGTCTGCAATCGGACCCTCTTCACTCGCTCATCACCTTTGTAGGCTTTCTGCAAGATAACCCATGCTTGGTGAGCTGTCTCAGCCGCTGATATTCTTTCAAATACCATCTCGTCAACAGCTTGAAAGATGGCATATAATGCCTTCTGATCCCGCTTACGAGTTTCAACTAATAACTCTTTCTCCTGATTTTTCATAGCCTCGAACGCAACTGCATTAGCTACCTCTGTGTAGCCTCTCTCCACCAAATCCCATAAATTTTGAGATCGGAAAAATACATTCAATTATATTTGACCAATTGTTGTAATTTTTCCCGGTGAGTTTTGGAAGTTGAAATTGAATCGTGTTACTAGACGACATGATTCAATATTTTTCTACCTCACAACACTCAACCTTGCTCTGATACCAAATGTATAAACCAAAAAAAAATAATGATTCCTCGGAAATAAACTTTGGGATTTGAAATCGAAAAATGAAATACCGAGAAAGAAAAATATATTTGCTAACTCAAACTCAAAGCTTACAATACTATACTTGTAATTTCTAATACAAGTTTTTGGGATAATTTTACAAATGCGTTCTACAACCTATTTATACTAAAACCTTACACCAAAATTCAACATTGGCATACAAAAATAATCAAACATGGCATGTAAGAAAATTCAAACTTATACAACAATTTTGTCATGCAAGATAACCAATGTTCTTGAATACCATTGTTGACTTTTATTTTTAATACTAGTCTATTTTAATTATTTTTGATCAATTTATATAATTTCAACATGTCTGGCTCCGGTCTCAACGACATTGATAGCACCACCACTACTAGGACGATATGGTTTCGCTGGAGTTAAATGAAGTTCATCAGAAAATAAAAAATTCGATTAGATCTAAGAGTAGCTCCGATAAAATGGTAGCCATCAATGGTAGTTGTTGAGATCTGATAGTGAGGGAGAGAAATTGATAGAAGAGGAGAAAGGGGGTCGCTGTTTTTGCTTGGGAGGGGATTTTCTAGTTGTAAAGAGGAAAGGTTTTTGTTCTTCAGAGAATTGGGGGATGGGGCAGGGTGCACCGTTTTGGTTGTTCTCTAATTTTTGTCTATTAAGGGTTTTTGGGAATTTAGGGTGTTTAAAGAGAGGGGTTGGGCCGGTCCAGATCATGGGAAGTGGGCTGGTGGTTTAGGGGAGAAATTTGATATACTGGGCCAATGATTTTGGCCCAATTCGGGCAACCCTCTTTTCTCATTCTTTTAGCCACTTTAGGCTCCAAATTTAATTAAAAATCCATTTTTTTACGTGGCTAGACTATTTATTATTAAAACTATTACTTTTGAGTACTTTTAGGAGTAATTCCATGTGAGGCAAAACTTAGATGCTCCCAGCTGCTTTTGAGAACATGACGCTTCAAGCAATGAGTGACCTTGAGCTATTGCGGAGTATTTCCGACATGGCTTTACGAGTAAGTATTTTGTCTCCTTTTTTTGTTTTTAGATTTGTTTTGTACGCATAATCTACTTAAGCTGACTTTCTTTCCTCTATATGTCAGACTCTCATTATGGAGATTGAGCACAATCGGAAGGATGAACGAAGGACGGTCGTTTTTTGGAAGGTGACCTCTAAGTATAAAAGGTATTGCACCAAGCAGCGTGCATTGGCTGATGTATTCACTCAATATATCAATTTTCAGCTATTTCATGACGGGCTTAAGCAAAAAGAGGATAAGTTGGCACAGAAGGTTAAAGAGTTGAAAGAGCGGGACGACGAGCTGATGAGAACCATTAATCGATGTTGCGTACTTGAGGCGGTCCTTAAGGCCAAGGATGATGAGCTTGAAATGAGCAATGGGGTGATGGCTAATAACGGAGACCTTCGGGCACGGATGGCCATCTTGACTGTCGAGCTTGGGCAAAGAGAGGCAGAGACTGTCAATTTGAGTAGGGAATTGAGCACTAAGGCTGACGAATTATCTCGTGCTAAAAAGGGCAAGGTGACTTCCGTATCTGAAGTAGCCGTTCTAGAAGACACCCTCCGCATTTGTAGGTTTGAAGGAGACATCGAGGCAGATACATCGGTGCTCAAGGTAGCGAGATTAGAAGAACCGGTCCAAGATATGGAGGCGGAGTTATCTGTATTGAACGAACAGGTTGTTGCTCTAAAGGCAGAGGAGGTGCGATGCCAGTCGTAACCCTCCACGTCTCATACATTAATTTATCTCATTGTTCCAGGGGAGTTGTATGAGATGTAGGTCCATACTGAGGCTCAGCCTGACGTGTACAAGTCTCTGTAGGCTAAGCGGAAGGTTTTCGAGTCAGAACTTGAGGGTGTTCGTGTTAAAGCATGTGCAACCCATGAAGCCTACGTTTATGATCCCGGTATTCCTTGTAGGCATAATGTCGATAATGATGATGCCGACAGGCTCATCTCCAATTATTGGTATAACGAGGAGTATTTCGTGGGGGATGACGAATCGTAGGGATGTTGTATCTATTTTATTTTGCTTTGTTGCTTTTGTGAAGGCGTCTTCGAGCCCTTTGTAAAAAAACTTTTGTAATACAACAGTTGTAATAGAATGATTACTTTTTTGCCGTGCACTTCCAATTTTTTACTTATTTACTGTGAGGGGTCACCAACTTTTCTGTCGCTTGTGTATAATATTTTGGCATAGTCGATTGTATATCTTGATAACTCGGGCGAGGTCGAGTGTTTAATGACTCGAGCAAGGTTGAATGTTAAGTAATTTGAGCGAGGTCGAAATGTTAATCTGTTGTAAATCGAGCGAGGTCGAATGACAAGTAATGTCACACCTCCTTTTGGCCACTACAACCCGGCGAAGGGCGTAAGTAAGGAAGTTTTTTCAATTAAAGGAGAATCGAAATGGAATTCAATTATTTAAGAGAATTTCAGAGTCGCCACCTGGGAGATTTATGATGTCCCAAGTCACCAGTTAGAATCCCGAATTGAGGAAAGAATGATTCTGTTTAACAGTCTGCGAACCAGAAATCCTAGTAAGGAATTCTCTTAACCTGAAAGAATGTGTTAGGCACTCCCGAGTTTCGTAGTTCTAGCACGGTCGATCAACTGCTATATTTGGCTTAAGTTACCTGATTTTGCACAATTATGAACCTATGTGCATTTTGAATCTTTAACCACTTTATTATTATTTTTAAAGAAAATTGCAACATCGTTAAAACATGTCTCGAACCGCGTCACATAAATGCACTCGTGGGTTTTGACACATTTCGACTCCGTTGGGATTTAGATTTGGGTCAAAAAAATGCGCACCCATACTTAAGAAAATGAAATTATTAAAGATGTGCCTAAAAACGACTACCGCGTTATTATCTTTGTGGGAAGCCGTGAAATTCTCCAAACGGCATGCCTCAAATTTCTAGATATAAGAACATTTAAAGAGGGCCACTTATTATTTTAAAGGCCGATCCTAGAGCAAACTAATATGTTCTATTATATTTGTCCCAATTTGGGGCTAATGAATTTACTGTGCATTGTTTCAGTTTTCTTAGTTGTGCTTCAATATTTGGGCTCCATCGTAAGCCCAAAACTTATTTTGCAAAAGAAGGAGGTGCCTAGGCTCAGTGGCCTGAATTGGGCTGCTGAAACAGACATGGGACTTGTTGGGCTCCTAAATGAGCCCAAGCCTTAATTTATGACCTACATGAATGCCAATTATAAACTGAGGGACCACATCACATTATTTAAACTAAAAATACACCTGGTGCAAATGGACAATAGTGACAATAACCAAATTACCGCAAATTCCTAGGAAATCAAAGACCAATGTTGAGAAAATTGACATGGTTACCAGCAGTACATGAAATATTGAACTTGAATGGAATCTATACTAACGCATTAAACTGTTTGCACAATTTCAGGACAAATACTTAAATGACACTAAAATCCGCATATGGACTCTATTGCTACTGTAGAAGCTAATTTTGAAATATATATAACACATGAATTTTAACTAAAATACAAAGAGGAGAAAGGATTCATCAGCATGTTCTAGAGATCAGCAGCCAAATATGTAAACAACACAGCAATAATAACCAGCTCCAAACAGACTAGGGCACGCACAGCCTTGAAAATAACTCAAATTACTTGGAAATATACTCAGGAATCCCAAAAATACCTAAACCTAAATTATTTGATGCAAACAACCCAGAAACAAGATCAAAATACCATAAACCTAGCTGGACCTTTAATGGAATAGTGTTTTCTGATTTCCTGCTGATTTTAGAGTCTTAAATACCCAAGTTTTTGAAGGAAAGGCTCTCAAATGTTCCAACTAAACTAATATTTTTTTGTTATAATTGCAGGAATTGGAAGATTAATTTTCTGGCTATTGCTAGAAATTTTCATAAAGTATTCAAACTATCTAACCTTTCTTTTTTGAATGAATTGGGGTCCCCTTTATAGCCAAAGGCTAGGGCAACCCTTTTATTTTATTTTAACTACTAGCACCTCTTTTGATTTTCAAATTTTACCTACTTGGTCCTTTATTTGTTGACTTGTTTCCGAAGTAACTACACTAAACTACTGATTTTTAAACTAAAATACCCTTCTAGAAAGGTCTAAAAGATTCTAGTCTTGATCCTTATTAATAGGATACCTATACAACCCTTGGTTTAATCCTAAAACTACCAGCATTAAGTTAAAACTCAATATTACCCTTTTAGTATGCTAGAATTACTGTTTTTAACTAAGCCTTTAAATTAGCTATTCACTAACTATCAGCTATAACCAAAAACTAATTATATTTGAACCAATAACCAAAATAATTGAATTAATAATCTTAGGCTAATGACTAATGAACTAATTAGGGATTCAAGTAAAAAAAATAAAAGCTGAAATTAAGACATTAAAGAAAACTGTACAAAGCTATATTAGCTTGCAATCCAACTACTAATTAATTTACTAATGCCAAAATCAAATCATATTTTTTTTAAAGAATTAAAAACCTAAGCAGAATCCAGGCCAAAACTGAGGCAAATTATACATGTATCTTCAGAACTTCTAACTAATAAAAGGAAATCAAATAACGGTATAATAATCAGGATCATTTTGCAAAGGACATAGACTACCCTAATGAGGAACTCAACATTGTAAACAAAGTCAGAAATCAAGTAGGATGATATTTTCGATTTAAACTAAAAATAGAGATAAGGTTAAACCTAATTGCTAAACCAGAAAATAAAATAAAAATGAAAAACAAATTAAAGTGAACTTACGGTTGAGCCATTCGATTAGTCTTCTATCTTTAGTGTTTAATCTCCAAACGGAGTTACCTGTTTGTTTTTGGCTAAAACAAATATGCGACTCTATTTCAAAATTCAAGCTGCTTCGAGAAATTCCATCTCAGAATTAGGTTTAGTCTCAAATTCAAAATTTGAAGAGACTGGGGGTTATTCGAAAGAATCAAGGGTTGTTTTTGGGTAGGGGAGTCCAAAGGGAGTGTAGGGTGTTGATTTGGACTCAATCTGAGCCGGCGCCGACGCTCCTTTAACAGAATATTCGACGAGATGGGGCTATATTCGAGGGTGACCAATGGTGGGGTTGGAAAGAAGGGAGCGATGAAAAGGTGTGGTGTTATTTTGGGGTTCATCGGAGTTATGCCGCCGACGGCGGCAATTTCCGGTTGGCGGTGGACAGCGGTGATATGGTGGGGCTGGGCGGTGTTAAACTGGAAGGATTAGGGTATTTTTGGACAGGGTACGAGGTCTAATGGTAGGGGGTCTGTCCGACATTTAAATAGGGTAATCAACCCTTTCATCTTGACCGTTTGATCAAGATTGATGAATGGCTCAGATGCCTTGATGCAAAATGACGTTGTTTCATTATGGGGCTTTTGGACCAAGCAGGTGTTGGGTCTGTGTCCTTTTTAGTGGGTTTAGGGTTCTGGGCTGAATCTTGTTGCAAGAATTGGCCCAAAATAGGCCAATAATGTATACCCTCATTTATTCTCTCTCTCTCTCTCTCTCTCTCTCTCTCTCTCTCTCTCTCTCTATATATATATATATATATATATATATATATATATATATATATATATATATATATATATATATATATATATATATATATATATATATATATATATATATATATATATATATATTTTGTATTTTATTTTATTATATATTTTCAGATTTTATAATATCAAAATAAAAATAGCCAAAATATATTTATTAAGAAATAAACTAAATAAACTCCTAAATCTTAAATCTCAAAGAAAATTAACCAAATTGCTATTTTTCCCTCATTTTCGGAATTAACTTGATTAATAACCTAAAAAACAATGAAAAATTTAAATCCTAGATGCAACATGTCATTTTTATATTTTTATGAATTATGCAAATTAAAACGTGCAACATGAAAATAAACACAAAATTATGCAACCAATTCATTGAATTCAAACAAACACAAAATCACGCAAATAAATCCTAACAATTCAAATAATTAAAGAAAGATGCAAATAAACACAAAATTACGCAATTAATTCCAAAAACTTCAAATAATAAAAATGCGAATAAACACGAAATCACATAATTAATTCCTAAAAATTCAAATAGTAAAAGAAAATTCATAATTTAATGAATTTTACAGGAACATGTCAAGCGAGGCAAAAATCACGTGCTCACATCTGTCCCTCTTTGCTCGGAGATACAAAGGGTTTCCTGGAAAAGATAAATGAGCATCTAAGAGAGTTTTGCCTGCTTTGCACTCCATGAGAAGAATTTTGAAAACTGTCTGACTGAACTCTGCTTCAGAGGTTGCCTACATATCTTTGGCTATAAAGGAATCATATCAGTGTAGTTCTGGAGTGTTTGGTAGCTGGGACTACCATGAGCTGTGATTTCACTAATGATGTTGTTGTTGCTGCTTGGTGACCTCCTTATTACGACCTTGTGAAAAATGAAAGAAAACTAGACTAAGCTATGAACTACGGACTACAAAAGAACCTATCTATGTCTTCAATCTTGCCCTTGATCCTTGTTGCTTTGTTGCCTTGTATTTCTTCCTGTGAACTCCTTGTTGCCTTGTTGACTTCTTGCCTTCTTCTTCTTCCATGTTTGATGTCAAATTGTTGGACTTGACGTGTGTTCCCTTGTTTTGCAGGTGGGTGCCTAACTACAAACTTTACCAAACTTCAAACCCGAAAATATTCCCTTGTTCTGATAGGTGAGTGCCTGATCGCCAAGACTTGCATTTTTGTAGGATATTCCCTTGTTCTACAGGTGGGTGCCTAACTACCAATCCTTGCATTTTGGAAAGATATTCCCTTTTTCTACAGGTGGGCGCCTGATTTTTGAAACTTTGAAATTTTGAAAAATATTCTGTCGTTCTAAAGGTGGGCACCTGCTTACCAAAACTTGAAATTGTGAAAACTATTCCCTTGTTCTACAGGTGGGCGCCTGATTAACAAAACATGAATTTTGGAAAGTAGTCCCTTGGTCCACAGGTGGGCGCCGGATTTTTGAAACTTTGAAATTTTGAAAAACATTCCCTTGTTCTACAGGTGTGCGCCTGATTGCCAAAACTTGAAAATTTGAAAACTATTCCCTTGTTCTATAGATGGGCGCCTGATTACCAAAACTTGAATTTTGAAAAGTATTCCCTTGTTCTACAGGTGGGCGCCTGATTGCCAAAACTTGAAATTTTGAAAAATATTCCCTTGTTCTACAGGTGGGCGCCTAATTACCAAGACTTCAATTTTTAAAAATATTCCCGGAGACTGCTGCCTGCGTACCTGATCACAACAAAACAAACAAAACACAAAAAAATCTTCTTGCCCTAGTTTGGTGTTGGGCGGATCCGTGAGTGTTAATCAAATTCCCTTACCAAATATCTCTAAATCTAAGCTAAGTCCCATTATCCAGGAGGGCCCTGAAAATTCTTAACTGATGACAACTTTAAGACTATGTTATGTTTCTCAAAAGGTATTATTTTCCACTATGTCTTGTTAGGAGTTATATCTGCTGGGGGTCTGCTGGTGACTGGTGATTAAAACTACTTCCCATTATCCAACGGGTCCTGACAACTCTTAATTTTATGACAAAATGTGTCTGTTGGGGGTTAGTAATTAGAGCTACGTCCTATTATCCAGGGTGTCCTAAAAACTTCTACGATTAAATCCCATTATCCAGGCGGGTCATGACGCCTCTTGTTGACTCTTGCTGGGGAAGTATCTGGGTTTTACCATGCCACCCGAATGTTTGTGTTCTAAGCTAAGTCCCATTTTCAGGAGGGTCCTGACACCTCTTAACTGAATCCTACTGCTACATGCAAGTCATTTTATGCCCTTTTCTATCCATGATTACCCCTAACCTTTAAATAAGTCCCATTTTCCAGGAGGGTCCTGAAGGTTCTAACTTAAATGTCAATTCTAATTTCTGGTTGTTTCTACTAGTGATTATTGTCCAGGAGGGTTTGTGACTCTTACTGGGGAAGGTGTTGGTGCTTGACCATGTTACCCATACCTGTCTGAGTTCCAAACTACGTTCCATCTCAACCTCCATGCTTCTTTTAACTCTCATTTGTTACTATTGGGGTTTGCTAGTTAAAGTTTGTCCCCTTGTGCTCTTTGCTTGGGGAGGATATTTATGACGAACTATGTCCATTTTGAGTTTGAACTGAGCCCCACTTCCAGGTGGGCCCTGAGATTTTGATCATACCTTCCATGTGCCTGCTTTCCCCTATGGACGGCCTTCTTTAGGCTCTTCTGGAATTTTTTTGCCCCTGTGTCACAAAGAAAACTAGTCAGTTTGAAAAGTGGTGGTTCGATTGCCGCATTCTTATTGGAAATGGTCACCCCACTGTCGTGTTCCGTTGTGTTCCATTGTCCATGTTGATGATGAGTCACTTGAACTGCTTAGCTGACCCCTCGAACCTTTACGCTCTATTTTCTCCCCATAATTGTATTACATTTCTAATATTTTTCCGGAATTATTTATGTCCTTTCCCAATGATTGACGAATTAATGTATTATGCTTTGGCCAACCCTCTGAACCTTGTGGATTCCCTTTGTTCTTCCTCTTTATGTTGCATTTCCACTCATTTACCAAAATTCTTTATGCCCCTTTCCGACGATTGATGAGTTGATATATGATGATGGGTCAACCGTCATGACTCTTTCCATCTTTGTGTTGTGATTTTGCCTCTTTTGCCTGAAGCCTTATACCCTTCCCTAACGATGCCTGAGTTAGGGTGTTATGCTTGGTTGATCCTCTGACTCTTGTGGCTTTGTTTTGTTTCTCATCTTGGTGTTACATTTCCGAGCCTTTGCTAAAATCGTTACACCCTTCCCTGGGATTACCCGATCTATTTGTGATGCTTGAATGACTCCTGATCTTTATGGTTTTACTTTGCATCCCCATCTTGTGTGGTGTTCGTTTACTTTGCCGACTCTTGTCTCTTCTATCAATTACAGTTTTTGTGAATCCTTCCCCTTGATGTTCCACATTCGTTATCTTTGTTACACTTTTGGGCGTCATGCGCTTTGTCCCTTCGGCAGCTGATAATCGGCTTTGAAATTTCTCTCGTTTGCTTAAATTAAAAACTTTAGGGACTCGAAAGAAAAATGAAATGCAATGACTGCAAACGGTATTTAGGATAAGGAATTCCAGATTCACTGACTGTTGGAAAGAAAAGAAAGAAAACTTATCTGAAGAAGAATCGTTGGTTTTCATGATCATGACATGCACTTCGGCCTAGTCGACCCAGTCCGTTTCGATGACCGACCTTCTGTTGCCGTGCTTTTATTGTTGTTACCTTTATAACCCAATTCCTTCAACCAAACCCTAGCTCGACTTGCCATACAGTGTTCATCCACCAACAACCCCTCTCTGAATTTTGCTTTTTGCCTCATCTTCTCCTCACGGTGCCCGTGAGGGTTTTCACCAATGAGGCTCTCATTTTTATTTCTCTCCACTCTCGTATCCTTAAGGTGCCCGTGAGGGTTTTCACCGATAAGACTCTCTCATTTTATTATCTTTCCTACTTGGCCTGGAGTGCTGCCCCTGACATGAACCACCTTTACTTGCTCAACTTGGCCTCTTTTGAAGACTAATCAGAAGGACTTTCTTTGGACCTTAACGTGGGCTTTTGGATAGGGTTAGAAAGAAAGGATATAAAAGGCTCAAAGCAATTCAAATGGATCAAAAGCTACAACTTTCAGAATCAAATTCTTACAACGACCACAACTTCTACCCCAAATTCTTACAACGACCACAACTTTTAAAAGGAATCAAGTCAAACGTAGTTCATACCGATTCCTTACTTTCACTATTGTTTGTTTCCCTTTTTTTCTTTTTCTACTGTTCTTTCTTTGCTTTTCTCTTTTCTTCTTTTTTTTCCTTTTTTTAGATTCTTTTTTTTCTTTTCTTTTCTTTTTTTTCTTTCTATTATTTTCTTTCTTTTATCTTTTCTTTTCTTTATTTTTCTTTTCTTCTTTTGTTCTTTCTTTCTCCTTTCCGTTCTTTTCCTTTCACTGCCTTCTTACACTTGCATTTATGACTTTGTTACCGATTCCGAAAGAAGGGTATGAAAGAAAATAACTAACACTTAAAAGGGTTAGCAAAGGATAAAGTTTTTAGATAGCAGAATAAAATGCCTTCGTCGTTCCAATTTTCAAAATATACCAAGTACAAACAAATGCCAAGTATAGACAATGATCTAAAATAAAATCATACATAATATATTTTGACAACATATGAATTGATAGCCATTACCACACATTTCCCTTCCACATCTGTCAGATACAATGCTCCATTAGACAACACTCTTGAAACGACGAATGGTCCTTGCCAGTTTGGAGAGAACTTGCCTTTTGCCTCAGCCTGGTGAGGGTGGATGCACTTTAATACCAATTGACCTACTTAGATCTTTCTGGGACGCACTTTCTTATTATATGCCCTGGCCATCCTTTGTTGATACAACTGGCTGTGACATATCGCCGCCAATCTTTTCTCGTCAATCAAACTCAATTTCCCCAAGCGAGCTTTGACACGTTTTTCGTCATCGACTCCTACTTCAGCCATGATTCGGAGAGAGAAGATTTCAATTTCAGCTAGGATTACCGCCTTTGTGCCATATACCAACAAGTATTGGGTTACCCCTTTTGAAGTTCAGACGGTGGTACGATAGCTTAACAATGCAAAGGGTAGTTTCTCATGCCACTGCCTGGACCTTCCACCATTTTGCAAAGTATCTTCTTTATATTCTTATTGGTCTCCTCAATTGCTTCGTTTGCCTTGGGGCGGTACGGTGTGGAATTTCGATGTGTGATCTTGAACTGCTGGCATACATCTCTCATTAAGTGACTGTTGAGATTTTCCACATTATCCGCGATGAGCGTCTTGGGGATTATGAATCGACAAATGATATTCTCATGCACAAAGTCGACCACGGCTTTCTTGGTCACTGCCTTGAAGGTTTTGGCTTCAATCCTTTTGGTGAAATAGACAATAGCAACCAGGATAAATTTGTGCCCGTTAGAAACTGCTGACTCAATGGGCCCGATGACGTCCATGCCCCAAGCAACGAAAGGCCATGGTGCATACATCGTATGCAATTAAGATGGCGGAGAGGGAATTAAGTCTTCATGCACCTGACATTGGTGATATTTGCGCACAAAGATGATAAAATCCCGCTCCATTGTACAATACCCTGCCTGGAGAATATTCTTTTCCAAAACATATTCGCTCATGTGTGGCTCGCAGACGCCAGCATGCACCTCATTCATGATAGTTGTTGCCTGCCCAGCGTCTACGCACCTTAGCAAACCAAGATCTGGCGTTCTTTTGTATAATGTTCTTCCATTGAAAAAAAACCCGTTTGACAGACGACAGATTGTTTTCTTCTGGTCACTCGTCGCTTGTGCCGGGTATTCACATCTCCTGATATATTACTTGATGTCGTGGAACCAAAGCTCACCGTCAAGGTCTTATTCCACCATGTTGCAATAAGCATGTTAATCATGGACTTGGATATATATATCAGGTCAACATAAGTCTTATCCGGGTGATGTCGCATTGATGCCACTATAGCCAGGGCATCATCAACCTCATTGTGAAGTCTGGGGATGTGCCTGAACTCTATTGACCGGAATCGTTGGCAGAGGTCATGCAAGCACTGCCGGTATGGAATGAGCTTTAAGTCTCTTGTTTCTCACTCCCATTGAATCTGGTGTACCAGAAGGTCCGAGTCCCCCAAGACCAAGACTTCCTGGATACCCATGTTTGTTGCTAACCTCATATCCAAAATGCATACCTCATATTTTTCCATATTTTGGTGCAGTAGAAGCGGTGTTGAGCTGTGACTGGGTAATGATGCCCTTCTTCAGAAATGAGCATTGCTCTTATCCCAACGCCTTTCATGTTGGCAGCCCCATCGAAGAAAAATTTCCATCCCGATATCTCATCCCGTTCCACTTCATCAATATGCATCACTTTCTCGTCCGGGAAGTATGTGTTCAAGGGCTCATCTTTTTCAACTATTGGATTTTCAGCTAAATGATCTGCCAATGCTTGTGCTTTCACGGCAGTCCTAGTCACGTAGATAATGTCAAACTCCATGAGCAAGATTTTTCATTTCGCAAGCCTTCTTCTGGGCATGGGCTTCTAGAAAATATACTTCAACGGGTCTAAAAGTGAGATGAGATAAGTGGTGTATGATGACAAGTAATGCTTTAACGTTTGGGCTACCCACGTCAAGGCACATCACGTCCTTTCAAGATGAGTGTACTTAACCTCGTAGGCCGTAAATTTCTTGCTGAGGTAGTATATGGCCTGCGCTTTTCTCCAGGTGACATCGTGCTGACCTAACACGTACCCAAATGAGTTGTCCAAGACTATCAAATATAAGATCAGGGGCCTTCCTGGTTCTGGCGAGACCAATACCGTGGGTTCGACAAATACTCCTTTTTCTTGTCAAAAGCTTCCTAGCACTCTCCTGTCCAATTCACCGCATCATCCTTTTTCAATAGATTAAAGATGGGCTTGCAGATAGTTGTGAGCCGAGCAATGAATCGACTGATGTAAATCAATCTTCCCAGTAGACTGATCATTTCTGTTTTACTCCTCAGTAGCTGCAGCTCCTTTATAGATTTCATCTTTGACAGGTCTAGTTCAATGCATCAATGGATGACTATGAACCCTAAAAACTTCCTTAAGGGGACCCCAAATGCACATTTTGTCGGGTTGAGTTTGAGGTCTTACCTGCGGAGCCTTTAAAATAATTTCCTCAGATCTTTGACATGATCGGGTTGCTTTCTGGACTTTACTATCACATCATCCACATAGACCTCAATTTCCTTATGTATCATATATGAAAAATGGTTGTCATGGCCCTCATGTATGTTGCCCCGGGATTTTTCAAACCGAAAGGCATGAATCTATAACAATATGTCCCACATAGCGTGATGAATGCTGTTTTCTCCGCATCTTCTTCATCCATTATGGTCTGGTGGTAGCCTGCGTAACAATCCACAAATGACTTGATCTCATGCTTCGCGCAATTGTCAATCAGTATATGAATGTTCGGTAGAGAAAAGATGTCCTTCGGACTTGCTTTATTGAGGTCACGATAATCGACACACACTATAATTTTACCATCCTTCTTTTGTACATGCATAACATTAGCTAACCAGGTGAGATATCGTGTGACTCGGATGACTTTGGCCTCAAACTGCTTGGTCACTTCCTCTTTAATTTTCATGCTCACATCAGTTTTAAACTTTCTCAAGTTTTGTTTGACAGGAGGGCATGCTGGGTCAGTGGGTAACTTGTGAACCACCAAGTCAGTTCTCAATCCGTGCATGTCGTTGTAGGACTATGCAAAGACATCTTTGTATTCAAGAAGTACTTCAATTATTTCTTTCCTAAGTTGTGGCTCCACATGGACACTTAATTTTTGTTTCTCTGACATTATCATGGCTTCCTAAGTTGACTGCCTCTATATCATTCATGTTTAGTTTGGGTTTCTCTTAAAATTGGTTCAACTTTTTACTAATCTCATCCCATGCCCCTTCCTCATCATATCCTGGTTCATCCTCATGTTCTATTTCTTGAATTATTATTTTTGGACTAGACTGGTTTTAAAGACTAGGCCGAGACATCCTTATGCATGTCAGATCATTGGAACCAACATAAAAATAATTGTACAAAAGAGAAAAGAAAGAGAAGTAAAGAGAAATGGAAACTAATAGCATTGCTGAAATGGAAATTGCATTTCATTAGAATCAAAGATAACTGAGTTTACACATCCAAACGGACAAAAATAACAACTGAATTAACAACTCTGAAGCTAATCCAAACAAGACTGAAAGGAAAATCAAAGCCGACTACCACGACTCCCTCTGTGTGGGAAGAGGAGTGGCTTCCCAGTTATTGATTTTTGCGTGTGCTCCCACAAACTGCACATCTGCTCAGCTCGACCCTTCTCCTCCATCGACCACATTCACCTAGTTGAACAGCCTTTCTAACCCCTTATCAAGATCCCGCCTACGTTGATCAGCGGGCCAGAAATCCTTGATATGGGGCCATTGCTAGTACTGGGCTTGACGAACGATTTGGATAAACTTGGGATGGGCTTTGGGAGAGCCCAAACCTTTTGCCTTAGCTTCCTGGCAAGCCATATGTCTGCGGCTATAGGCTTGAACCCTAGGTCGAAAGTGTCCAGATTTTTGGGGAGGGATACTGGTTGCATAATGCCTTGCAGAGAAGCACCCAACCCCTTGATGGGCATAAAACCATTCTTCAACATTTTTGAAGCTACCATGACGGACGCGGTTGCTATCTTTGGGGTCATGACAACCTCACCTTCGGGGATTTTCTGAACTGACACAGTATCAAACACCTGGTAGACCCATGGCCCTTTGTTGTCCTCAGAATTAATAAAAGGTACGATTGCGTCACCTGAAACGCACTGATTGTCTTCACGGTGAACCACAATCTCTTGCCTGCCCCATTCAAATTTGACCATCTGATGCAGCGTAGATGGCACTGCTTTGGCTGCATGAATCCAAGGCCTACCTAACAAAAAGTTATAAGAGTACTACGTCCAGCTCTTGAATTTTTATGGTGAACTCATCGGGCCCTATTGTCAGTCCCAGCACTATGTCTCCCACAGTGTCTTTGCCTCCACCATCGAAACCTCGAACACATATGTTATTCTTGTGGACCTTTTCATTCTCCACCTTCAGCTTGGTTAATGTGGAGAGTGGACAAATATTTTCACTGGACCCATTGTCGACCAAAACTCGGGTGACCACAGCATCTTTACATTTTACAGTTAGATAAAGAGCCCAGTTGTGTTCAGTGCCCTCCATGGGAAATTCATCATCAGAGAATGTGACCTGGTTTACCTCGAATATCTTGTTTGAAATCTTTTCCAAATGATTCACTATTATCTTGTATGGGACATGGCTTCATTTAAAATCTTCATCAGCGCCCCGCGATGTTCATCTGAGTGGATTAGTAAGGATAATAAAGAGATCTGAGCTGGTGTCTTCCTTGACTGCTCTATGATGGAGTAGTCATGCATTTTCATTTTCTTCAAGAATTCCTCCGCCTCTTCTTCGGACATAGCTTTCTTCATGGATTCTGGGTTAACTTTAGATATTCTGCCTTTCCTCAATTCTTCTGGGGCAAAGTACCTCCCTGATCGGGTTAAACCCCAGGTCTCATATACTTCTTCCCTGACCTCTTTTCCTTTATACATCGCTATTGCTTGCTTATATATCCAGGGAACTGCTTTGCTGCTGATGATTAGTGGCTGGATTATTGGTTTTACAATGACTGGCTCTATGCAAACACCCTCCACAACTACGACAGGTTCTCTAGCTACCTGATGTACTGTTACTTTTGAATGTTCCTGTTTTGGCGCGGTCGTGCTTGCTGAGCTCCCCTGAACTATGACAGGTTTGTCGCTTCTTCCTGTTGTCTCGATTAACAACTTCTCACTGCTTGAATTCTCAACTGGCTTAACTTTATCATACTTAATCATTATTACCATATGTAAGGGTCTTTTGGACTCTCCCAATCTTTCCACAATCTCAATCATGTTGGTCTCCTGATAGGCCGGCAGTGGGTTTTGGTTAATATTGGGTACCTCTGGAGTCTGCACCTCAATCCAGTGGGAGTCAATAAGTTCCTGGATAGAGTTCTTTAAATACCAACACTTTTCGGTGTCATGCCCTGGTGCACCGGAAAGTATTCACAACTGAAAGAATAATCTAGATTCTTCAGGGGACGATTTGGCAATTTTTCTTTGATTGGTCTCAACATATCCAATTGTCGCAGCCTATGGAATAAGCTAGTGTAGGATTCTCCCAGCGGAGTGAAAGTCTTCTTTTTCTGCACCCTTTCATTTCTCAGGACTAGATTGGCTCGAAAGGCGGGCTTCGGGGGTTATTGGTAGGCTCTTGGAGGTGGGTAATGATTTTGTGTAGTTGGGTAGGTATTTTGGGGGTTGGCGCACGCCATTGTGCGTGAGCGGGAGGTTGGGTATATGCTTGAGCGTGATGGACTGAGAAGCGAGGTTCTGATGGTGGATTGTAATGTTGTGGTGGGTCGTATGGAGTATGTAGGTATGTTTGGTGGTGAGGACGAGGTTGGGCGTAATGAGATGGCGCCCGAGGCCTGAACCAAGTTCCTGACTCCACTATCGCTACTTCCTCCTCCTTCTTCTTTCTGAATGTTCCCCCAGCTCCACCCTGGATGGCCTGAGTGGTTTCCTTAATTGCCGAGTAGCTCATGATTTTATTGGATTTGAGGCCTTCCTTGACCATACTTCCCATCTTGACTACTTCGTTGAAAGACTTTCCCACTGCTGACACCAAATGTCAAAAATAGGTAGGTTCTAGAGCCTGTAGAAAATAATCAACCATCTCACTCTCCTTCATGGGAGGATCAACTCTGGATGCTTATTCCCTCCACCGAAAATCGTATTCCCTGAAACTGTCGTTGTGTTTCTTCTCTAGCTTTGTCAGAGATAGATAATACAGGACAATCTCAAGATAATATTGAAAGTGGCAAGCAAACGCTTGTGCCAAGTCATCCCAAGTATACCATCGACTGTGATCCTGCCGGGTGTACTACTCCAATCCCGACCCACTTAAACTCTGAATAAAGTACGCCATTAGCAATTCATCTTTTCCCCCTCCTCCCATCATTTTTCTGCAAAAGCCCCTTAGATGCGCGACCGGATCGCCATGTCCATCATATAAGTCAAATTTAGGCATCTTGAAACCTGGAGGAAATCGCACGTCTGGAAATAGATAAAGATCCTTGAACGCCATGCTCATCTAGCCACCTAATCCCCGCATGTCCCTGAATGATTGTTCCAGACTCCTGACTTTTCTAAGCATCTCTTCCTACTCAAGATTTTTTACTGGTTTTTCAACTCCTGTCGGGATTTCGAGACGGGGAGCATAAGAGTAAGGCTTGTGGGTCTTGTAAGTAAGTTCTGGTGGATAGTATTGAGGGTCATAAGCTTGAAGTAGTGGTTCACTTGATGACCTATAGAGTGCAGGAGGCGGAGGTGCCACATAGATGGGGGCAATTGGCGGAAGAGGGTGAGGAGTGACTTTGGTAGTAGAGCTGGCGGTGGTTAAGAGGTAGTACCCTGATGTTGTGAATAGATAGGATAACTTAAGGTTGGATCAGTGGTGGACTGGTCAGGTGCTTGGGCTAGTGGGGGGATGAAGGTTGGATTAGCCGGATAGGTCGGGGGTGGCTGTCCTTTTGCCCATGCCTGGTAAATCTCAGCCATTTGGTGCTTTAGCTTATGCATTTCCTCCTTCATGGCGTTAACATGCATCTCCTCTACTTCTTTAGAGGGGTCAATAATGCTGATATCAGTTTCCTGATAGCCATGACTTGCTTGCTTTTAGACCGTGTGTTGTAGGAGTGGGTTGCCAGAATGCCGTATGTACTAATCACCTATCTAGTTTGAAACTGATACAAAACCAACAACTCGTTAATGGTTATGTTCTAACAGATAAGCGGCCATATATTGGGTATGAATACACCTAAATAACAGTTGGTCACAACATGCATTGGTTGTTTGCGTCATCCCGGCTTCTATTTCTTTTCTCGCGAAGCCCCTTTGTTTTAGCCTTACCCCCCCCCCCCCTCTCTCATATTTTATTCAATTATGGTCGAATCCTATGTAGATTGCCAACGTATCATGACCCCGCATAAATCAGACCGAGCGTAATTCTTGCAAATAAAAGCGAAACATAAAAATATTTGGGAATTTTCCATTTTCATAATAACAAACTTCAGTTACAAGGACTCAAAAGGCTGACAGATTTAAACAAGAAACTAACTAGCTTTGACAACAGATGAACTACAGACTCGAAGAACAGCTAACTGTGCATAAAAGAAAATACACACTCTAGGTTAAACTGACAGACTTTTATATGTATTTTTGACAAAAGAAAATGCAATCTTCATTAATACATTAATGCTTCAAGTGCTCCTGGGCGCCACGAGGCATCATTTGGCCTTGCTGTAGGCTTGCGTGCTAAACTCCCATAAAGGTGGTGGTGCCCTTCCATTACTTTCCGAACAAAGGTCAAGCGGTGGCAAAGAACATGGATCTTGTCATATCCTCGCAGTGGTTGCATTTCGGTGGTGATGTAGTCTGCGATCGTCCATACTCTTTCCCTGATAGCAACCTTTTCTTGCAATTGCCACACAATTTGCTCGGCCCTTGCCTCTAAAGTTCGCTCGGATACCTGATTTAGTTCTTGGTATCACTACAAATCCATCTCCAACCTTGCTATCGCATCATAGCAGTGTTCTCTCTCGGCTTTGAAATCCCTGGCTTGCTTGGCCAGTTTGTTCTCAGACATGATGACCTACCTTTTTAACCCAGCAACCTCATCGTCATGCTTTTCTTTTAATTGCTCAATGATGCGGTTTTGTTCCTCCACATTATTAGCTAATTATTTTTGAAATAGCTCACCTCCTTCTTTATTCAAGTCAAACCCATACTCGGTTACTTTTCGTCTTAAATTGTCTATGAGGTTTTCATCCTTCGCGCTTTTGGGGGGGATTTTCCGCGGCTGTTTTCATTTTCTGGATTTTGGCTTGCAACGCTTCGTTTTCTTTGGTTAATCTTTTCTTTTCCCCCTCCTCTGCTGCGGCTTGCAAACCATTTTCAAATTAAAGCCCGTTGACCTGTTTTTCTAATTTTCCTATGGTGGCACTGTATTCATTTTCCTTGGCTAGCCACTCCCATTGTTCTTGTGACGTTTCAACAAATTGTTGGAGGTGCGGTCTCTTAGCTGGCCTTTCGGATTCTACTTCTTTTTTATACCAACCAATGTACCCCGGTGCAACCTCGCCTTTAGATATGTCGCGTACTCGGGTACCCACCATCAAGTATTGACATTCGCTCCAAATTTGACGAACGATGGCTTCGGGGAATTGACTATTGGGACTAATCTCAACCGCATGGCGGCTAATACCCTTGTCCCTGGGAATCATTTGGCACCTACCTAATTTCCTTAGCACTCTGTATGGCGCATATGGTTGGATACTTCGGAGACCCATCAGAAGGAAATGAGGCCCGGTGGCTAGCATATACAGGATTTCATCCACTGGGAGCCACCCGAACGTCCACTGTATCTTGTTTGCAGTGACAAACTGGAGACGCGACACCCATTCTGTAACACCCTCAGGTAACCTAAACCTATCAACACTGTTGTAGAATTCTTCTACACAACTCTTTGTTGGCGACCCATAATTCATGAATTGAGGCCGATGGCATAAGTGTTCAATCATCCATATCTGTAACAATATGTTGCATCTCTCAAAGAAGTCTCATCCCGCTTTACAGGCAGTAAGAGCATGGAAGATTTCAGATAAAATCATGAGAGCGAGGGTGCTCTTGGCCTGACTTATTAAAGTACTGACAACCCCTGCTATACGTATGTCATTATTTACGTCCTTTCGCGGGAACATCAAAAGACCCAAGAAAAATACCATGAATGTGAAACACCGATGCTCATCCCATTTGAGTTGATTTCCTTTGCTACAAATATGGTTTTCGGGTTATTGTATCCCCCTATGTGCCCGTACCTCTGATATATAAACTGCGGGGTGCAGAAGCCAACTGATAAGTCTGGGTTATGAACCTTCATACTGATTTTTAAGGAATCCAAGAACTTATGCACGGCGAGGGCTCTTGGTGAAATAAAGGATTGATACCTCAGGGGAATCATAGGGGCCCCAATATATCCAGTTATTTCTTCCAATGTCGGTGTGAGTTAGAAATCCCAGAAATGGAAAACATAGTGAGCCGAGTCACATAATGTGATCAATGCCTTTATGATATCTCCCGTCACGTTAATTTTCAGCAACCTAGTAAGTCCTCGCAAATGCATGTTGACCATGTTTTGCCCTGCTCTCACATTTGTAGCTCCAAGGGAATTTTGTTCATGAATGTTATCGGCAAATGCGGGTTTGTGCTCATTCTGCACATTTATTAGGGCGAATTAGTATCTCAAAACTTTACTCAACAAAAACATTAAAAAATACCTCGTTCTTTATGAAATTTATTTTCTAAAACCAAAGCCGAGCTTTGCAAATACGACTTTTTCAGCACTTCCGAAGGAAGATTTCAAGGCTGTGCCAACTAACTGGCCAAGAATAAAATTCAGAGGTGGCCATTGGTGTAAAATCAGCCTTCCGGTGCCCGTTTCGGTAACATTCGGTTGTTCTTGGCAATATCAGCATCACCCGATTTATTCAGGGAAACAAATAAAAATTGGACATTTTTTCTTCTTTGTTTTGGTTATTTTTTGTATAAGGGAGGTTGGACCCGATGGAGGTTGCCTGCGTGTCTCGTACCTGACGAGAATCAAACCGGCGTAGTTTGGGTAAAACAATTTGTCAAACCACAACTTTTGTTGAAAACCTCCCTTTTTCCTTTTGTTTTTCCTTTCTTCCTTTTTATCCCTTTTTTTAAAAAAAATCCGGTAGCATTTCAGCGCTATTTGAGCATTGGTTTTACAAGACAAACGATTGATCTCAGCCTAGCAGAACTTATTTCTCAATCTTTATTCACAAGCCGGTCAACATGCAAATCCAGAGCAGCTAGATGCACAAGTAGCACATAATATGCATCAGGATGGTCTTTTCATTTCAGGTCACCTATCCTAGACGAACCCAACCCATGTATTGAGTCCCTAAGTCAAATACATGATGCAAATAAGCGTTCCTACTAGGGATACATCATGAGGTCAAGTTATTCTAGGGTTAAAACCCGAGTATGTGTTCTAGACAGTGTACCCAAGCGGATAACTCGAGCCGAGGAGAGGGCTACGTACCAGGAACCAAAAGGCCATCCGGCTTAGTAACTTTTCCGGCCTATTTCTTATTTCGGAGTATGACACTAACAGAATAGGGAGTCTCAACCAGTAAGCACATCCCCGGAGGTGAGAAGAGAAGGTTCTCGTAATAGTTTATATGTACATTTCAGATAATATCAAAGCGGTAAAAGCATCGTTTGCACATTAAGCCAATATGTAAAATCAGATAACAAACAAAGCCAAATACAACAATTATTCTAAGCTCGAATTCTTGAACCCTGAACCAGAGATTCTGGGTTCGATCCCTAGCCGAGTCGCCAGATCTGTCACACCTCCTTTTGGCCACTACAACCCGGCGAAGGGCATAAGAAAGGGAGCTTTTCCAATTAAAGGACAATCGAAACAGAATTCAATTATTTAAGAGAATTTCATAGTCACCACCTGGGAGATTTATGATGTCCCAAGTCACCGGTTAGAATCCCGAATCGAGGAAAGAATAACTCTGCTTAACAGTTCGCGAACCAGAAATCTGAGTAAGGAATTCTGTTAACCCGAGAGGAGGTGTTAGGCACTCCTGAGTTCCGTGGTTCTAACAGTCACTCAACTGTTATATTTGGCTTAAATTACCTGATTTTATACAATTATGAACCTATGTGAATTTTGAATCTTTAACCACTTAATTATTATTTTTAAAGAAAATTACAACATCGTTAAAATATGTTTCGAACCACGCCACATAAATGCACCCGCAGTTTTTGACAAATTCTGGCTTCGTTGGGATTCAGATTTGGGTCACGTAAATGCGCACTCGTATTTAAAAAGATGAAATTATGAAAGGCGTGCCTAAAAGCGACTACCGCGTTATTATCTTTGTGGAAAGCCGTAAAATTCACTAAACGGTGTGTCCCAAATTTCTAGATATAAGAACATTTAAAGAGGGCTACGCAATTTCGTCATTTTCATTTGGCACGGTGCACCTAATTTTAATATTTTAAAGGTCGATTCGTTGAGAAAACTAAGGTTTTCTATTATATTTATTCCTATTTGGGGCAAATGAATTTACTGTGCATTGTTTCAGTTCTTGTTCAGCTGTGCTTCAGTATTTGGGCTCCATCGTAAGCCCAAAATCTATTTTGTACAAAGAAGGAGCTGCCTGGGGCCAATGACCTGAATTGGGCTGCTGAAACAAACATGGGACTTGCTGGGCTCCTAAATGAGCCCAAGCCTTAATAACGCCAATTATAAACAAAGGAACCAAATCACAATATTTAAACTAAAAATATACCTGGTGCAAATGGACAATAGTGACAATAATCAAAATTGCAAACTCCTAGGAAATCAAAGACCATTGTTGAGAAAATTGACATGGCTACCAGCAGTACATGAAATATTGAACTTGAATGGAATCTATACTAACGCATTAAACTGTTTGCACAATTTCAGGACTCAAATACTGAAATGACACTAAAATATGCATATGGACTATACTGCTACTGTAGAAGCTAATTTTGAAATATATATAACACATGACTTTGAACTAACCAAATTAACCTGAAAGGATTTACTACTAAACAACTAGACATACATGTTCAACAAGAGGTAAACAGTCCAAATTTACTAATCATGCATACTAGTGGAGTGAAAGTCACAATTAGCAAGTGAGAGTGTATTAAGTCCACATGTATATTCCTATTACAAATGATGCTGGGCACTACTGCTATTCAATTCTTATATGAATTACAAATATGAATGGAAGTCAACACAAAAATTAATAGGAATAAATTTTAAATGATCATCCGGTGGAGTAAATGAAGTTGTTGATCTGATCTTTTACATATTTAAAGTTGAGGAGTACCTGGTAACCAAAATAAAAAGAGGAGTAAAGAGTTAGCAGCAAGTTCGAGAGATCAGCAGCCAAATATATAAACAACACAACAGCAATAACCAGCTCCAAACAAACCTGGGCACACACAGCCTTGAAAATGACTCAAATCACTTGGAAATATATTCGGGAATCCCAGAAATACCCAAACCTAAATTATTTGATGAAAACAACCCAGAAACCATATCAAAATACCCTGAACCTAGCTGGACCTTTAATAGAATAGTGTTTTCTGATTTTCTGCTGATTTTAGAGTCTTCAATGCCCAAGTTTTTTAAGGAAAGGCTCTCAAATGTTCCAACCAAACAAATATTTTTTGATTTTTTTATTATAATTGCAGGAATTGGAAGATTAATTTTCTGGCTATTGCTGGAAATTTTCATAAATGTTTCAGACTATTTAACCCTTTCTTGAATGAACTGTGGTCCCCTTTATAGCCAAATGCTACGGCAACCCTTTTATTTTATTTTAACTACTAGCCCCTCTTTTGATTTTCGGATTTTACCTACTTGGTCTTTCATTTTGACTTGTTTCCCAAGTTACTACACTAAACTACTATTTTTAAACTAAAATCCCCTTCTAGAAAGGTCTAAAATATTTTAGTCTTGCTCTTTATTAATATG
The DNA here is from genome assembly GCA_034376525.1 of Nicotiana benthamiana. Lineage (NCBI taxonomy): Eukaryota > Viridiplantae > Streptophyta > Magnoliopsida > Solanales > Solanaceae > Nicotiana > Nicotiana benthamiana. The sequence continues at coordinate 70,700,817 of CM067326.1, forward strand.
ATACCTATACTACCCCTATTTTAATCCTAAAACTACAAACACTAAGTTAAAACCCTATATTACCCTTTTAGTATGCTAGAATTACTGTTTGTAACTAAGTCTTAAAATCACCTATTCACTACCTATCAACTATAACCAAAAACTAATTATATTTGAACCAATAACCAAATAAATTGAATTAAAAATCTGAGGCTAATGACTAATCAACTAATTAGGGATTCAAGTAAAAAAAAAAACAAAAGCTGAAATTAAGACATTAAAGAAAATTGTACAAAGCTATATTAACTTGAAATCCAACTACTAATTAACTTACTAATACCAAAACCAAATCATATCTTTTTTAAAAAAATAATTAAAAACCTAAACAGAATCAAGGCAAAAACTAAGGCAAATTATACATGTATCTTCAGAACTTCTAACTAATAAATGGAAATCAAATAACAGTATCAGGATCATTTTGCAAAGGAAATAGACTACCGTAATGAGGAACACAACATTGTAAACAAAGTCAAAATTCAAGAATGATGACATTTTCGATTTTTTAAACTAAAAATAGCGATAAGGTTAAACCTAATTGCTAAACCAGAAAAGAAAACAAACAATAGAATAAAATGAAAAACAAATTCAAGTAACTTATTGGTTGAGCCATTCGATTAGTCTGCTATCTTTAATGTTGAATCTCCAAACAGAGATGCATGTTTGTTTTTGGCCAAAACAAACATGCGACTCTATTTCAAAATTCAAGCTGCTTCGAAAAATTCCATCTCAAAATTAGGTTTTGTCTCAGATTGAAAATTTGAAGAGTCTGGGGATTATTCGAAAGAAGCTGGGGTTGTTTTTGGGTAGGGGAGGCCAAAGGGAGTGCAGGGTGTTGATTTGGACTGCATTGGAGCCGGCGCCACCGTCCACGGCGGAGCCGCCTCTCCTTTAAAAGAATATTTGACGAGATGGGGAAATATACAAGGGTGACCAATGGTGGGGTTGGAAAGAGGGGTGTGAGGAGAAGGTGTGGTATTATTTGGGGGTCCATTAGAGTTACGCCGCTTTCGGCGGTGATACGGCGGGGTTGGGCGTTGTTACACCGCAAGGATTAGGGTATTTTTGGACAGTGTACGAGGTCTAATGGTAGGGGGATTTGTCCGACATTTAAATAGGGTAATCAACCCTTGCATCTTGACCGTTTGATCATGATTGATCAACGACTCAGATGCCTTGATGCAAAACGACGTCGTTTTGTACTAGGGCTTTTGGACGGGGCAAGTGTTGGGTCTCTGTCATTTTTAGTGGGTTTAGGGTTCTGGGCTGAACCTTGTTACAAGAATTAGCCCAAAATAGTCCAATAATGTATACCCTCATTTATTCTATTTATTTGTTTTATATTTTGTTTTATTATATATTTTTAGATTTTATAATATCAAAATAAAAATAGCAAAATATATTTATTGTGAAACAAACTAAATAAACTCCTAAATCCTAAATCCCAGATAAAATTAACAAATTTGTTATTTTTCCATAATTTTGATATTAACTTGATTAATAACCTAAAAAAACAATGTAAAATTTAAATCCTAGATGCAGACATGCTGTTTTTATATTTTTATGAAATATGCAAATTAAACATGCAACGTGCAAACAAACACAAAATTATATAATTAATTCATAAAATTCAAACAAACATAAAATCACGCAAATAAATCCTAACAATTCAAATAATCAAAGAAAGACACAAATAAACATAAAATCACACAATTAATTCCTAAAAATTTAAATAATAAAAGAAAAAATGCGAATAAACACTAAATCACACAATTAATTCCTAAAAATTCAAATAGAAAAAGAAAAATCCTAATTTAATGAATTTTATAGGAACATGTCAATCGAGGCAAAAATCGCGTGCTCACAAGTAATTCGAGCATGGTCGAACTTTGAGTAATTCAAGCTCAGTCGAACGTTAAGTAATTCGAGCGAGGTTGGAGTTTTTCTTTTTAGTGATGATCTTTGGCCGTAGGGGTGTTATTTCAAGTTGGGCTCGAAATATTAACTCGTTGTAAATCGATCGACGTTGAATTTTTATTTTGGAAATGGCCTTTGGCCGTAGGGCTGTTATTTCGAGTTACGGTTTAAATGTTAACCGTTGTAATTCGAGCAAGGTAAAAATTCTCTTTTGGCAGTGGCCTTTGACAATAGGGGTGTTAGTCCGAGTTGAGGTCGAAATGTTAACCTGTTATAGTTTGAACAAGGTCAAACGTTAAGTAATTCGAGCGAGGTCGAATATTTTCTTTTGGCGATGGCCTTTGGACCTAGGGGTATTAGTTCAAGATGAGGTCGAAATGTTAACCCGTTGTAATTCGAGCGAGATCAAATGTTTGATGTAAGAAAGAAAAAAAGCGATGGAGAGTGAAATGTTGCTTTATTTCACGTTGTTGGAGAATATCTTGGTGGAGTACAAAATGCTGCTTTAATCCATTCACTAGAGTACTATATGTCTGTTTCATACATGTAGTCGAGAAGTTTCGACGTATCTAGTCCGTTCGTCAATCGGCCTGGAGAGGTTATCGACATGCGGGGCGAGGAATTATACTTTGACCTTAAAGACGTGCCCCTCGTCCGCTTGTTAAATACCTTCCCGAGAAAACCCTATTGGGACAAAACTCGGGTGAAGGAAAAAGAATACAACTTGAGGGCCATCCTTTGTCAGAAGTTAAGTATTTGAGGTAGGCGACATTCTAGTTGTTTTAGCAGTTTTTCTTCCATTGTTTCTAGTTGGAATGCTACTTTTCTTGATGCCGTTGTGATTTTGTATGGCCCGTTCCAATTGGTTCCTAATTTGCCTTATTTCGGATCTTAGGTCTCTTATGTTTTGGCCTTGAGAACATAGTCTCCGACTTTGAGTGGTCGTATTTTGGCCTTCTTATTGTAGTACTTTTCTGCTTAATTTTTTTGAGTCATCATACTTACATAATCCATGTCTTTTCGTTCTTTTGCCTCGTCGAGGTATTTTTTTCTGTTCTCGTTGTTGTTTGGTCCACTTTCAATGGAGTATCTCAGACTAGGCTCTCTGACCTCGAACGAGTATCATGGCGTCAGTCTCGTAGACTAATAAGTATGGCGTTTCGCCTGTGCTCATTTTAGGCATGGTGCAATAGGACCATAATACCTTTGGTAGCAACTCACCATATATCCCTTTGGCGTCCTCAAGCTTTTTTTTAAAAATATTCAATATTGTTTTGCTAGAGGATTTGGCTTGACCATTGCCAGCGGGATGATATGGCGATGAGAGTATTCTCTTGATGCGCCATTTTTTGAAGAACTCGATTGTCTTTCTCTCGATGAACTGGGGCCCATTATCGCAACTGATTTCTTTGGGAATGACGAAGCGGCATATGATCTTCTTCCATATGAATGTTATGACTTCCTGTTCAAGTATTTGGGTGAACGCACATGCTTCCACCCATTTGGAAAAGTACTTAGTTAAAACTAAAAGGAAACATGTCTTACCTCGCCCCGTTGGGAGGGGTCCGACGATGTCCATTCCCTATTTGATGAACGGCCATGGAGAAGTGATAGAGTGGAGGAGTTCGCCCACTTGATGTATCATAGGCGCGTACTTTTTGGCACTACTCGCAACTCTTGACATAATATGCAACTTCCTTTTTCATAGTGGGCCAGTAATACCCTGCCCAAATGAGGCATCTCACGAGGGCTCGGTTTCCTATATGGGCACCACAGTGACCCTTATGTACTTCTTCTAGCACACATCTTGCCTGACTCGACCCTAGGCCTTTTGCCAAGGGCCCCTGAATATTCTCTTATAAAGGTCGTAATTTATGAGGCTGTTCCTAACTTGCTACAATCGAAGCTTTTTGGCTTCCTTTTGATCTTGGGGGAGTGTTCCCTCCTGCAAATATGTCACGATGCGGTTGAGCCAGTGCCAAGTCAAATTTATGGAATGTACCTCGAGTTGGTCTATTGACGAGTGGAGGAGGGTGACCACGTTTTAGTGGTATTTTCGGTGGCAACTAGCCTGGCGAGGCCATCCGCCTCGATGTTTTGAGCTCGGGGTATCTGGTCAAGTCGGCATTCATCAAATTCTGGCAGTAGTATGTGAATTTCTATCTAACACTTTTGTAGCCTTTACTCTTTGATTTGGAAGTCCCTATAACTTGGTTAACGACGAGTTGTGAGTCGCATCTAAGTACGACTCGTCGCGCTCCATATTTGAGAGCTAGCTTTAAACTTACAATTGCGGCCTCATACTCAGCCTCATTGTTAATCATTTCGGGGCACCATATGGATTGAAGAATAACTTCCCCTATTGGGACCTTGAGTACCAGTCCAGATCCCGACGTGTTAGATGTGCTGTCAGTGCAAAGGACCCAGAGGTCGTGTTGGCTAAAGAAAGTGTGAGAAGCTTCCTACTCGACCTCAAGTATTAATTTGGCACTGAAATCTGCGACGGAGTAGGCAAGTACCTGCAATTTTATTACCATTCGCGAAGATAAGTTCTACCATGCTCGCTTAGTTCTATAGCCCACTTAGCCAATCTTCCCAACAGTTTTGGTTTATGTAGGATGCTCTGTAGCACAAAGGTCATCACTACCGATATAGGTTGGCACTGAAAAATAAGGTCTAAGCGTTCGTGAAGCTATAACCAATGCCAAGGCCATTTTTTCAAGGTGGGGGTGCCTTGTTTCTGCGTCAACCAAGGTTTCACTGATATAATAAATTGGGGATTACGTACCTTTATTCTCGCAGACCACCACCGCACTTACCAAGACTTCTAATACGGCCAAATATACTAGGAGTCGCTCGTCGAGCTCTGCTTTGGAAAGTAATAGGGGCGAGGACAGGTACACTATTACTTCTTTCAAGGAATCGATGAATTCTGAGTTCCACTGGAGCCTGTTGTCTTTTTTTAGCATGCTGAAGAATTTATGGCATCTGTTGGATGACCGGGAGATGAATCTTGATAGAGAGGCTATACGTCCACTTAGTTTTTGCACTTGTTTCTTGCTGGTCAACACCTCAGATATCACTTCAATGGCTTTGATTTGATCTACATTAACCTCGATGCCTCTTTGTGATACTAAGAACCTAAGAAGTTTGCCCGAGGTTACACCGAAGGTGCATTTTTCGGGATTCAGTTTCATGTTGTAACGCCTCAGTATACCGAAGGCGTATTTTAGATGATCGATGTGGTCTTCTTTTTTTATTTATTTAACCAAAATACCGTCGATGCAAACTTCCATTATTTTTCTGAGTTGATTTTTGAACATCTTAGTAACAAACCTTTGGTAGGTATCCCCGTGTTCTTCAACCCGAACGGCATGACTCGGTATTTGTACATTCCTTGATGAGTGATGAACTCTTGGTCCTCTTCCTCTATGAGGATTTGGTTGTAACCCGAGTAGGAGTCCAAGAAGCTTAGCAACTTGTGTCCTGTTGTTGCGTTGATGAGCTGGTTGATGTGCGTCAATAGGAAGGAGTCATTTGCGCCCGCCTTATTTAGGTCTTTGAAATCTACGCACATCTACCCTTTTCTATTTTTCTTTTATACCATGACCACGTTGGCGACCCATTGGGGGTATTTTGATTCTCGGATGGAATCGTTGACGATGAGCTTATCCACTTTGTCACTTACTGTCTCATTGATCTTAGTGTTGGATTTCCTTCTTATTTGCCGTACTGGTGGATAAATGGGTCGACGTTTAACTTACGTGTAGTCACGTCTTTTGGGATACCCGGTATATCTGCGTAGGAGAAAGCAAACAAATCGGCGTTGTCAATTAAAAACTTGTGTAATTTACCCGGTTCTAAGAGTTTATGCCCGATGTAAGCCTATTTACTATTGTCTATGTTGTTTAGTTGGATCGGATCGAGATCTTTTACCATTGATTTAGACGCTTCTATGATATCGGGGTCCTTGATGGCGTCTGTTTGTATGTCGAGTCCTGTCCCCGAGTGTGGTAATTGTTATGCCTTTGTGTTTGTTCCCTTCATCTGTTGGGTGTATGCACAATCTTGGGCGATACAATAGCATTCTTGGGCAGTTCATTGTTCGCCTTGGATATAGAATATTCCTCATGGAGTAGAGGATCGACGGGATGGCCCTCATGGCATGTATCCATGGCCGCCCTATGATGGTGTTGGAAGTTGTGTCTTGGTTCATGACATAGAATGGTTTTTCCAGGGTTACACCCCCGACCAGAACGGGTAGCGTTGTTTCCCCAGAGGTTATCTCAACTACATTATTAAAACATGTTAGTATTATGTAATGCGGTGTTATATTGTCCTTAAGTGTCATTTAAATGAGGACTGGAGGGTGGATAATTCATGCGTCACTTCCGTGGCCTACCATTATTCTCCTTACATTAATGTCATAAATATGTAAGGTAATAACAAGAGTATCGAAATGACAAAAAGTCAAACCGTCGGTATATGACTTACCAAAGATGATACTGTCTTCAAGATCGTCGTACCATTCATGGGTGATCGACCATTTCAGTTTATCTGTGGTGGTGAACTTTATGGTTGGTCGTTGCTTCGCCGCCTCTGTCGATGATCAATTGGATGGTGCGAGCGGGAGAGGCTGGCTTTGGAGGTCCCCGGTGTGATTCACGTCCGTGGGCAAAGTTGGCTCGTCCACGATCGCTCATCAGTTCCCTCGGGTGCCCTTGGTATAACATCATCACTACCTCTTGTCGCAGACGTATGCAATGCTCAGTTTTGTGACCCCTTTGGTGGAATTGGCAGAGTACGTGTATCTCTTGCATGGGCGGTGACAAACTTGTTGGCCATTTCCTCGAACGTTGCTATTGACCGCGCCGATAGTTGTGAACACCAGGTTAGGGCTCCCCCTATTAGGGTTTTGCCAAACTTTTTCAGTAGCACCGATGGTACTTGCTCCTTCGAGAGATCATTACCCTTTACCGTTGTAGCATAGTGGACGATATGATCATTTGGATTTGTAGTACCATCATATATATTCAGGTACGGTGGCATTTTGAAGGTTTTGGGAATGGCGTGTGGAGCTACTTCTTCGCTGTACAGTTGTTCGATGAATCAACCAACGTCTCATTTTGGTAGTAACTTTGGAGCGCCTAGTATCTTGTCGACTATTTTTTGGTGTTCTTCATCTGGTAGCAGAGCGCCTTGTTTTTGTTTTTCATTTTCTTTAGGACGGCTGCGAACGTATCGTTACCTGCATCCACAATAGGGTAAGTCTTACCTGTTTGAAGAAGAGGCTACTAACCAGTAGTTGTTACGATAGCTGCTTGCACGATGTTTTCGTTCTCCCTTTGGGCAGGTTTGTCGAATATATTGTTTAAAGTGCTTGTTAGCCACTCTTCTAATAGTTTCTTTACTGCTGGTGGTGCTTCTTCAGTAGTGGAGGTAGAGGCTCCCCTTTCGCGTGAAACCGGCACACATTCATGATGGGAAGTGAAATGCTTCTCCTTGGTGTAGCGTTTGGTGTCACATTCTCGTCGTCTCCCATGCCATCGTCGTTGATGGTCTTTAAAATATTGGTAGTTACTCCTGCTATCGTTTTCAGTCTCGCATCTCCTTTTTCGCCATTGTTAGTTTGTGCAAAGGTGGAAGAGATGGTATTTTTAATGATCTAGAAAGAACTATAGTTTCAACTAAAATCTCCCCGCAGACGGCGCCAAATTATTTGATCTAATAAACGCTAAACCAATTAATAATGAGTTAATGATGTGAGTCTTAATTGAACCCAATAAATCCTAGACCAAATTAGAACAAAGCTCTTGTGTGACGAGTGGGGTTTAGGAGCATTAAATAGTGAGTTTAATATGCTATGTTGGCATAATATGTAATATTATAAATATATAATAAATGGAAGAAATGACAAGGGCTATAGTTTAAAGGAATTGTCACCCATTGATTGTGTAATTGGGTCCTTCCTTTATCTGACGACGTGGAAAGGTATACAGTCAATTTAAATGTGAAATCTTGAGATTTATGAATAAAGGTTGAACAATATGTGCTTCAATGAGGTGAATAAGACTAATCTTTTGTATATTCTTCCTTAACTTTACAATATACTTCAGATCTCGAAAAAGGCAGATCCTTTATTGTTCACTATCTCATCCTATTTATACGGGATATTCTTGAAAAAAACCCTAAAAAATATAGCATTAAGAATTTTCAAAGCAATATTTTTCTTGTCTCCTTTTGAGTTTAAGTTACTGTTATTATCTTGTCTCAGTTGTCCACTTCTAATCGCCGACCTTCATTTGAACGACCGTCGATTGGTGTACGTGATCGACCCCATTCTATATCTTACTTATCCATTACCGTAGTTACCTATTTTAAACCTATACAATAGAATCACCGTTACAGTTAACTCCTTGTCTATTATAGGATTCGTTAAGATTGTTGATATGAAAGATTTCTTAAAAAAAAAAAAAAAAAGCTCTTCAAGTTTAATTTGGTCCCCAATTATCTAGGGAGTTATTACAGATGTATTGTATAAACTCAACCTTTTAAGCTTACTTTTTTTCTTTTTGCATTAATGAAATGCCCAAAGATATACTAAATAAACTCTTAATCAAATAGTCATTGGTCAGAATTTCACTTTTCAAGCGCTTCTGGATAATGTTTGACCGAAATAATTTGGATAGTTTGGTTTCCCACCACTCCCCCACCCGCTCCCCCCGCCCCCCAGGTACCATGTACACGTGGTATATAAATCGTTCTATTTAATGAGATAAGAATTCAATAACTTTCATATTTAATGTTGTCAATGAGATCGCCACCCACATCGCTATTCAGGTTCTGTAAATTGAATGAAGTTATTTGAAGTTCAATGTGAATATTAAATTAGCATTCGTCTTAGAATATGTTCACAAACCATAGACTCTATTTTCTTCGCTTCAAAATAAGTGATTTTTTAAATATTTTTATACGAATTAAAAAATTTACTTTTTAGTATTAATTAGTGATAGAGTTGATTATACTAACTTTTACTATCTCACATAAACACCCCTAACACATATTTTAATATTATTTACTCCAAAGACAATGTAAAAAAAAATAATTAATTCATTTTAAAAAAATTACTTATTTTGGACCACAAGAAAAAAGTCAAAAAAATTACTTATTTTGGACCGAAAAGAGTATTTGTTAAGTTGTGTTTTCTCAAACCAAATAATAACTAAGATAATGTTGGGATATCAGCTTTGAGCAGGGGCAGCCCTTTCATAAACAAGTAAAACAACTATTTTAGGCCTTATATTTGTCGGGGTCCCATTTTGTTATTGCACCTAATAGACTGTGTATAAAGTTCAAAATGAGTTCTGTAAAGTACAAAAGTTTGATTTCTTTCTTGTTAAATATAGAGAAGAAGGATTTGCAACTGTTATGATTTCTATCAAGAAAATTGCACTTGAAATGAATACCGGGATAAAAATTTCGTAGGACACGTGTGATATATATAAGACGTAACAATTTGATGTAAATGTTGATAATGAAATCTCAAAATCTTTCGAAGGGCCATTTGGAGTTCATTACCTTTATATAGGTTATTTTTTCAGTTCAAAATAGATTTAAACAAATTCGAAGCATACAAAAAGATTTTTGGTTTTTTATTTAGAAATTAGAAAAAATATTGCCTTCATTTTAAATGTTCCTTAAAGCATAATAATCAATTCAATATTGATGGTTTGGAAATAATAATCAAGAAAAAATATTGCCTTCATTCTGTTTAAGTTAATTGATTAAATTAAAAAAGATAATCAACATCAAATCATGTTAAAATTAATTTTATAATAAGTTGTCGCAGTTCTCTATTGTCTAATATTTTCCTCTCTTACGATTTGTTTTCTTTTTATAAAATTAAAATTTACCCCAATTATTCTGGGTGAATCATGTATATTTTAGTGCCTTGATGATACATTTGGTATACTTCATGTCAAATAATTGTGCTCTCAAACATCTTCTCATTCTAGTTTTAAAAATTAAGATAAAACCAAACGTATATTTAAACAAACCCAGAGACAATTAGATAAGTAGATAAGAGTTAAATTATGCATATTTTCGTAACATAATAGGAATACCTCTAAAAAACAATAAAGTTAAATAGCAAAAATAATTAACTGAAAGGAAAAATCTTAAATTTACCGATTGGATGATACATAAATAACAACCTGTAATTCCACTCGGCACAAAAGTTTGGTCCAATATCATATTATAATCCCTAAATTATCTCTATCTTTGATAAATCTTATAAGAGTTTGACTTCCCAAAAGATATACTAATTATATCTATTAAAACAAATTATACAAAAATAAAGATAATAGTTGTAAACAAAGAATGGCTTCCGCGGAAACATGCTACCAAATTTTAAATAAAAAAACTTAACAAAAAAAATTATAACAAAAATTGAGAAACACTACCAATTTGATTCCTTATAGCATATCACTTTTTCTTCAAAATCGATTCTTATTAAAATTATTGCTCTACTTCTTCGTGATTAAATCTCTATCCTATTACAATTCTTAATCGTAATGAACAGTATTTTCAATTGTATCCTTTTCTTATGACTTTTTGTGAAAATTAATATGAATAATTAAGGATATAAAAGTCAACCAATATTTTAAAAATATTTTGGTCTATCAATATTTAGCATGAAACATTCGTACTTTCATAATAACTAGTTTCTATGTAAGTGCGTTGCACGTAAATACTCAATCAAACAGTTATATATGCAATAAATTATATATATTAAAAAATTCTATACAAGTAGAAAGAACCATTGGAGAGTAATTTTCATGGATAAAGTTCAACAAATTTTGTTGTTGTAAAAATCAATAGTATTGTAGTATATAGTACTTGAATTTAAAATGATTCAACACCGATTGAACCTACAAAGAAGATGATCAATTTAGCAAAATTAGATAATATTTGTTTTTGTAGCATAGAGATGTGCAAATGGATCATATCTTGTCTACTATTTGTTTGCGAACATCTTCGTATATCTTCATTTAATTTTGTATCACTTTAATTTAACGATTTTGCTGCTCTCTTCTAGTGCCTTTTCTTTTAATAAATCAGAATTAGGACATGCAGATTCTTTATTCAATGTTACTGTTCAATTGAAATTAGTATTACACGATCGCTAATATTACGATTTCATCCTTTAGGGACGATTCCTTTTAAAATTAATTTAGCTTTCAAAGGGTGTAAAAGTCGAGTAATGTTTTAAGAATATTTTTGTCGTTCAATATTTAGTGTTCTTATATTCGTGCTTATATATATATATATATATATATATAGATACGAAGTTTGGTTCGTCTTCAGTTTTATTTATGAAATACCATAAGCATATAAATTATTTGTAAAGTACAAAAAAGAAAAACAATTGAACATGTTTGTGGAAGAATACAATTCCATAGTGTTGTCAAGAAGAAGTAGGGTTCAAAACGATAAGAGTCCGAAAATGAATTTGACCTAAAATCGATTGTGTGGGTTTGGCGCATGTGTAGTTTAAATGAAAAAGAAATTCACCTTTAATTGATTTATAATTATATCCTTAACTTATTATAAATATTTAAGGTAATAAAAGTTCATAAATATTTTGAAAATATTTTAGTCATTCACATTAAAATTAAATTATTAGTATTTTTATAATAATATAGCTATAGATATATAGAATACAGATTAATATATAATATACATATAATATATATATTTAATATATAAATAATGGGGTGTGTATTTTTATATATATTAGATAGTGAATACAATTATTTTTGACGACAAGCTATATATATTTTTATATATATTTAAGGTGAATGTCTATATTTAGAGAGTTCTAGGGTTTACTACTTGGTGGCTAAGTCACCACCTCCCTATAAATATAGGGGTTCTATACCATTGTAAACCATCCCAAAGTATCAATAAGAATACTCCTCTCTCTACTTCTCTCTCTATTGTTCTTGTTCTTGTATTATTGTTCTTGTTCTTATATTATTTCATAACACGTTATTAGCACGAGTCTCTAACCAATATTTTGGAACTTGTCGTCCACAATTGCAGTTGGTTTGATAACGGACATCTTATGCTATATATAGTCTATATGGGAATTACGTACAATGACTTTGCTGCCAATGCTATTATGCTGCTAATATTTCATGCCACACAGTATTACAAATCCTTAAAGGTAAGTAATTTACTTTTCCCTTTCAAATTCTTGAAATTCTACGATTTGATTTTATATACAAACAAAGACAACAAAGTTTGATTATAACTCTAATGGAGTTCGTAAGAAATTACACTCACATGAAGTGGTAAAATTTCTATGCCTTGCCATGATCAAATTCATGTATGATTGTGGGCAAAGAATTGAAAATCCGTCCCAATGAATTTGCTCCATTCCCTTTAGAGAATGTGGTAGCAGTATGTGATAAGTCTGAAAGAAGACAAAATTATTACCATGATGGTATCAATGAATGTGGACGTGGCAAAGAATTAAAATTTCGTCCAAATTAATTTGCTCCATTCCCTTTAGAGAATGTGGTAGCAGTATGTGATAAGTCTGAAAGAAGAAAAAATTATTACCATGATGGTATCAATGAATGTGGACGTGGCAATAGACGGAATTATAATCGTCATTATGATCCATTCCCTGAAGTGAATGTGATAATTGTAATAAAGCCTGTAAGTATGAACACGCTCTTGATGTAATTGTATCTTATGTCAGACATTATGAAAACAAAGTTCGTTGCCTTGAAATTTTGGGCAAGAACTATATGGAATGGGTGTTGGATGTTGAAATCCACTTAGATGCTATGGGTCTTGGAGACGCCATTAAAGACAGAAATAATGCATCCACCCAAGACTATGCTAAGGCCTTGATTTTCTTGCGCCATCGCCTTGATGAAGGTTTGAAAGTGTGCTAAGGTCTTGATTTTCTTGCGCCATCGCCTTGATGAAGGTTTGAAACTGTGCTAAGGCCTTGATTTACTTGCGCCATCACCTTGATGAAGGTTTGAAAATTGAATTTATCACAGTCAAAGATCCACCTATCTTGTGGAATGCCTTAAAGGAGAGATATGACAACCTGAAGTTGGTCACTCTGCCACAAGCACGATACGATGAGAATCCAAAAGAAAATAGTTCATAAACTATATGTTATCGTTGCGGTGGAAATGGGCACTAGGGGAAAATTTACCGTGTACCAAGACATTTGGTTGAGCCTTGTCAAGCATCTCTAAAGAGTAAATGCCCTAAAACAAATTTTGTCTGTGATGACAATTTTGACATCACCCACTTGGATGTGGCAGACTTCTTTAAGCACCCTGAGGAGAAAATAGACCACCTAATCGGTGATGGATCTGTGATGAAAGAATATGGAATTGTTTGATTTTATTTCACTTATTTGTAATAGTTAGTGAAAAAACTAATAGTCATTAGTATCAGCTCGTATTAGTTAGTGATATAATGTTAGTATTAGTTCTTTAGAATGTTTCAATATGCTCAGATTTCAATAATATTTTTATTTTCCAGCAGAGGTAATCGACTAACCTAACAGTTAGTCGATTATCTAATATTTCGCATTAAAACTGCAAAACAATCGATTGTGTATGTTTAACAATCGATTGTGTATGTTCAACAATCGATTGTGTATGTTTGACAATCGATTGTGAATGTTTAACAATCGATTGTCTTAAGACAGTGTGATCTGAAGTTTTTCAAAATAGCAAATAATAGATTGTGTATGTTTAACAATCGATTGTCTTAAGACAGTGTGATCTGAAGTTTTTCAAAATAGCAAATAATCGATTGTGTATGTTTAACAATCGATTGTGAATGTTCAACAATCGATTGTGTATGTTTAACAATCGATTGTCTTAAGACAGTGTGATCTGAAGTTTTTCAGAAAAAAAAAATAATCGATTAGTATGTTTAACAATCGATTATATTAAGACACAATCGATTGTGTATGTTTAACAATCGATTGTTTTAAGAAAATGCTTAAACTGAAATTTCAAACTGCAAAGTAATCGATTATGGAAAACATATAATCGACTATCTGATTTAGTTAGTCGAATAACCTCAGCAGATTTCGAAAATATTGTTTAAGTATGAAACAAACAGATTTAATTTGTTTATTCTCATGTTCGTATATTTTCTTTTGTATGGCAAACCATGGGAATTAAATTGATTGAAGGCTCCTGAAGAGCAACTATAACTCTGCCTAAAGGAACGATATTTTAAAGAATGCAATGTTCTCCTCCAAGTCTAAGAAGAACTTGTTGAGTTTTAAAGATATCATTCAAAATGGATATCAGATTGAGACAATACATGAGTATAATCTTGAATACCTCATTTACTCATGAAAACGAGGCTGCCCACTTCGGCTTGGGGTCACGCCATTTTGCATGCAGCAATGCTAGTTCGTCTCTGACTGACGAATTGACACAAATATTCCCCGTTGCAATTGGTTTTGGGTCATGAACCTAATATATCCCATTTAAGAATCTTTGGATGCGCAGTATATGTGCCTATAGCACCGCCATCCCGCACCAAAATGGGTCCGCAAAGAAGGTTAGGAATATATGTTGAGTTTGAATCGTCCTCCATTATTCGCTACCTCGAAACATTGACAGGGGATTTGTACACTGCACAATTTGCAGACTGTCAATTTGATGAGACACTTTTCCCAAATTTAGGGGGAGAAGTTGGTGAAACCAAACGGGAAATTTTGTGGAAAAATGCATCATTATCTCATCTTGATCCACATACCTCTATTTTTGAAAAAGAGGCGCAAATTATTATCCATTTGCAAAGAATAGCAAATCGAATGCCAGACGCATTTACAGATTTGAAAAGGATAACAAAATCACATATCCCCGCAGTGAATGTAACAACATCTGATTCACGAATACATATTCATTATTGGAAGAATATGAACATGAAATTGGTATTGAATATACCACACTCATCCCTAAAAGGAGGTTTGAGATAATACCACACTCACCCCTAGAAGGAGGCTTGAGATGATATATGGCATGAATGATCGTTGGTCACGTACCTATTGTACTCCAAAATATTTTGGAAATATGACTATTAAAGGACAACGATAATGCAAGAAACATATCTTGCATATAATTTTGACATGACCATAACGGTATAACTTTCTCTTTAAGAAAGATATTCACCACATGGATGTTGATGAATTTGTGGTAGTACAAAATTAATTGAGAGCTCTAGAAGAGCCAATTATTACTATGTTGGAGAAACACAATTGAGTATTGTGCTGTAGTGAGTCTCAAAGAAACTTATTCAGTTTCCAAAGTACACGCGAAAGCGCTGATTATATTGAGACTATAAATAAAGGAAAGATTTGATATCTTCTATCACTACAACTTGTAGCGGGATAATTTGTATATGAAAAGCTACCCGCTTTATTCTCCAGTTTATACTACACAAACAAAGGAATGCCACAATAAAGTGGATATCTATTGGTATAAAAACCCATGTCATAATAAACCTGAAGTTTATTGATAAGTGCACATGTCATGGTGTAAATTTGAAGTTTACCAATATTTATAATTTATTCAGTTGGCATTCGGGTTAGCCAACTCATTTTAAGAATGATGTGCAATAATAGAGAATTCACATGGGTGAATATTAAAGAACTAGAAAGTTCTTTACGAATTCTCTTGTATTACTTGTTCTCATTAATGAACTGACCAACTAAAGAGTTCGGGTTGAAGCCCATAAATTCTGGAAATATAAAAGGTGAATATGGGCCCATTCACCTGCCATGTATACCACATATGATGCATCTATGAAATGGTTACATGCGCAATTGTTATTGACCCGCAGCCTGGCCGGTGCTTGCGAGGTAAATTGCTCAGTAATATAACTTCGAGCATAATTTCCAGATTTTCTACTCAAGATAGTTCATCTTGATAAGTTGGTTTATATCAAAGTTGGTTTAGCAAGATAATTATTGAGTGCCTCCACTTAATAGCTAAACTGTTTCTTATGAGAACAAAGTTATATATATCAGTTTGATATACGTTGTATACGAGAGTATATTCTCCCCTCACAAGTGGTTCAGGGTCAGGAACCAAATAATTTCATCTTATTATTAATGTGCTGTGTATATTGACATGATAATGCACAAAGATGATTTCCCAAAGTTGAGGAAACAAGTTAGCTTTTCTAACATGAGGGGGAGACATGATAAACACTTGAGAAAAGGTTACATGGGATGAATTATCATTTGTATATGTAAATCCCCGAATATCATGATATGAACCTGAAGTTCATAAAAGGATAATTTAATTGCAACATATTGCAAAGCATGCTATACGCATTTGCTGACCCAAAGAAAGTAACTATATTCTCACTGCAAATGCTCATATTAACTCCTAAAAGGACAAGTCTTTGATACGCTTAAAGCGTATAGACAAATACTTGATTCCATGTAGATTTGGACATATAGTTCAAATACTTGAAAGTATAAAGTCAAAGGTATGTATAATCAGTTTTCAATATCTTATTTGTTTAGCGTGACGTGAAAACTTGATATGCATCTAAAGTCTATTATATGGCTTATATGACTTAACTTGAAAGATTTAAGTTGCTTGAAGCATACACAATTCTTGGTCCTGAAGTACCACATCCTAAGTACAATTTGTGTACATATGTATCTTGCTATAACTATAAGCATGATGGCATTGAGAATACATCTATGGAGATATTGAAGAGTTATTCCACGACATTATATGAAGATGTTCATATCTATCAAGAATGATAATTTCAAGGTGCGGAATATTTATTCAAGTCAATATGGTTGATTTATTTATCAAATATCTACCAAAGATCGTTTTGAAGATGGTGCACAAGATTGGAATGCAAATGCTCAAGGATGTAAATTGATGCTCTATTCAGGGGGAGTTAATGCGCGTTGCACTCTTTTTCCCTTACAAGGTTTTGTCCCACTGGGTTTTCCTTGCAAGGTTTTTAACGAGGCAACCAATAGGCGCATATTCAAACATGTGTACTCTTTTTCCTTTTCTATAATTTTTTCCCATTGGGTTTTATTTAGTTAAGGTTTTAACGAGGCACATTATTGAATAGACATTCAAGGGGGAGTGTTATAAATAGAATCCTATTTAAGGTGAATGTCTATATTTAGAGAGATTCTAGGGTTTACTACTTGGTGGGTAAGTCACCACCTCCCTATCAATATAGGGGTTCTATGCCATTGTAAACCATCCCAAAGTATCAATAAGAATACTCCTCTCTCTACTTTGAACCTAGAGAAAGGAAGTAATCCCCAAGTGAAGATGAAATTCAATGATGATGTCCTTAGGATAAAATATAAAAAAGGAAGTGAGGACAGAACAAATCATCGTGCAGAAACCTGGATCTCAGGAGAACAGATGTTTGTGCAGGAAGGCGCGGGAAGGCTCATCATCAAAAATAAGTAAGAAAAGGCTGAAAGAGGACTGGGGAGCCTCTCGAAGTCTCCGATCTCACAGATGGTTAGGCTGCAATTCCTTCGCTTGTGAAGAAGCTTAGCTAGTTCTCCTTCCTCGGACATTCTGTTCGTCTTTTCACGACTCCGGTGCTATAGAATCTATCGGTTCGGTTTTCGGCGGCAAGCATAGCCCGATAGCAAGCCAAGCAGCGGACAACAGATGGTGCAGCGAGGGGTCTTGGGTAGTTCAATATCAATAAGAGTAGTAAGGTCAGGAATCCCGGTCTTTGAATGGATCAGCTAGCAGTAGTTGTAATAGCCACGCCAGTTAGTGAAAAGCATGAAAGTTGCGGCCTTATTAGATGTGGGGCTTTAGTCAGAGTAGCAATAGCAAGCGGTAGCCCCGGTCAGGTAGTTAGGGAATGAGCAGTAGTCCAAGTGATAAGGTGAGGTAATAAAGCAGGTCAGACAGTAATCATAGGCAAGGATCCCAATCTTTGAAAAGAATCAATAAAGGCGAAAGGTAAGTAGTCGTAGCTGCACAAGAAGCGGTAGAGATAGGGGGGTAAGGTGCAAGCATATAGGTCAGAAGACGGGTTAGAGCAGGAAGTGGTAGAGTGGAGAGTGAAGCGATAGAAATTGGTCCACAGTGAGAAACTCAAGCGAAGCCAAAAATGAAAGTTAGATAAAGAAGTCTTAGTAAGAACTAGCACTAGACTTCTTCCCCCCTTTCTTTTCTACTTTTTCTCTCTCCTTTTGTTTGTGCTTCCACCCGGGCTTTTCATTCTGTTTTATAGAGACCCGGGGAAATTCTATATAATAATAAATGTAGAAAGGCGCTCTGCTCGCCGGTTGTGCTGCGTGAGCCTCCAGATGCCTCCAAGCAAGCGAAGGTTTTCGGGGTAATCGCCGCGTGTCCTTCCCATGCTCCGTGAACGCCTCTTGTAGGGTCTTCCATGTCTGGATGGTATGTCTTTAGACACCCCACATGGAAGACAGGGTGGATCTTTAGCTTGGAAAGAAGCTGAAGTTTTTAGGCAACTTGTCCTACTTTCTCTATAAAGAGGTAGAAAAGATTCCGCCCTTCTAGCCTCGAGTAGTGGACAGTGTATCATTGATAGCGGTGCTATTGATCACTACTCTGGTATGAGTACCATTTTCTCTTCACTTAACCCATCAACATCATTGGGTAAGCTAAAGCTTGCTGATGGCTCTACTACTCTCACTTCGGTTGCAAAGACTTTCTCCTTAGGTCCCTTCATTCCCTCCGCCTTACACGGACTTAAAAGAGTACCTAAGGCGGATTAGTGGTTTATTTTCAATTCTCAAACAAAGAAAGTATGGATTGAGTGGGTCCTTTCTATCTCCCCCCGGGAGGGGATAGTCAGTGTTTGGTTTTGGAATCAAAAGATTCACCTGAGATAAAGTCAACTGGAAACCGTGATCGGAGTCGTGGTTTGAAGATGATGATTTGAAGATTCATTCGACAGAGAAGGGTGTCTTGGTTGCCGATACCGAGGTTGAATGAATCATTCCACCTGGCAACAGCAAAAGTGGAGTTTGGCACAGGTCAAAGGGGAAAGCAAGGAGGAATTCCACTTTGGAAAGGAAAAGGGATTCCAGATTATCCAGATGCTTACGCTGGATGCTCTCTCTATTGTTCTTATTCTTGTATTATTGTTCTTGTTCTTATATTATTTCATAACAGCTATAGATATATAGACTATAGATTAATATATAATATACATATAATATATATATATATATATATATATATATATATATTTAATATATAAATAATGGGGTGTGTATTTTTATATATATTAGATAGTGAATACAATTATTTTTGACGACAAGCTAAATATGTAACTTGCCTAATTAAAAGTGATACAAGAGAATAGAAATCATTTTCCCAACTTAATGGGCCAAAATGAGTTCATTTGGGTCAATGGGCATGTTTAGCGGCCCCTTACTATTTAGTGGTTGGAAAATGAAAACAGACAAAGTAACTGCGTGTGTGTGTGTGAGAGAGAGAGAGAGAGAGAGAGAGAGTGAGTGAGTGAGTGAGTGAGTGTGTGAGAGATGAAGCTGTTAGGATGGTGGTTGATGCTAGTTGGCACACTTCGGCTTGCGTCGGTATGGTTCGGTTTCTTCGACATTTGGGCTCTTCGTCTCGCTGTTTTCTCCAAAACCACCAGTAAGTTTTACGCACACATTTTACTTAGATCACGCTTCGTGCTCTACATTTCGTCGTTGGATAACGAGCACTGCACGCACATTTTGGCTTTTGTTTAATTCTCCCGATCTGATTTGAATATCTAACAGGAAGCAATTCAATATATTCCAGTACACATCAAATCCCCTTTCTTTCGCCTTATGTTCCTTGATTTGTCACTCAAAAAGTGTCCTTTTTGGTAATTTTAATCCATTGCCTAGGAGGATTACATATTGGAACTTATGCGCAGCTATGTCTAATTAAAATCAATTAAGGATCAGACTGAGATCATAATTTTAAAGCTATTATTACTTCGTGGTTGTAGATGCAAATTTAGTATGAATTAAATTTGAATCCGAGCTACAATACTCAGAGTAAGCTCGTGCACACTGTCAATACAGACACGCAGACACTATTTTTTATTTATTTATGATGGTGGTATTCAGGCCAGCTTGCGCCCACTTCGACTACTCCACCAGGTACTTGCTACCCCACCGGCACATATACCAGTCAAGTGAAGGTGGTGGGTTTTGAGACATGCATTGTTGATGCTTTGAGTCTGCTCCTAGACCAGACGCATTTCATTTTGATTCGGAAAAGGAACTAGGGATAATGTACTGTTGGATTGATTTGCTATTCCATACGGTTGAAATGGTGATAAATCGATAATAATGATTAAAAGGAACAATACATTATGTCAATGGGGCTTAAGACTTGGCTTTTGACTTTGATGTGTTTGGCATGATTTTATAGGCAATAGATTTGATTGGATTTAGGGGTTTGAAATCTGTGGATCCAATGCACTTTTGTTGCTTACCAGGTACTTATTAAACTAGCTTAAATTTTCAATTCTCATTCTTTACATCCAAGAATTACTTAGTCCACATTTCACATTCCTTGATTTAAGACTATAATGAATTCTCCTATTCGGATATGCTAGTATAACCAGATTTTTGCTTTAATGCTCTCGATTTAGTGACTATTATCTGAAATCCACATATGGCTGATTAAAATAAAATGTGGATGACAGTAAAGAGAACGATCTCAAGAATCAGATTGAGCTCTTCTCCTTGCTAAGGATGGAATATTTATGCATTTTAGGTGGTATTATATTGTGATTTACAATCCTTGTAGCTGGTTACTAGATCAATCTATTCAACATGTAGATAAACAACAACAACAACCCAGTATAATCCTACTTAGTGGGGTCTGGCGAGGGTAGTATGTACGCAGACCTTACCCCTATCCTGGATAGAGAGGCTGTCTCCAAATAGACCCCCAGCATCTTTCCCTCCAAGAACTTCCCACCTTGCTCTTGGGAAGACTCGAACTCACAACCTCTCGGTTGGAAGTGAGGATTGCTTACCATCAGAGCAACCCCTATTCAACATATAGATACAACAATTATAAACTAATGAAAAAAATTAGCCTATTTATGGATATCCTATTGCAAACAAAAAGGCGTTTACCATTTAACTAGGCAGTTTTCAAACAAGACAATTCCTACCCATAAACAAGGTCAGTTGAAACAGGAAAAACAATCATACCTACAGATATACACTCAGTAATTCATGATGTGAGAATGTGATATTGCCAGGTGCTCAGATTTTTCAATCCACCATTTGAATGAAGTATGAGGACGATAAGGTTTTCCCAAAAGAAGCTAATTATTTCTACTTGAGCACAAACATTACGTAGAACTGGGTAAGAATCAATTTTCTTTTTGATAAGGAATTGGACAAGAATCATTTCTGACACCTTATTTGGATATATATATAAGCGTAATTTGTTTTTGTTAATAATGCTCTTTTGTTTTTGTTTTTGTTTTTCCTTTCCTTCACTGAGCCGAGGGTCGATTGGAAACAGCTTCTCTGCCTTTTCGGGTAGGGGTAAGGCTCGTCTACATATTACCCTCCCCAGACCCCACTTTGTGGGACTATACTGGGTAGTTGTTGTTGTTGCTATATAAGCGTAATTTGTTTAAGAGAAGTTGATTGTCAGAAGCTTCTGTAGCTTGAATTTAGCTCTTAAAGTTTGGAACCTATGAAAATGTAATTATTCTCTTGCAGTATTTGTAGCACTTCTTTCATGTGTCTCTTAATATTAGTTTGTAATTCTGCATGTCTTTTAAAAAGGTGAAACTGCTCCCCTTTATCAGATTTTTGTACTGTCACAAATGGGTATCATTATCAGTACTTCCAAGCGCTCGACATAGTCCTATCCTTTCATAAGAGAAGTCATTATCCAACAATTGCAGCTCAAAAGACTTCTTAAAAAGATCTCGTTATGTCTGTGCAAGTTACACATCGTCATGTCATCCCATTTGGGTTATTTTGGATTATTTTGTAACTCAGCTGGAGTTGATTAAATCCGAGAATTTGTTCGTCTTGATAGGTTGCAATAGTATTGTTGTCACCACTTGCTTGGCCCCAATGTATTGTCAAGTACATTGTTGTCACCTATAAATACTATGTATTGTCAAGTAAGTGTGACAATATTATGTTTCTTGTCTGGCTTGAATTTATTGGGAATGATGTGGAATGGTAGAAGGGGGGAGCCTTGTAGTAGAGGTAAAGTTGCTTCCATGTGACCTATAGGTCACGGGTTCGAGTCGTGAAAGTAGCCACAAATGCTTGCATTAGGGTATGCTGTCTACATCATTACCCCTTGGGTGCGGCCCTTTACCGGACTCTGCGCGAACGCGGGATGCTTTGTGCACCCGGCTGCCCTTAGCTAATGTAGGACGTTAATGTGGGAATTTGGTGGTTACAACTTGTTAATGTACGGAGTAGCTTTTGTCATGAAAATAGAACCTTACTGGTGGTAGTGCATTCACCGATCAAAAGAAGTTACTGGTACTGCAGTCAGTAGTAACACATTTGATTAGTTACATTTGGTGCTCTTGAATAACTTTTAAGAACATTGACTTTTTAAGCTCAAATCTGTGTATGTACCTTAAATTTGACAAGTGATAAATAGTTTGTACTGCTCAGTATCGGGTGGTTTTACTTGTGATTGCATTGGAATAACCAAGCATTACATTGCTTTTTTTTTTTTTGGTAGACAAGAGGGGTTGCTCTGATGGTAAGCAACCCCCATTTCCAACCGAGAGGTTGTGAGTTCGAGTCTCCCCAAGAGCAAGGTGGGAAGTTCTTGGAGGGAAAGATGCCGGAGGTCTATTTGGAAACAGCCTCTCTACCCCATGGTAGGGGTAAAGTCTGCGTACACACTACCCTCCCCAGACCCCACTAAGTGGGATTATACTGGTTGTTGTTGTTGTATTCCAAAGTCCTGTTAACTATTGTGTCAACTCACTTCTTTTTAAGGTCTTGTCCTAAATTTGATATGTTTCTAATGAAAACTGTCCTTTTTGATTATCATGTGCAGTGTCAGAAGTACATGGGAGGACATTTGGAGTGTGGACTCTTCTAACATGCACTCTTTGCTATCTGTGTGCATTTAACCTTCATGACAGGCCTTTGTATTTGGCAACCTTGTTATCGTTCGTCTATGCCTTCGGTCATTTCCTGACAGAGTTTTTGATCTATCGGACAATGGAAATAAAAAATCTGGTTACTGTTGGTATATTTGCGGGTATTATTCCTCCCAGAACTCTTTTTTACGACAGTTGCTAGATCTTGTAATGTTTTTCTGTGTTTCCCCTCCATCACTGGCTTTGATATGCTTTTAAAACAGTGGAGCTAAAAATTAGATTTACTTAACTAGTGCTTTCAAAATGCAAAAATTGCATTCAAATACTATAACCTGTGATTCATCCTTAATTCACCAAGTGCCATGTGATTTAGAGTTTTGTTTAGCATCTATTAACATGGACCTGGGTTCATTTAGTTGTGCCATGTCACTACATCCCCAACTTAATCATTTGAAGACCTGCTTGTGCTGCTGACTTTCTGAAAAATCTTTGTCAAACTTACCATGTTTCTTTCTTGTGACCTTTTTAGTTGAACTCGTGCAACTTGCTATTCTTATGAATTTACGCATATATGTCGGGTGGAGTGCTGTTGCTTAAGCCCAATTTACTACCTAAGATGTTAGTTACTTTTAAACAAATGAGATGATGAAGCAAATCTATATGATGGTTCTTATGAAGTGTTCAATTAGTTGTCAACTTCAGAATTTCTTTACCTATGTTTGTGGTTTAACTATAATAAGGAATTTCTAATAATCTGGAGGTAACTCAAAAAACAACTGCATTAGTGGCGTTATCTTTCTGCATCAGCACATTCTTTCCTTTCTTTGCAATTATTTGATCTCAGTCAAAGTCACACACCACTTTTGACTGTCTTGAGGACTTCCATTTTCTCTCAGGCACATCTATAGTGTGGATGTCGTTGCAGTGGAATGCTCACCAACAGATTAAAACTAAGAGTCCATAAAAGTGAATCAATAGCAGTAACTTGAAGCAGAATTTTCGCACGTCATCCCTTTTGGCCTATGCCTTTGCTACTGTAATTTAAAGCTCAAAGTTTCAGTTGGGTGAGCTCTAGAAGAATCTCTCATTGAACTTCTTGGCCGCAATTTTCTCAATGTAATGTCTCAATGCCAGCTTTCCTTCTGATTTGGCTTTCATAGCAATGAGAAGGATTTCATGTCTCTCAGACTTGGTCTACGGATTGTTTCGAATATTTTCCAAAACATGTAATGCCATAAAAAAAATTCTACAACTATTATTATATGGTCAATCCTCGTTTCTATATAACTTTGCTTTTTGGTTGATAATCAGCTTTACTCTTAGTAAAAGTGACTATAGTTTATGATTCATATTTAGAGTGCAGAAAACTTGTTTATAGATTGAAATAAGCAGAAAGTACAAGCAGTTGTCTGTCTATTTTGATAATATATGATGTTTAAATGCTTGAATCTGGGAAAACATCATACTGTCACAACTACGCAGAGCTTTTCGAGCGCAGAAAGGCAAACACACGACAAATATTTGTAGAAAATCATTGACAGAATACTAGACTTGCAAATATGCACCTCTCCTACAGATCATTATAACACTAGCAAGAAAATAGTATTAGTCCAAACTTAATCCATCTACCTAAATACAATTACGATTACATATAAGCAATCCTCGCATTCTCCAGTTTTCAGGCGAAATCCTTAAAAATACTCTTAACGAAAACATTTTTCTCTAATCTGATACTACTGGATTTTGGACAAAAACAACAAGTTATACTATACCCTACTCACTAATTAAGTCCGCTATCAATGGATCAGTCTTTGCTTGTAATTGCCTATGCTGCTGTGCATTTCCAGCTCCTTTGACACTTTATTCTCAGAGTACTCTGCGACAATTTGGATTTCCAAAATCAGAATACTAACAAGGGGATGTGGTGATTCCTCTTTAGTGCTGAAACACTCTATTCATATATCTGTCTACTGGTAAAAGAATTTTTGTTTAGAGCTGTTTAGACTGCATCTCTCCTTCTTCTTGCATCTTTATCATCTTTCATCTATTATTTCTTCCAATTGTTCATGCTCTCCAACTCCATCTGTCTCGTCATCTCCATCATTACTAGCTATTTCTCCTTCATTTTCTTGATTTTTTCCCTCTTCTTCTTCCTGTTCAAGATCTTCATCTGGGGTTTTCTGAAACTCAGCAGCTAACTCATCTAACAGCAAAGGATTCAGATCCTTTCTCCCTAACTTCAACACCTGTTGCCCATCTTGTTCCTTAACTAAGTTTCCTTCCAAATTCTCCTCTAACCCAACCTTGCTCCTGCTGTAAGATTTCTTTAATTGGTAAATCAACCAGAAGCAGATCAAAAGCAGTACAAATGCTTGAAAAGCATGCTTTAGTTTAAACCCTTTTGTCCTCAGATTCCTACTTGATGATTGCTTCAACATGTAATTTTAGTTAAATTATAATCTGTGTGAATTTACACAAGGATCAAAAACAATTTATATGGGTAATATTTGAACGTACCAGTAGAGTGAAGCAACTGGTGAGCGTCAAGTTGTAGAGAAGAAAAGGGTGTGAGGCTCCCACTTTATTTGGAAACTTAGGGAGATGGAGCAATCGCAATTAGGGTACATGTGGTGCTTTTGTGTTGGGTTTTTAAAGTTATACTATGTGGATTGTGTCGGTGGGAGGAATTTAATGAGGTCCAGCAAAAGAGTGACTGTAAGAAGTACGCGTTTAAATTATAAAGCATCATTGTGAGTTGAGCTAGAGCACAAATTATATCCGTTAACAAATGTAGTTCGAAGTAACAATATAAAATAAAAAGATAAATAAAATAAGAAAAGAAAAGATAATTTTCTTATTTTATTAAATGTTTCAAGTATATACAATTTGATATTTAAACCTTTTATTTATAGGATGATATTGAGGTATATAAAGAAATATCATAAAAATGATATTAACTATTAAGATCATAGGGAAAGATCATGGGGAAGTTATGAAGTCGTGAGAGTTACAATTATAATGGTGAGAAGTAGTGGGAATTATCCACTTAATGGAGAAAAGTAGTGGGAGCAACTTCTTTAGGAGTTATAGACATCCACTACAAGATAATGTTTCATAACACTCCCCATTGGATGTCTATAGATAATGTGCCTCGTTAAAACCTTACTAAGAAAAAACCCCGAGGAAAAAAAATCTTAGTGAAAGAAAAAGAATACACATATCTTGTAATACGTATTATTTGCTGGCTCATTAAAAACCTTACCAGAAAAAACACAGTGGGATAAAATTTTAGTTAAGGGAAAAAGTGTACAACGCGTATTTGCCTTCTCCTGATGAAAATATCACTTTATTCTTCAGAGACGACGAATTCCAAGCTTGTATAACAACTTTTATAATATTGAGATCCGCAATGTCTTGTGAAGAAGTTTGTCAAATTATCACTTAAACAAATTTGTTGAATAGCTCCTTGCTTTATCAATTGCTTATCTTGGCATGACTTGAATAAGTATCAACAATTAACTGCCTTGTAAAATGATAATATGACAATACTCTCACATGTAAATAAAATATTTGTCGAACGAACTTCAGGAAAATGCCTGCATTTGCATAACAAACAAAATCTTAGCAATATTTGTTAGAATAGACAAATCTACATCAAGTATTCTTTTTGAAATATTATATTATTTATATTTCAATATCTCCATATAGTCTTTATACTTTCAGTTGTTGAGACTATTCGTCCAACTTTATAATTTTCAAATGAAGTCAATTTTCATTGCATATTTTTCATTTGGCCAATCATATATCTGTCCAAATTCCAGGATAGATTTGAGCTCAAGATCCTCGTTAATATTAATAATATTGAGCGCTACATTATATTAACAACATCGTCGACGATCATTTTACGTTGGTTCCATTATAAAATAATAAAGACATAATTTATCGAGATCTTATTATTTTCAGATACCTGAGCCTCTCTCATGGGGTCTTATAAAATGTTATATCATGGTGCTCTTATAAAGCACTTGCCTCCTTATTATAACCATCTTGAATATTTGCTCCCTCCTTCAAGGAGTTTTATCTTTGGAACCGATTAGTCTAATACACTTCATGTGTCCCATAGACTATATCATGGACTTTATTCTATTTGCAGCATTAACAACTGAAATATGATATTTAGCTTTGGGTCAGCAAATGCACGTTGCATTATTTTGCAAACGAATTATCACTTGAATTTCAAGTTCACATTTTCTTATACGAGGATCTAGATATATTCATAATAATTCATTTCAAGTGTCACTTTTTCAGCTGCCATTTTTCTCCTCCTAATATTGGAATCACCAACACATTTCTCAACCTTATTTGTGGATCAATTTTTGTACATTGTGTTGGGATAGTTATATCATATCGCACATTCATATTTCTATATAAAAATTATTTGGTTCCTGACCCTGAACCAATTGTGATAGGGAGAATTTATCATAATTTGTTGGCTAAACGCGTACAAGTATCGTTATATATTAAATAATACACCTCATACCAAATTTCTATTTGCGAATTTTATTCTCATAACCAATAGTTTAGCTATAATTGAAGACAGACAATTTCTACTAAACTAACTTGAATTTAAACCAAAATTATAAAGATAAATTATCATAATATATATTCTGGAATTGTGCTCTAATAATTTGAGCAACCATCCTTGCAAAAATCAAAGTGCAAGTTGATAACAAACGCACATGTGTACATACAATAGATGCATCTATTAAAATTATATAATAGTAAACGGTCCACATGGCAGGTGGCTGTGCTCATATATATCACCTTTTATATGTTCCAAAAATTAGGAAATACAATCCCAACTCTAGCTGGTATAGTAATCAATTTATCATGAGAACAAGTCGTACATGAGAATTCTTGAGGAATCTTTGAATTCTTCAATATATGTCAATGTGAATTCTCAATTATTTTTTGCATCATAATTGAACGGGGATGGCCAACCGATCATGCCAACTAATATTTGTGTCAGTAAACCTCTTGTTTACTTGTGGCATGTGATTCCATCATCATGCTTTTACATTTGTAGTATAAATAGAAAAAAAAATCAAGCAACCTTTCATATTTACCCGGTATGATTATAGTAATATGAAAATATTTAATCTTCCTTTCATTTATAGTCTCAATATGCCAACCACTTTGGTTAATATATTTGAAACTAAAAAATCTCCTTTTTCAGACTTACTACCACCAATTCCATGAATAATTTTATTTATTCAGATAGTAACAAGTTTGCTCTTTCGGAGCTCTCAATAATTTTGTACTACAAGATCTTTTATACAACCATCAAAGTGATAATTTTTTCCTCCATAGAAAAATTATCTTATCATTGTCACAATCAAAAACATTATAGACGATACTCATTTCTTGCTTTACTTTTGCCTTTTAATAACTTTTTATAAGGTACGGTAAAATATTTTTGGCATACGTATACACGATCAATGACATACTCATGTAACCATATTGTAATATTCACTATTTTTATTTCCCTCAAACCTCCCTTAGAGGTGAGTTGTGATATTTATCCAACCATGCATAAGCACATTCTTATGCATAATTTTTATCACATATGGTTACATTCATCTTCAGGAATGGATATGCATTCTCAATGCTCATCACAAGTCACATTCTTTTCGAAGAATGGAGCATAATTACCGTGACGTGCTTTGTATATTTTTTTCATACCAATTTGATGGCAAACATCACCTTCATATTTTGAAGGAATATTTTGAAAACCCTCGCTTTTCTCATTTTTACAGTTACCATAATGATGATTATTATTATTTGATCAATTGATCAACCACTTATCTTCATTAGAGTTATTATGCACCGCTATCACATTCACTTTAAGAATAGAGCAAATCAAGTGTGACAAACTTATGCTTTTTCATTAAAAATACTTTATTCTTTTAGTCATCATTATATCATCAATACGGTGCATTGGGACTCAAACCTAATGTCTTACCCATATAACAATACATTAGGCCATAATAAGTTGGAACTTAAATCCAACCCTTATCATCATGGTGTAACATGACTCGAACTTGATATCTTCTTCTTATGGTACGCTGAGACATAAAACCACCGTCCTACCCTTAACCAATGTCATAATATGCCGAAATGTGTTATGACTCACCCGAGCTTTAATCCTGGGGTGCTTTGACAATACTTGTGTCATTGCATACTTTCCATCAATGGCCAAAAGATGACTGCCTAAGAATACGTATATAACACAAGCAAATCAAAAAATTGGCTATAATAACACAAAAACTTAGTCAAAAATTGGTATAAGGATAGCAAAACGCACAGTCTATGCCTGCATGGTGGTGTAAAAAAATAGTTTTGAGCTACAAGATTATTTGGCCTCTAAGCCTAAGCATAAATATTGATATTGGGTTGTATATCTGTTGTATATTCCTTGTATATTCTGTATATTATAGGCTTAGTCAGCTTTGTGCCTCAATGTATTCTGGCCCAATTTTTTTTTATTACATTGTACACTTAGATCCGCTGACGCGACCTAAGTCATATTACGTGTGTATATTTGTATAGGGGCAGAGATATTTTTGGTCAATCAATTCATTTTAGACTCTCGGTTGTTCTAGAGAGTTCTTCAGTTTCTCTCTCTTTCTCTCACTCAGTTCTTCATCAACTTTGTCTTCAATCCTTACGTTTTTATGGTATCAGAGCGGGATGATCCTCGGATTCATCTCCATTACTTGTTATCGATTGCATTGGAAGTTTTATTGAAGGTTTTTCTCGGATATTTGTGAGAGATTTTGTTTACCGAGAGAACGATGTGTACTAAACGGATAATCAGAGCTTTTACTGTTGTTTGATGCTTCGATCTTCACTCAGTGGATGTTTTGGGTGATTTTTCGACATCCCTGACCTTTTTCCGGTGATACTTCGGATTCTAGGGTTTTCGGTGGTTGAACCTAGGGTTTTTCTGCTATCCTATGGCTCGGTCCTCACTCGGTGGATGTCTTGGATGATTTTCCGACATATCTGACCTTATTTCGGTAAGTTTCCAGTAAGGTTTCCGGTGGTTGGACCTAGGGTTTTGGACCTAGGGTTTTATCTGGCGATTGAAGGCCGTTCTTCTCCGGTCGCGAAATAGGAGGGTAACTCTATCCTTGTTCTAAGTGTTGTATGCTTTGCATGTGGGTTCTGAGACTATTTTTTTATTTCAAACTGATTATTGTTCATGGCTTCTAATATGAATGCTAGTACCTCCTCAGTGGACTCTACCAGCCCCCTTTTTGTTTACTCCTCTGATGTTCCTGGAGTCTCTCTTGTGTCCGCTCCCTTCTCGGGCAGTGGTTATGGTGGTTGGAGGAGGAAAATGATTGTCGCGTTATCTGCTAAGAACAAAATTGATTTTGTTGATGGCACATGTCCCCGGCCAGTCACTAATGTGACTCAGCAAAGATTATGGGACAGATGCAATAATATGGTGATTTCCTGGTTAACTGCCTCCCTCTCCCCTCAAATTGCTGAAAGTGTACAGTATTCTGATACTGCACAGAGTATATGGTCCCAGCTTCAGGCCAGATATGGCACTGCCAACAGGACCAAAATTTTTGAATTGAAAAGAGAGCTTTCTCACACCTCTCAAGGGTCCCTAGATGTAGCTTCATATTTTAATAAACTTAAAGGTCTGTGGGATGAATTAGAATCAATGTGTACAAATCATGGGCAAGATGTGTTTGTGCTGCCAAAGATGGTATAATACAGGAAAATGATGAGAATAAGGTGTTTCAGTTTCTAATGGGCCTTAATGAAGCATACATGGGGGTAAGGAGTAACCTATTGATGACACAGCCACCTCCAACCCTTGACAGTGTCTATAATATGGTCCTCAATGATGAGAAGCAGAGACAAGTCCACTCCCCTTCTCAGTTTAATCCAGACTTTATGTCTTTCAATGTCCACACAAATAGACATTCAGTTGGATTCAATAAGGCCACAGTGCCTAATCCTTCTCCTTCTTTCAGACAAAGAGTCAATTTTGACCAAGCTAGAGGGCCTTTATTCTGTAGATACTGCAAAAATCTGGGCACTTAATTGATAAGTGTTTCAAGATTCATGGGTACCCACAAAGTATAACATTTAACAAGGGGAGGAGACCTGCTGCTACTCATCTTACTGCTGGTGTGGATTTCCCTTCTTCTGAAGGACATGTGTCTGTTCCCCAAGGGAATCCTCCTGAAAGCCATCAATCTGTTACAAACATAGATGGCCAGAGTTCTGTGATACCAGGGTTGAGCAGACAACAGTATGATCAATTGATGAGCTTGTTACAACAGACCCAGTTAGGGGACTCCACTGCTCAGACTCCTCCTCCCATGTATGTTGCTAACTTTGCTGGTATTATGCTAAGTGAGAGCCCTATTTCTGATTCCAAGCTTTGCATGCTTACCCATATTAATTCTGCCACCTGGATAATAGACTCAGGGGCATCTAATCATATGACATATGATAAAAGTCTCGTACTAATAACGTGTTAAGAAATATAGTTTAAAGTAACAATATAAAATAAGAAGATAGGCAGAATAAGAGAAGAGATAACTTTCTTATTTCATCAAGTGTTCCAAGTGTATACAATGTAATGTCCAAACCTTCTATTTATAGGATGCCATTGAGGTATATAAAGGAATATCATAAAAATAGTATTAACTATTGAGATCATGGGGAAAGATCATGGGGAGGTTATGGAGGTGCGAGAGTTACAACTACAATGGTCAGAAATAGTGAGAGTTATCCACTTAATGGAAAATAATAGTAAAAGCGACTTCTTTAGGAATTTTAGACATCGACTACAAGATAATATTTCACGACAACAACTAAATATTAAGAAATTATACTACGGTCAAATAAAAAGTTATTCGATTATCTAAATAATAACGACGTGACAGGGAAATGATGTATTATTACACATTTATGAATTTTGATTAATTTCTTAAGTTTTATTGACTAATGTTAACAATTCGAGCACTTAACATAAAGTCTTAAGACCGCGAGTAATTTCATACAAAATCCTCATTTCTTCCGGGGCGCCTCACAGAAAACATATAATTAAAACCATTCAATTAACACATGAAATAAATAAACGTGAGAATGCAGAAAGAAAAAGGGCTTCTCATGATAAAATTATTTATGTGAGAGAGCCTCAACTCCATGTGAAATACAGGTGTGTTGCCCGGCCCCAAATATGCCATCATTTTTCTCTTTCTTTTTTTGTTTGGCATTTTTAGCTTCAAATTTACTCAAACTTGAAATTTTAGTCCTCGTGCTAAAGTGACAAAGACGTATCAGGATTAACATAGTTGAAAAAATTGGGGCGAAGCGCGTATGTGGATATTTCTAAGCCTATTACTTAAAATATATTTAAAATTTATGGTATATTTAAAGATTAATCAATTCAACTAATTATGTAACACTCAGACTTTAGATAGAGTCCTATATCGATAAAATACAAGACGGACGCTGAGTATATAAATTAATAAGCCTTACACCCTAGTGACGCGTTTAAAACCGCGACGGCCTAGGTCCGGAGTGAATACTATCACTAGCAGACTGAACCATTTCAAATGGTACCAGAGCCACTCTTGTGTCAGCCTTGCCGATAGTAGGTCAGATTTCAACTGAGTTTAGACAAATTTCGGTTAGATGAAGTCAAATCTTAGTGCTGAGTCTAAGAAAATCCCATGCAGTGGGGCAAATCTCAGCAAATAGAGGTATATGTAATACCCCAGACTTTAGACAGGATCCCACATCGCAAAATACAAGAAGGGTGATAAACATATGAGGTAACAAGCCTTAGACCCTAATGATGCATTTTAAACCCTTGAGGGCCTAGGTCGAGCGGACGATATTACTAGCGGACTAGGTTGTTACAAAGTATCCTAGATTTTTGTATCTTGAATATTTGAGCTGCTAATTTGAAATCAAGGACTAAATATTCGGAATTTCTGAATTGCTAATTTAGAATTCATTACATAAGATTCAAATTTCTGGATAAAATTTGCGAACTTTAGGATATGATGTCCTAAAGTTTGAGCGAACTGCCTAATTTTTAAATAGTATAAATTGTAGATATATTTTAAACAAGATGCTTAAAAGTAGCTTTCGAGTATCATTTTCACAAAATATTGCAAGGAAAATTTCCGTTCCTATACACTATAGGAAAATATATTACCAAAGATGTTCATAGTTTGCATATTACCCGTCATGCTAATAGTATTTCTATAAAATATAGCCAATTTATTAAATAAGAAATTATTATACATGTAGGCTTCCTTATTTAGGCACGAAAATATTGGAGATTTAAATATTCTTCCAAATATTTTACAACGCCAAATCACACATTAATATTTTCTTTCTCTGTATATTTTCATACATCATTTGTTTGGATTGGAAGTTTCATACGTTATTTGATTGGAATTTGTTTTTATAGAGAAAGGGGATTTTAATACGTTATTTGTTTGGATTGGATGTTGTTGCAAATAATTGAAAATTTTCTCTACGTCTCTCGCTATTTCTCAATCCCAAATTTCAGTAATATAAAGCAAAGAAAAGAGAGCAGTAATTCCATCATTGACAGCCATTAAAAAGCTTTGAAAGACTAAATTCGAATTTGAGTTTTTAAAAATCATTATTTGTTTGGATTGGATGATGTTGAAAATAATTGGGAATAAGGTTTGGAGTTTAATCTTAATTTTGAGGGGTTTTGGTGAAGGTTATACTTGATTTTGACTGAATTTCAGATTGAAACCGAAGAAAAAGAAGAAGAAGAAGACATGAGATACATTATATTGCAGAAATTGCAGATAGACTTTTGTTTATTTATTTTTCCTTTATTCATTTAACTATTGTATGAAAGTTGAACAACATTATATAAAAATTATATTTAAGTGGCATTATATTATATTTAAGTGGTTTAAAGATAGTCGTAACATCTCTTCCCATTTCTTACTTCATCTCTAGCATAATACATATTTTCTTCATATGCTAGTCCAACTTTTTCAGTCGCATACTTAAATTTTATGGATATCCTATGACACCATTAATTATTTTGAGCTGAAATTAATATCATACCAAAAGTCCAACATCAATGGTAAGGAACGCATTGTATGTCACTCGTTCAATTGTATTTCCAAATTCCAACAAGTTTTTTCTTTCTTTATTAAAATTTTTTAAATCTCAAAGTGTAACCTTATTATCAATTTTAATTTCTTTTATCACCATTTTCCTCTCATAATATCTTCCAATCAAAGCCCACCACTAGAGCACCAACAAATTATTTTATAACATTCGGACAAAAAGAAAGGCTTTGAGTTAAGTAAGCATTTGAAATTTGTTGTTGCACAGACAGATTCTATCAAATTTTGGTTGTATATCAATGTCCTACGTTTTATCTATATTTTACCTACAAAATAAAATATATATATATATATATATATATATATATATATATATATATATATATATATATATATATATATATATGAATTATCATAATATCTACAAAAATTCTACATTTATGTCACGACACCAATCCCGGTTGTGATGGCGCCCAACACACTGCTAGGCAAACCCGACCAATTCAATAACCTTAACCATTTTATACCATTCAGGAGTTAATAACATAGATAATTTACTAAATCATAATACTGAAAGTCTGAAATAAAACCAAAACATGCGGAATCCCAAGTAATAATAACAACTACACCGCCCGAAAAATCCGGTGTCACAAGTCTGAGCCTCTAATGCCTGAGTATAATCCACTACATATCATTCTAAAGAAATGCGAAAATGAAGCAATTAAGGTAGAAGGAAGATTTGAAGCAAATAAGGTAGAAGGAAGATCATGACTGCGAACGTCATGCAGCTACCTTGATGTTCCCGGATAAGCTGCTCGGTAGAGAAATCCTCATTCAACCTCAGATGAACCTGGATATGCACCGCAAGGTGCAGGGAGTAATGTGATTACTCTGACCTAGTGAGTAATAAACATAAATAAAGGCTGAGAATAAGAAATCCTGAATAGGCACAAAGTAATTCTATAAATACAGCAACCTGACCAGATAATATTCAACTAGTAAACCAATAACAACAATTATGGAAATGCTACAACAGATAAGTAAGTAAATGACATGCAAATATGAAATAAAACACATAGTCTGCTACTCTGTAGTACCCGCTGCGGCGTGCAACCCACTCCCTTTATTTATCGTCGACGGCGCTCATTGGGAGTGTGAAGACTCCGGGAGGGACCCCTTACAGTCCAAGCGCAATATAAGCCATCTCCTGGGATCAACTAGGCCCTCGGCCTCATATCAATATCTATATAATACTACTGCAGCGCACAGCCCGATCCCATGCTCAGTCTAGAATCACATATGCCCCTCGGGCACCACAATATATAAATATTCATTCCAACCTCATTAGAAATATTATTTAAGTTTTAAGTTTGAGAAAAGGTTGTTGAGTTAAAAAATAGTATTAACTGTCAGGACTAAGTTCAATAATACGTAAAATTGGTAAGAAACCAGTAATAGCATTCCTTGAAGGATTCAATCAATTGGAACGAAGCTCAAATATAGCAATCATCTCAAATTATAATAATAACAATAAGGAATTTCAGTTAAATACACAGTATATTCATCTACCAGGACGGACCAAGTCATAATCCCCAACGGTGCTCTACCCCATGCTCGCTACCCGACATACAAGTCACCTCATTATAGCACTACGATGTGCAAATATGTGGTTTCTAACCCTCCGAACATCATTTACATCTATTACTCACCTCAAGCCGGCCAAAATCCTAGCTCGCTACGCCTTTGCCTTTCAAGTCGACCTCCTTGCACGTCTAATCTGATCAAAACCACAATGAATATGTCACAATATGCCAATGGAACAATACCCAATCGAAAATAATCAAAAAATAATAAAAATCTCGAAATTAGCGAAACCCGAACCCTAGGCTCACTTCTCGAAACTCAGAAATTCTTATATCAACGGGTTCCTTATCTCTCCACGAGTCTATACATATAAAGAACACCAAAATCGAAGTCCAAATGATCCCTCAAATCCCAATTTGCAATACCAAAACTCAAGCTCTAGACCCCTTTTTGCTAAGATTACATGAATTTCTAGGTTGATTCTACAATTAAAATATATTTTTAGTTTATAGAACTCAACTCCAATCAATCCCAGTAAAAACCCTCTTCAATATCCATTCAAAAGCTCTCAAAAATCACCCAAAGTCAAGTGAGAAGTGAGGGAAACAAGCTAAGTTCGAATTTTATAACTGGACATAGCCTTTAGATGTCGCATTTGCGACACCTAGTTTGCAAATGTGAACGTCACAAAGCGACATAACCTTCGGAATTGCAAAGGTGAGCCTCTCTTGTCAAGGTTGCATATGCGACATCTGGCTCACAATTGCGGACCCTGCCAAGGTCGTAAATGCGACATATTTCTCGCAAATGCGAACCCTGCCAAGGTGGCAATTGCGATCAATATATCGCAAATGCAAACCCTACCTCAGGCCAGCCTTTTCGCAAATGCGAAGCCTCACTCGCAAATGTGAACCCTTTTCTCGCATTTGCGAGGCCTACAACTGTTGCAGCATTTCCAAGTTTAAAACTTCCCGTTTAGCCATCCGAAACTCATCCTAGGCCCCTGTGACCTCAACCAAAAGAACCAACCCATCCTAAGAGATTATTCAAACTTGCTCCAATCATCAAAATACCACAAACAACACCAAAACCATCAAATTATATATGATTCAAGCCTAAGTTCTTCTAAAACGTTCGAAACACACATTTGATCAGAAACCTAACCAAAACACTTTCGAATGACATGAAATTTTACATACACATCCCAAATCACCTAACGAAGCTACAAAAACTCTCGAAATTCCATTCCGACCCTGGGATCAAAATCTCACCTACCAACCGGAATTTGCCAAAATACTAACTTCACCAATTCAAGCCTAATTCTACACCGGACCTCCAAAAATCACTTCCGATCACACTCCTAAGTCACAAATCATCCCCCAAAGCTAACCAAATTATAGAAATTCACATCCGAGCCTCCTAGCATATAAGTCAACATCCGATTGACTTTTCCAAAATAAGCCTTCCTTAAAGAGGCTAAGTGTCTCATTTCCTTCTCAATTCAATCCAAATAAACTCGATCACGCAAAATACTCATAATGAAGCCTAAAAAAGCAGAAAAAGGGGGGAAACGGGGCGGTAACTCACATGACAACGGGTCGGGTAGTCACATCTTCCCCAACTTAAACAAATGCTTGGCCTCGAGCGAGTCAAGAACATACCTGAAGCCTCAAATAGGTAAGGGTATATGCTCCGCATCTCCTGCTTGGTCTCCTAGGTAGCCTCCTCCACTGCACTTTCACTGAAGCAACATCCTTTGACCTCAACTTCCGAACCTGATGATCCAAAATGGTTGTTGGCTCCACCCCATAAGTCAAGTCACCCTCCAGCTAAACTGCGCTAAAATCTAGAACATGGGACGGGTCTCCAGTATTCTTCCAGAGCATAGAAACATGAAAGACTAGATGCACGCTCGACAAGCTGGGTGGCAAGCCAAGCTTATAAGCCACCTCCCAATCCTTCGAAGTACCTCAAAAGGCCCAATGAACCGCAGACTCAATTTTCCCTTTCTTTTCATATCTCATAACACCTTTTGTGGGTGAAACCTTCAGCAAGACCTTCTCACCAATCATATAGGATACATCTCGGACCTTCCTGTCCGCATAACTCTTTTGCCTCGACTGCGCTGTACGGAGTCTCTCCTGGATCAGCTTTACCTTCTCCAATGCATCCTAAACCAAATGTGTCCCAAACAATCTAGCCTCCCCGAGCTCGAACCAACCAACTGGAGATCTACATCGTCTCCTATATAAGGCCTCATACAGTGCCATCTGAATGCTGGACTGATAACTATTGTTATAGGCAAACTCCGCAAGTGGTAGAAACCGATCCCATGACCCTCCAAAATCAATAACACAGGCGCATAACATATCCTCTAATATCTGAATGGTGTGCTCAGACTGTCCATCCGTCTGAGGTTGAAAGGTTGTGCTCAACTACACCTGAGTACCCAACTCTCGCTGAATTGTCTGCAAAAACTTAGAGGTAAACTCAGTGCCCTGATCTGATATGATGGAAACTGGGACACCATGCAACCGAATAGTCTCCCGAATATAAATCTCTGCCAGCCTCTCTGAAGAATAAGTAGTACAAACCGGAATGAAGTGCACGTACTTGGTCAACCTGTCTACAATAACCCAAATAGCATCGAATTTCTTCAAAGTCCATGGGAGTACGGTAACAAAATCCATAGTGATACTCTCCCACTTCCACTAGGGAATAACCATCTGTTGGTGAAAGCCACCCGGTCTCTGATGCTCATATTTCACCTGCTGATAATTAAAGCACCGGGCTACATACTCCACAATATCTCTATTCATCCTCCTCCACCAATAGTGTTGTCTAAGATCCTAATACATCTTCGCGGCACCCGGATGGATGGAATACCGCAAGCTATGTGCCTCCCCTAATATCAACTCCCGAAGCCCATTCACATTGGGCACGCAAATTCGGCCCTGCATCTTCAACAGACCATCATCTCCAATGGTCACATCCCTGGAATCATCATGCTAAACCTTGTTCTTAAGGACAAGCGGATGCGGATCCTCATACTGACACTCTCTGATGCGGTCATACAAGGAAGACCGAGAAACCACGCAAGCTGGGATCTGAAATATCTAGTCTCACAAACTGATCGGCCAAGGCCTGAACATCAACTGCAAATGACCTCTCCTCAACTGGAATGTATGCCAAGTTCCCCATAGTTACCGTCTTTCGGCTCAAAGCATCGGCCACTACATTGACCTTCCCCGGGTGATACAGAATAGTGATATCATAATCCTTAAGTAACCCTATCCACCTCAGCTGCTTCAAATTAAGATCTTTTTTCTTGAACAAATGCTAAAGACTGCGATGATCAGTGAATACCTTACAAGATACTCCATACAAGTAATGCCTCCAAATCTTCAATGCGTGAACTATAGCAGCTAGCTCCAAATCATGAACGGGGTAGTTCTGCTCATGGGGCTTCAACTGACGGGAAGCATAAGCGATAACTCTACCCTCCTGCATCAATACACAACCAATCCCAACTCGCGAAGCATCACAATATACCGTATAAGTACCTAAAGCTGACTGCAAAACCAATACTGGAGCTGTGGTCAAAGCTGTCTAGAGCTTAGGGAAGCTCTCCTCAAACTCGTCTGACCATACAAAAGAAACACCCTTCTGAGTCAACTTGGTCAATGGCGATACAATAGAGGAAAAACCCTAAACAAACCGGCGATAATAGCTTTCCAACCCAAGGAAATTATGAATCTTTGTGGTCGAGGATGGTCTAGGCCAACTCTGCACCGCCTCTATCTTCTTCGGGTCAACCTCAATCCCCTTGCTGGACACCACGTGTCCCAAGAAAGGCACTAAGCTGAGCAAAAACTCACACTTGGAGAACATTGCATAAAGCTTCTCCTGCCTCAATCTCTGCAATATAACTCGCAAATGTTGCACGTGCTCCTCCTGACTACGCGAGTATACCAGGATATCATCAATGGACATGATGACAAACGAATCCAGATAAGGCCGAACTACACTGTTTATCATATGCATGAACGTTGTTGGGGTATAGGTCAGTCCAAAGACATGAGAATAAACTCATAGTGACCATATCTAGTCCTGAAAGTAGTCTTATGAATATCTGAATTCCTGATCTTCAACTGGTGATAACCCGAACGAAGATCAATCTTGGAAAACACCCTATCTCCCTGAAGCTGATCAAAAAAATCATCAATGCGATGCAGGGGATACTTGTTCTTCATTGTTACTTTGTTCAGTTGCCTATAATCGATACACATTCTCATTGTGCCATCCTTCTTCTTCACAGACAGAGCTGGCACACCCCAAGGTGACACACTAGGCTGAATTAACCCCTTATCTAGGAGCTCCTGAAGCTGCTCCTTCAATTCTTTCAACTCCGCTGGTGCCATACAATATGGAGGAATAAAGATGGGCTGAGTGCCCGACACCAGGTCAATACCAAAATCAATGTCTCTATTCAATGGCATACCCGGAAGGTCTACAGGAAACACATCAGGAAAATCCCTCACAATCGGGACAGAATCAATGCTAGGAGCCTTAACTCCAACATCTCACACAAAAGCTAGATGCAACAAACAACCCTTCCCAACCATACGCTGGGCTTTCAAGAAAGAAATAACTCTGCTAGGGTTATAATCAGTCATACCACGTTAATCGATCCGCGGTACACCCGGAATAGCCAAAGTGACTGTCTTAACATGATACAGAGATAGCCAATCCATGCCCAAAATAACATCGAAGTCCACCATGCTCAATAGCAATAGATCAATTCGGGTCTCCAGACCCCCAATAATCACAACACATGACCGGTACACACGGTCCACAACAACAGTATTGCCCACCGAGGTAGACACATGAACAGGTAAAGATAGAGACTCCCGGGGCATACTCAAATAACAAGAAAAATATGAAGACATATATGAATAGGTGGAACTGGGATCAAATAATACTGAAGCGTCTCTATAGCAGACTGAAATAGTACCTGTAATGACAGCGTCCGGAGCAATGACATCTGTCTTGCCCAGCATAGCATAGAAATGAGTCTTGCCACCACCTAATCGGTCTCCACCTCTGGTGCGACCCTTGGCTTACTGATCTCCACCCTTAGCTGGATGGAGGGTGATGAAGTAACTGGAGTAGAAGTCGGGGGCCGAACCCCTCTGTTTATGCTGTCTGCCACGAAGTTGAGGGCACTACCTCCTCAAATGACCAAACTCTACGCACTCATAACAACTGCCATGTACTGGAGATGGGGTCTAAAGGGAACCCCTCGCACCAGAGTGACTAGCAGATGCACTCGATGCAGAAAAACCCTGAGCAGACGGGGCATGAGATGAACTCTGAGCTGGGAGAGTACTAAATGATGTTTGGCCCTGCTGGGACCCCTGATGACCATGACCTGAAGATCCCCCACGATACTCTGGACGAGCCGACAGAGTAGGACTGAAAGAATGACCTCTACCATGCTGGAACCTGTCCCTCGAAGGAGCACCACTGTAACTGCCCGCTCCACGAAGCCTCTTGGCCTTCCTCTCTTCTCGCTCTCTACGGCGAACTGACTCGATCTCACT
Source organism: Nicotiana benthamiana (assembly GCA_034376525.1). NCBI lineage: Eukaryota > Viridiplantae > Streptophyta > Magnoliopsida > Solanales > Solanaceae > Nicotiana > Nicotiana benthamiana. The sequence goes on from CM067326.1 coordinate 70,742,272, forward strand.
AGCGATATCCACCACCTCCTCAAATGTAGCACCCAATACTATCTCTCTAGTCATCAAAATACGGAGATTGTAGTTAATGCCATCCACAAATCTCCTAATCCTCTCACAATCTGATGGAACCATCCATATTGCATGACGGGCCAACTGTGAAAAATTTATCTCGTACTGAGTCACTGTTATATCCCCCTGCGTCAACCACTCAAACTGACTACGCAGCTCCTCTCTGCTGGATTTAGGTACGTACTTTTCCAGGAAAAGAGCGGAGAACTACTGCCAAGAAAGAGGTGTTGCACCGACAGGCCTACGCCTCTCAAAGTCCTCCCACTAAGTAAGAGTATCCCCGGTAAACTGAAATGTAATAAATGCCACACCACTCAACCAAGGATCCCAGCCGTCCGGAGCGTACGCTGATACCTCTCAAGAAAACCCTGGGCATCCCCACCCTCAGCACCACTGAATATCGGAGGCTAGAGCCTCTCCAGACTCTCGAGAGGACGATGCTCATCTTCTGGCATAGTTGAAACCACGAAGTCCTAAATTGGTGCAACCTGCTGAGCTGGAGGTGCCTCTGTGTCTGTAGTCCCTGCACCACCTGCTCAAGTGTGCGAGCAACGGGGGTCTGATTGCCTCCCCTGGCCTATGAAATAGCTGATGCGGCTGTGGTAACTGAAACTGCCTGAGCCAAGCCATTGTAGACTGATAGTATCTGTGCCAAGGTCTCTTGAATACCTAGAATCACGATAGGCACAACTGGTGCCTGAACAGGTGCTGCTGGTGTGTCTACAGCTGGAGCCCGATCCTGAGCTGGGGCAGCTCGTGGATCAGCAGTCGTTGCCCTATCTACTCTGTCTCTACCACGATCGCGTCCACGGCCTCGGGTGGCCTTAGTAGGTGGTACTGGTGGTCATCCGGTACCTCGTGTCCTCACCATCTATGAGAGAATAGAATATTAAAAGTTTAGTTATCAGTTCAACAAAGCCGCACGACAAGAATTTCAAGAATGTGAAGTTTTCCTAAAGGTTCTGCAGCCTCCCGAGGATAAATGCAAACGTCTCTGTACCGATACATGAGACTCTACTAAACCGGCTCACAACTTGCGAGACCAAGTAACCTAGGCTCTGATACCAACTTGTCACGACCCCAACCGCGGTCGTGATGGCGCCCAACACACTGCTAGGCAAGCCCGACCAATTTAATAACCTTAACCATTTTATACACTTCAGGAGTTAATTAACATAAATAAAAATAAAACATGCGGAATCCCAAGTAATAAAAACAACTACACAGGCCGAAGAATCCAGTGTCACAAGTCTGAGCCTCTAATACCTGAGTATCAATCTACTACATATCATTCTAAAGAAATGCAGAAATGAAGCAAATAAGGTAGAAGGAAGATGAGGACTGTGGACATCATGCAGCTACCTTGATGTTTCCGGATAAGCTGCTCGGTAGAGAAAGCCCCACTCAACCTCATATGTACCTGCATCTACACGCAAGGTGCAGGGAGTAATGTGAGTACTCCGACCCAGTGAGTAATAAATATAAATAAAGGCTGAGAATACGAAAACTTGAATAAGCACAAAAAAATTCTATAAATACAACAACCTGAACTAGATAGTATTAGACCCGTAAACCAATAACAATAATTATGGAAATGCTACAATAGATAAGTAAGTAAATGACATGAAAATATGAAATGCAACACTTAGGCCGGTACTCTCTAGTACCTGTTGCAGCGTGCAGCCCGCTCCCTTTATTTATCATCGAGGGCGCTCACAGGGAGTGTGCAAGCTCCGGGAGGGGACCCTTGCGATCCAAGCGCAATATAAGATATCTCGTGGCATCAACTAGGCCCTCGGCCTCATATCAATATCAATATAATACAATTGCGGAGCGCAAACCGATCCCACGCTCAGTCTAGAATCACATAAGCCCCCCGGGCACCACAATATATAAATATTCATCCCAACCTCATTAGAAATATTATTTAAGTTTCAAGATTTGAAAAAAGATGGCTGAGTTAAAAAAATAGTATTAAATTCCAGGACTTAATTCAATAATACATAAAAATGGTAAGAAACCAGTAATACAAATCCCTGAAGAATTCAATCAATTGGCACGAAGCTCAAATATAGCAATCAGCTCCAATTATAATAACAATAAGGAATTTCAGTTAAATACGCACTATATTCATCTACTTGGACGGACCAAGTCACAATCCCCTACGGTGCTCTACCCCACGCTCGCTACCCGGTGTGCAATTCATCTCGTTATAGCAACTATCATGTGCAAATATGGGGTTTCAGACCCTCAGGACATCATTTACATCTATTACTCACCTCAAGCCAGCCAAAATCCTAGCTCGCTATGCCTTTGCCTTTCAATTCGACCTCCTCGCGCGTCAAATCTTATCAAAACCACAAAGAATACATCACAATATGCTAATGGAAGAATACCCAATCAAAAACAATCAAAAGTAGCAAAAATCTCGAAATTAGCAAATCCGAGCCCCGGGCTCACTTCTCAAAACTCAAAAATTCTTATACCAACTGGTTTTTTTATCTCGCCACGAGTCAATACATATAAAGAACACCAAAATCGGAGTCCAAATAACCCCTCAAATCCCAATTTGCAATACCAAAACTCAAGCCCTAGTCCTTTCCCCTTTTTGCTAAGTTTACATGAATTTCTAGGTTGATTCCACAATTAAATAATGTTTTTAGTTCATAGAACTCACCTTCAATCAATCCCAGTGGAAACCCTCTTCAATATCCGTCCAAAAGCTCTCAAAAATCGCCCAAAGTCAAGTGGGAAGTGAGGGAAACAGGCTAAGTTTGAATTTTATAACTCGACACGGCCCTTAGAAGTCGTATTTGCGACACCTGGTTCGCAAATGCAAACGTCACAAATGTGACATAACCTTCGGAATTGCGAAGGTGAGCCTCTCCTCTCAAGGTCACAAATGCGATATCTGGCTCGCAATTGCGGACTCTGCCAAGGTCGTAAATGCGACATATTTCTCGCAAATGCGAACCCTGCCAAGGTCGCAATTGCGATCAAACTATTGCAAATGCGAACCCTACCTCAGGCCAGCCTTTTCGCAAATACGAAGTCTCACTCACAAATGCAAGATTGCAAATGCGAACCTTTTCTCACATTTGCGAGGCCTACAACTACTGCTGCATTTCCAAGTTTAAAACTTCTCGTTTAGCCATCCGAAACTCACCCGAGGCCACCGGGACCTCAACCAAAAGCACCAACCCAGCCTAAGACATCATTAGAACTTTCTCCAAACATCAAAACACCACAAACAACACCAGAACCATCAAATTACATCGGATTCAAGCCTAAGTTCTTCTAAAACTTCCGAAACACGCATTTGATCAAAAACCTAACCAAAACACTTCCGAATGACCTCAAATTTTACACACACATCCCAAATCACCTAAAGAAGCTACAAAAACTCTCGAAATTCCATTCCGACCCTCAGATCAAAATCTCACCTTCAATATAACGTATGTCATGTCTTCTTCTTCTTCGTCTTTTTCTTCGACGAGTTTCAATCTGAAATTCAACCAAAACCAATTCTAATTTTCATGATATCCCCTAAAAATTGAGATATAAACTCCAAATCATATTCTCAATTATTTGCAGCGACACCCAATCCAGACAAATAACGATTTTTGAATATCCAAATTCGAAAGCTTAAAAGTTTTTTAATGGTTGTCAATGATAAAATTGCTGCTCTATATTTCGTTCCTTTATATTACTAAAATTTGGGATTGAGATATAGAGAGAGACGTTGAGATAATTCTCAAATCTTTTCAACAATATCCAATTCAAACAAATAAATATCTTTTGAAAATCCAAATTCGAATTCAGAGCTTCAAAGATTTTTAATGGTTGTTAATGATGGAGAGGTTACAGATTTTTTGTTGGTTTTAGAAGAGAAAATCATGGGTGATTGAAGAGGAAAAACGTGGGGATTTGGAGAGAAACTTGGGAGAGTGAGAATATACGGTTGAGTAAAATTAGGAGACTAATTAATTCCATTAAAATCTTAAAATGGTACATAAATAGTAATTAGGTATATAAAAGATAATTATATTAAAAATTAAATATAAAGGGTAATATAGTTTACTATATGGCATAAGAATGTAAAAATTCTATATTTGCAATAGTGAAGACTGAAGATGAAACGTATTGTAGGTCCTAAGCCCAAATGTTTTTATTTCTGGACTTCGGTTGATGAGCAATAGTCTTTCTAATTAATTCAGGATCTTAACCTGGACTAAACGGCCCATCGAGTTTATAGACGAACTAAACCGAGTCATTCAATTTGTGAATTGCAAATTTCCTAATACAAGATTTTAGGCTTCTACACACACATGAGAAAGGATGTCGAATTAAGAAAAAAGTAGTAATAGTAGAAATTTTAAAGGGATTTTTACCTATGTATACCATATACCAAACCTTATTACCAAAAATGTTCATTATTTGGTATTTATCCGCCTAGACCATAGTTTGTCTACAAAGATTGTACCAAACCAAAAATAGGTGAATTCTACCCTAAAAACGCGCCAATTTTGTAGCAATCAGATTTAATGGTGATTCTATCACCATTAATTTTGAGATTTAAAATGGAAGAAAATCCTACAGCAGCGTGATTCTCCCATTCTGTAGCGGAAATAGATCTCTCAATCTGTAACTTAGATACAATTTATAAAACACGAGAATCTTCAGCAATCAAATTGTAGAAATTCAAAATTGTTGAATGCAGTTCCACGCTACAAAATCTCCAGCAATCAAATTGTAGAAATGCAAAATTGTTGAATACAGTTCTTCGTCGACATCAGTACGAAAATTCTCAAATCTAGATCTGTTCTTCGTCTGTTTTTCTATCAACTACACGAAATTATGTCAAAAATCCCAATAATGCTGAAATCGAATGGTTATTGGGATAACTCTGGTAGATTCCGAGATTTTGAAGTTGATGCCATTTTGATTGATGATAATGCATGCTACGAAACTGTTATTTCTACAATTGCAGAACAATTATCGATTGATACATCGGATAAAATTTTAGAAATAAAATACATTGTGAATGAGAATTGTCCTCCATTGGAGATTAGGAATGATATGGGGGTTAGTGTATGTATGGAAACGAAAAAGGAGAATAAAAACTTAGTTTCGTATCCCTTATGTATTAGCATAAGAGATTTCAATATGGAATTGGCTATCACCAATGAAAGCATCAGTACAGGTATGTTTGATTCGACATTGCTGAGAGTTTTTGTGTTACCTAGTTATCTTCAATTTAACGACATTTTCCTAAAATTAAACTACAATTATGATATAGTACTGGAAAGGACAAAGCGATGTTGCTTTTAAATTTACCTACATAGTTACTACATTTGTGAATTTATTGTCTGCAGCTTCTTCAGGATCCCTAAGGTTACTAGAAATTCCATCCTCACTAGCTATAGAGGAATATCAAAGTGAAATAATAATTGAATGTACGCAAACATGTATTGAAGAAGGACAAGTGTATCAGGACAAGAAAATAATAGCTGCTGCAATGAAGAATTATTCAGTTATGCACAAGTTCCAGTTCAGAGTGAAAAGATCAAGTCATAGAAGGTATGTAGTTATTTATGGATTATAGATTTGCAAAATTAGTGTATATTGAAGATAGGTTTGTTTTATGCAATTGTAGTTATATTGTAGTCAATTTGTAGTTAATTGTAGTGTTTAATAAATATGTCTAGATATTGTATTTTTTTGTAGCTCCTGGCTTATATGTGTAGCTGAAAGCTGCAAATGTCATTTCAAGGCAACGTCAATTAATGATTATGCAATGTTTGAGATAAGAAGTTTAAGCCGACAACACACATGTTGGCCAATGGATGAAACATTCATACAGCGCAAATGTACTGCAACAGTAGTTGGTAGCATCGTCGTTCCAAAGTATTGTGATCCTAAGACTGTTTACACACCAAAGGACATACAAACTGACATGTTATCCGAACATGGACTGAACCTAAGCTACATGCAAGCATGGAGAGCAAAGGAAAAAGCATTACAGTTTTTGAGAGGGAATCCGTGTGACTCCTACAACAGATTACCGAAATATTTTTATATTCTTAAGAAGAATTATCCTGGTTCTGTTGTTGAATTGAAGAAGGCAGCAGATGATTGCTTCTTATACGTATTTGTTGCTCTTTGTACATCAATAAATGGTTGGAAACATTGTAGGCCGATAGCAGTGGTTGATGGGACATTCTTAAAATAACCATATAGAGGATTATGCTGACAGCAAGCACCATGGATGCAGCAGGTACATAATGCAATAATTTTGTAGTTATTTTGTAGACAGTCTATACAATGTAGGTAAATTGTAGTTGTACAGTAGTTAGTTTGTAGTTAGATAAATGAATGTAGTTAAATTGCCTACATTCTCAATATATATTCGTAGTTATTAGTTAATATTATTTTATGTCCAAAAAATGTAGGTACTATTTTGCCCTTGGCATATGCTGTTGTTGATTCTGAAAAGGACGCGTCTTGGAAGTGGTTCTTTGAGCAATTCAAGGAGGCATATGGTGAAAGACCTTCAATGTGTGTTGTCTCAGATAGGCATGAGAGTATATCGAAGGCAACATCAGTTGTTTATCCGGGCATGGCACACTACTTTTGCATGTGGCATATATGGACAAATATAAGGTCAAAATTCAAGAAGGCACATCTACAATTACATGAATTGTACTTTGCTACAGTACGGTCATACACTCTGGATGAATTCAATGAAAGGATGATGAAGATTGAAGAGGTAGACCCGCGTGTATCGTCTTACCTACATGATATTGGCTATTATAGATGGTCAAGAGTACATGTAACGGTGAATAGAACTTTTACTATGACGTCAAACATTGCCGAGTCGTTGAATGCTGTAACAAAAGAGACAAGAGAGCTGCCAATATTTAATCTATTTGAGTATATGAGTACTATTCTAGAACGTTGGACAAAAGAAAAGTTATTAAAGGCAAAGGGTACTTTCACATTCCTTTGTCACAAATTCAACAAAGAATTGGAAGATAACAATACATTATCCTAGAAACTAAAGGTAATATATTCTTGTTTGGTGCAGGAGAAAAAACAAAAATAGTAGTAGCTGCAGTGTTTCCAGTTTGTAGTTAAAATGTAGTCAAATTGTGGGTAAATATAGTTATCGTTTACATGTAGTTTATTTGTAGCTGATTTGTAGTTAACTAACTGTTGATAATCTAGTTAACTGATTGATGTATTGTTATTTCAGTTTGGTATTGAATTGTAGGTGAAGGCATCAACAGATCATATACATATTGTGTTAGATGGTGTGAAGCGGTACATTGTAGAAAACAAGAAATGTAGTTGTGGACAATTCCTACTTGATGAACTTCCATGTGCCCATGCTTTGGCAGCATTAAGGCAAAGGAATGAAAGGCCTGACAACTATTGTTCTCCGTATTACCCAAGGAAGAGCTTTCTTGTTACCTATGAAATGCCAGTAAATCCTCTTCCTGATGAAGCCAAATGGGATGTTTCACAACATATTTTGGATGCGGTAGTAAAGCCACCGGCGGGAGATAAAAGGCAGCAAGGTAGACCTCACAAGGAAAGATATAAAAAATTTGATGAAATAAAGTCAAAGAAGTACAAGGTGTCTTGTGGAAATTGTGGAGGTGAAGGGCATAACAAAAGAACTTGCAATAATGCGCCGAAAAAGAAATGAATATCATGTAGCTAGAATAGTTATTCAAAATAAATGTTAGTGAGCTCAAATTATCGGAATTTATTGTGTAACTGTTCTACGTTTTGAAGATGATTAAGACGTATAAACATAAATTTGTGTATCTGCACTATTTATATTTTTTATGTATGTCGTCAAGCATCAATTCTTGTCATTTTTATTGAATAGTTAAACTTTTGTATAAGCTATATACAAAACATCTGATATTAATAAAGAAAACACTGGATGTAAACTGTTGCCAGATTGTAGTTAAAATGTAGTTTAATCATGGTCTAAATGTAGTCCTGGCAATCACCTAATGGGACTTTGTAGTTATAATGTAGTTCAATGTAGTTTAATTGTAGAAAAATTGATTTTTCTGAAAATAATTGTTGATAAAGGATGGCTAAATTATTTATCTGAGACATGTATTCATTTCATCTTTATGTTGTGTAAGAACTGACAGTTATATAAACATATTAAATGGCACCTGAAGGTATTATATAAAAATAACTTGAAGATTAAAGTGAAATTATAAGACAGCTGTTACTGCAAAAATGCTATCAGATAACTCGAATACTCGAGTATAATGTAATCAAGAAAAAGTGTTGTAGATAACCAAAATGACTTAATTCCTACATTGTTTTCCAATTCAACTACCAAATTACACATACCCAAATAGGAACAAAATAGCTACTTCTTCTTTCGTTGAACTTTAGTCCTCTCATTCTTTGGCGGTGCACCCTTCCTCCTTGCAAGTCTGCTAGTAACCTCACTCTCACTGATTGAACCATCTTTTAGCTTCTTTGTGGCGTAGTCCCACAGTAGATCTCCATAGCGTCTACGATGTTGTTCAATATCAGTAAGATCTTCCTTTGGGATAGACAAATCACCAGTGCTAATATACTCCGCAAAGGCAGCCACAAATAAACCACAATCCCTGCAGAAGATGAGAATTTTTCATTATATAACAAACGATTAAAAAAAATAATTTAACATATAGAAAGGGAGATTAGTTTTTTACAGTGAGCCTTTCTTTTGTTGTGGAATCTCAGCAACCATCCATTGTATGTCGAGAGGGTCTGTAACTGGTTTCTCTATGTATGACTTTGTAGTCTTGAAGTCAATGTCTTAGCGTTTACCATGGAAACCAGTGCATGAGAAATAAAGAGGAATAATAATTGAAAATTTCTCAACCAATGTCTGAACTGTTTGATTACGGTTTGCTCTCACCAATGAATCATAAACGTAAAGTTGATGGTCCTTTATGTCAAAAACTAGCAACAATCAATGAAAGTTCTCCACAAGGTTAACATGCATGAGCACATAGTCAACAAGATCCCAGGCAACATTAGCAAGAATTCTGTAGCCCAGAATATATTCTCCAATATCATCCTCGGCTTTAACAACCGAATTCTTTTGATCCAGTGGAGAACTAGTGAACTTCTCATAGATTCTTTCAATCTTTATCTTGAACAAGCAATCGGTTGTTGTAAACCTAGTTTGGATGTTGGGGCCATATTTTTCCTTTTTCTCAGATAGTACATAATAACATTAATGTGCTTCCAAAGTAAAAGTGCAATATACAATAAGTTACAGTGTAGCCAATCACATCTACAAAATAGCTACATATTAACTACAAATTAGAATTTATGAAAAAATCTAACAGCTTGCTTCACTTTAACAACACCATAACTACAGATATACGACAGTTAGCCCAAGTGCCTCACAAAATGTAATTTAATGGCATTTAACATGAAAGATATAGAAAACAAGTACTATATCTACAATTGAACCATCATATTTACATAAAAACTACACATTAACTACATTTTTCACACTGATTGCATAAGGTTCAAAAAAGCAAAATATTACAGTTGAAGACTAAATATAGTAACATATATATGATGTGTACAATATAACTACATTTAAACATCATATTTAAAGACAAAACTACAATTGCACCACACAGTTGAAGACAAAACAAATATCGTCAATGATTGTAGACACTATATACTACTGTGCTATTGATTACTTGTCCGGGGTGAACAAGGGCATAGAATCAGTCCTTCTTATCAAACTTCTCACAACCCAAATCCAAACAAGGGTTGATTTGGTTATCCTTCTTTGAACATAAATCTTTCCTCCCTGTAATAACAAAAGAATGAATCAAATGTAAAAAATTTACAAAAAAATTTACAACTTTAAAGTCTAAAAAGGGTGAACAGACAATATAAATTTATGCACCATACCTCCTAGATACTTTGTCAGTGCGATGGTATAACCAGGTTGTGAACCTATCTGTCAATTCTGGATCTACATTTTCGCCTATGACACTTGTGAAGGGGTGCTTTAGGTAAAACTATTTGGGCCCAACAGATGTGCTGCCTTCAGTACTATACAAGGGGAATGAATGGTGATCGTGCATATTTTCTTGGTATCCTTGTTCTTCCTGGATGGATGGGGGTTGATTCATCTTGTATGGGCTCGCCATACATGACCAACTGTGATAAAAATAGGTTTTCCGGCAGCTCAAAATCATCCAATGTCACACCTTTGTTTTCAATGCCTTCAGGCACAACTTTAGTCTCCTTTTTTTTATCAATGCATTCCTGGACAACTTCAGTCACTGTTACACCATGAGTTGGTGACTGTGGAATGTTATCTTCAACATCTGTTACATAAAAAATGACATACTTAACAGCATTATACCATTGTATAATCAACTATTTTCTATTAAAAAATATATTATGAAACAATACCTTCTTTTGCTACCTCAGATATTTCCCGGATTGCTGGTTCATCGTCAATATTTTCTTGTACATGTTTTGTTGAATCTACAGCTTGAATGAATAATTGGACAGTAGAATTGTAGTCAAATGTAGGAATATGTAGTTTAGGAGTAAATTATTGAAATCTTGCATAAGATGTAATTAAAATGCAGTTATGGTTCTATGCCTGCTTTAAATGTCTCAGCTGCTTCTTGGAAGTTAGGATACAAGTCAACTTGTGGCTGAACATGTTATGGAGAATTGAGAGCTGAAAAACATAGTGAAAAAGTGATTAGCAATTCTTGAAGTTTGTAGATATGTATGTAGGAATTATGTAGATACCTGTATTACTTGTGCTTGCATGGAGTTGATCACCAACATTGAACTGAAAATGATGGTTTTTGTCTCCTTGATTTTGGTCATTATATTTTGTTGAACTACCAGCAAACCACAGTTTTGGGGAATAGTTGAGAATGCTTTTTTGTCATAAGTCTTATATAGTCTTAGCATAAAATTATATGTAAATTCTTACCTTTGACTCATCCAAATCAGTCCTCCTGTTTACCACATTCATGACACTCTTTAAAGATTGATCTATGAACTCTCGAAGGCTTGAGAGTTCATCAAAAACATCCTTCTTAAACCCATCTAACTTTACATCAACCTAAAAATTAAGTATGTATAATTAGGTGGTAAGCATATTCTATTTCTTACACTTAAACAACAAAGAAACTAAAAAATAGTAGGAATGAATTCAAGTGGTAGTAAATTATGACAAAATATTGTAGTTTCTCACAATATCTGCTCAAACCTCTTTTCCATATTGCTGATCTTGCTACTGACAGATTTCATGGCCTTTTGAGAATTAGCTTCTTTGGGTTCAACTGTTGGAGAAGCATCAGTTGGAACATTTGATGGTTGAGCAACTTTTTCATCTTCATATTGAATCTTCTCTGGGAGATTAAGCACTCCAAGCTCTTCTCCAGATTCAACCATGTTTGTGAACTGAATGATGGAAGTGAAACTTAATTCAATTGAAAAGAAAAATGTAGATGAAAATGTAGTTAATATAACTGTAATTGTAGAATCATACAAAAGTTAAAAAACACCTTGAGCCACTCAGGCTTGATCATCTTGTCTTCAGTTGCAGTTAACCAAATCTGTCCCTTTGTAGCTTACCATCTTAAAATTCGAGGAATCGATTCAGAACACCATGTAGCAAACTCGGTGCTGACGGAAAAACAACACTCATATAGCAACACTTGCAAGGCCAATGAGCATCCCCGTATAAGATAAGAATGTACATTGGGATTAAGACGATGTGGGACAGATTCAATAACCTGCTTGAAGGAGTACCTCATGGGCACGACTCAAAATTACCCAGACACGATTAGAAAGAACATAAACTTGTCTATGAAAGTAACATTGTTCTTATCTGAAGGACAAACAAAAAATTCCAACATATAAAGGACGCACAATTGCACCGCATCCACATCGTTTGCCCATGCTTTGTTAGTGACTACGTTTTTCAGATGTCATTTCTCAACCCTTTCTTTGTTAGGGAAATATGTATTCATTAAAGGGCTAACATAGTTGGAATTGTAACCATAGTCTGAGAAAGTATTTACACAATTAAAACCAGTTATCAAACCAAATTCTCTCAATGAAAAAAATCAAATTTTCACCCTTTAAAAGAACAGAAAAGTATGCGTCAGTAGACTTTGACAACTCATATTTCATTAGCAGATGAATGGACTGATTTTGCATACATATTGGGGGCAGATCTAATAAGTAACCAAAACATGTTTTTTTTAAACATGTAGTTGATTTGGGGTTAGTAAAGCCTGAATCTGGCTAGGTATGCTAGGATCACACAAACTGTGGAATCGAAGCATACCATACTCAACATTTTGTTGAGCAAAGTAAGGGCCTTTCTGCAAAAAAATGTATATTAACTGTGGTTAGAATGAAGTTATATATATCAGCAATACAAGATACAATGGAACATATCATACCTACAATTTTAATCATCAGATTACAAATCAACTACAAACTAACTACATTTAATAACTGTCTAAGAGGCATGGCTCCAATTAAACTACAAAATTGAGACAAAGAATCTACAAAATTAGAACCAGACCACATTTTACAAAAATACACTTGAACAGACAAATAAGAACAATATAACAGTTAAATGTAACAGTTACTTAATGTAACCTTGAAAACAAGTAATATAATTGTATTGAGAATGAAGTTAAATGTAGCATCTATACAAGTTGCAATACAAACACCATTGATACAATTTACTTAGTAGACTATAAATCAACTACAATCCAACTACATTTATAGACTGTCTAGTAATCACAGTGCCAAATAAACCTACAAAATTGCGACAAATAATTTACAAAATTGAGATCATATCACATTTTGCCAAAAAATACTTGAACACCAAAAAAGCACTTGAAGAATATTTTTTGGCAACCAAAATTAAACTACAAAACAGTGAGGACGAATAAATATTGTTTACCTTTAATGAAATTTTTTGAGGAACCAATTTTGGTAATTTTTTTGATGGTTTCTTCTTTTTTTGTTTTGACGTTGAAGGAGACACCTTTGGTTTTTTTCCCAATTGGAAGTTTGGGTGAATCTTCTACAAAATCATCATCTACCCTCAACTCTTTCCCCTTGCGCTTCAGTTGTTTGTCGACTGGTTTATCTACTCCACTAGCATCAACATCGTGCAAATGCTTGCTTCGTATTTCAGCACGGGTTTATCTTGGAGATGAAATACCTGTAGTTTTTTCACTTGCATGTGTAGATTGTGGGTTTTTGGGTGGTGATTTAGGTGTTAAAACACCCAAATTAAAAGACGGAATATCTGCTAATACAACTTTTGATGGTTTTTTATGGAGTATTTGGTTTTTTCATGATATATGAGTTGAATACAAAGTTGAAATGGGAGTTGGAAATGGTGGGGGATTCAACAGAAAATGATGAAATTTGTTAAAAAGGGTTAGAGTTGTACGAGAATGGGGAAAAAACTGAAGAAAAATCGTGGGGGAGGGGGGGGGGGGAATTAACTATAGGTAAATCGCGGGAGAGCAGAGAGAAGTGGGTAGTATAAAAATTTGGAAGGTACGGTTCTCAAATTAAAGCCTACAATAAATGAGGCTACAATAAAAGCTTAATTTGAATTATGGTACATAAATTAAAATTTGGTATGCTTAAATGTAATAAACACAAACCTTAAACATGGTAGGTAATAAGGTTTGGTATATAGTATAATACATAGGTAAAAATCTCAATTTTAAAAATTGTAATAATGATAAAAACACAAGTTTTGTACACGGTATAAAAAATATTAATGCAATCAATAACTTATAAATTAATTTCAAATGAATATTTATGACAAATATACCCGATAAAACATCATAGAATCACATAGAAATTTTTACACCGATAAAAATCATACTCAACAAGAGCTCAGTCTATTTTGGAGGGGTAACACTGCCTATACAGAAACAGATCCTCGACCACCTAGGCTATGAGCAAGGTCAATTTCCATTCAAGTATCTAGGAGTTCCCGTGTCCACCAAGAAAATCACACTGCTGCAATGGCAACCTCTAGTGGATAGGATCACTGCCAAGATCATTTCTTGGACTGCCAAAACACTATCTTACTCTAGGAGAATACAACTGGTTCAATCTGTCATCTTTGGGGTCCAAGCTTACTGGACACAACTGTATATATTGCCTGTGAAAGTACTGAAAATGATAGAAGGCATTTGTAGGAGTTTCATTTGGTCTGGGATGAACACTGTAACTAAGAAAACATATATCTCTTGGGACACAATGTGTACCCCAAAATTAGTTGGAGGGATGAATCTCACTAACCTCAAGCTCTGGAACAAAGCTGTTATTGCAAAGACCTACTGGGATCTAGCTCATAAAAAGGATAAGCTGTGGATTAGGTGGATCACTGTATTCTACATCAAAGACATACCTATAAAATCCATTCAAATTCCTGCTCAGGCAAGTTGGATGGTAAGAAATATCATCCAATCAAGAGACATACTACAAAGGATCCAGAACTGGAAGGAACAGAAATGCTCGACTAGACAATTGTACCAGTCTCAGATGCAAGAATTGTCGAGAGTCCCATGGAAGAATTTAATCATACAAAACTGTTAGGCCAAAGGCAAGCTTCAACCTATGGCTATTCTTACAGGACAGACTCCAAACAAAGGATAGATTGCACAGCTGGGGAATGAGTATTGATCAACAATGCACCTTATGCCAAATCCACCCGGAAACAAGAGGCCACTTGCTAATGACCTGCCCTGTCACTGTGGACTTATGAGAAAAAACAATGAACTGGTGCAGGAGAGCTATCCTCCCACCAATGATTGGAACCAGAAAATGCAGTGGTTGATAAGCAAAGCCAAGGGTCGAACATGTCGAGCAGCCATCTTCAAAATAGTAACTGCTGAATTTGCATATGCTATCTGGCTGGAAAGGAATGCAAGAGTCTTCAACAAGATATTTCGATGTAACACTGCCTTACTGAGAGACGTAGTGTATATTGTAATGTTAGAGGTACCCCACAAATTAGACAACAATTACAACGCCTTCGGATATAGTAATGTCAGTTAGGTAGGATAGTAGAAACAGTTTATATGTTATTTCAGCCGAGTTGAAGCTAGACTATGATTTTGTAATGTTACTTCATTGGTGATTAATGAAAAACCTTAATTACCAAAAAAAATCATACTCATTTAAATACTAATGATAGTAATACATACTGTAGTATAGTAGGAAAAATTTTATTTTGTGTCTCGTACAATTGAGATTAATTGTATAAGACAATTTTATTGTTTTACAATTTTATAGATCCAAAAATATAAATTTGAACTCTATAAATTTATAACTAATTTATAAACTAAATGTACGGGGCTCCTTTGTATGTAACGAGATTGTAAACCTTAATTTTATATTTTTGTATTCATAAAATTATAAATTTATAAAACTATGAAACAAAAAATTATCTAATACAACTAATAATAAAATTTTCCCCCTTTCACACGATGCCATCACCAATAATCCTAAACTCCTCTCTTGAGATTAAATTTCAAAAGTCATGACTGATCGAAATAAAATTATAATATATCAAATTTTAAAATTGCTTATTCTAAGATTGTAGTATTTTTTCATCCCTATGTAACTTGTTTCCCAGTCAAACAATCCCTTACAAAATGCCAGCCTTATAATTACGGATTAGCTTTCACTTAAACCATGTATCGATGTTAAATTTTTTATTGAATATACGTATTAATATTCTATTTGGAACTCAGCAAGTAAAAAGGATTATGGTCCAAAACCTATAAACAGAAAATCCTACATAAACAATCTCTTCATGGTAATCTCTGTCTAACTAACACATGAACCAAACGAAGATCAATTGGCAATCCAGAACTGTTTAATCTCTGCTAATTAGCTAAGATGTTTGTATTCGAAAAAAAAAGAGGAAAGAGGAGGGGAAGATGGTGCTACAATAGTGCTAAGATATACAAAATATGCATTATCAGCAATCTTTATTCTGCAGAAACTACCTAACTGATGATATTTATGTATATAGACAGTTGAAGAGAAACTTATTTTCTCCATACACACACACACACACAAAAGGATCTATCCTTGTGCTAGCTGTGTTAAGGATTGAGGATAAAGTTGCCACATTTACATTTCCAACACATAGGCTTGTAATTGGATATATCATCACCTCTTGAATATGCTAAGAATTTAGGGAATGCATTAAACTGATGACTTCTTATTTGCTGGTGTTTGAGGTTTGGCACGATTGGGACTTGAACTGCTTCACATGGTCCACAGTTTCTACATCTTCCTTCACATCTTGGTGGCCTTGAACCTATTAAAGATCTCCCCTTTAACATCTTCTCTTCATTTTTCCTCTGTTTTTTTAACAAATATGCACAATAATTTCTCATTAATATTCCTATTGAACTTTAAAAAGATGAGGCATATTGGATCAACAACTCACCTGAGTAATTCCAGTTTGCAGCTTCAGAGTCCTCCTACCTGCAAAAATGGTTAAAGTTTGAAAATTCTTATTTAGGACACTCTCTTTCTTTAATGAAATTCTGACTGACACAAAGCAAAAGATCGAATCTTTTATGTCGTCTTGAAGTAAAACTGGGAATTACCTTCAGCCATGAATTTAACATGTGTCAAGCTTGAAATGAACACAAGTACTAGTAAAAAGATGATTGTCTGCAGATTTCTATGGCAAAAGACACAAAGCTGAGTACATGCCATTGGACTCTCTTCTTCAGAAAGTGTAAAAAAGCAGAGAGGTTTGGTATCTTAAGACCAGAAACTGAGAATAATTGAGAAAAGCTGATGAAAGAATGAATGAAAACTCAATCCCATAATGTTTAAGAAGAGAAGAGAAAACACATTCTTTTTAGTAGTACACAGATAGAAGTATGGAATATTATGGTATTTAAAAGAAGTAGAGGAAAATCCCTGAAAAGGGAATGGCCTAAAACCTCGTATTATGAGCCCTTCAGAAATTCCAAGAATTGTTTTGTTGGCAGAGAAATAGAGGTTTAATTAAGTCTGAAGAAGTTGTACCAAAAAATGGAGGAGGAGAAAGGGTAGAAACAATAATACAGTTAATAGAACAAATATGGATTTGAGCAGTCATAAAAAATAAGAGGGGCAGGTGATAAGGAGCTTTTTCCACAAAGGGACAAGTAAATTCACTGCTATAGCATATGGTCTTTCACTTTCTTTCATTCTCACTCACTTTGTCCCCCTCTCTTGTTACTGTTTGGTTTTTCAGCAATTCAACTATATCACTGTCTTTATTTTTATTTTATTTTTTTACTGTTTCTTGAAATAGTGTAGTGATGAAGGTTGTATTTAATTTCTAGGTGTGTATAGGGTGTTATTAGGCAATGGTGGAATCTGCACGAACCCTGAATATGATGAGAAAGGTTACCTCCAAATCCACGCAAAAACTGTTGTATGATGCTACGATTCTCAACTTTATTTCGTACCATACTTGGTCATATCACACCCTCAATCACATTTTGACAAATCAAACTCTTCAAAGTAAAATAAAAGATTTGGAATATTTTCATTTCGTGCACAAATATCTTCTTATAGGAAGAGATACAAGAATGATAACAATAGTTATTTTCTATATTTTTCATGAAAATAATTTTTCGAGATAAAATTTATCTCGACCCTCTTGCTTCTTTCACTTAAATAGTGTTCTTCTCGCAAGACATTTTTTTCTCTGTTCAACAGTAATTTGCAGCATTTAGCTATTGAACTTTTAGTTCTTTTCATTTTCCTGAGATATGGTCTTTCAGAAATAGTCTCTTTATCCTCACGGTAGAAATAAAATTTGTGTATACACTATAATATTTAGATTCTACTTGTAAGATCATGTTGAGTTGTAGTTGCTATTCAACTTTTAGGTAAATAACTTCCAGCTCAATTTTTCAACTTCAAAATGTAGTAGACATTGCACTGTATTATTTATTGACAATAAAGAACAATAAGTGGCAAATCTTGACAACATACTCTTTGATCATAAGATTATGTAAGGGAGATATAATTACCATGAGAAGAAGCAATTCAGTTTTCAAAGCCATAATAATGAAAGTGGCAGATATGAAATCATTTTTTGACATACAAAACTACTACTCGCTCTCTTTAAAACAGTAGTGTATGTCACATATTACAGTGAACAATTGGCTTTAGTTTGAGCACGCAAAGCTTTCTCTTTGTAGGTTATAATTGTGATCGTCTAATTTTTTATCTCACCCAAATTCTATACTATTTTAGTATAAATATTTAAATCTTAATAAATAAACTTTTATCTTTCTCTTAATAGGTTTCATTTATGAAAATTAAAAAAAATTCCAAAAAAATTTATTTGCATTCTTAGAGTATAACTTTTGTTCCTATTTTTAAATAGAAGAAAATCTATAAAAAATATATATATTTGGTTTCTTCTAATTTTAAATGTAAGTTATAGTATTTTTCATAGTATAATTTAAACTATAATGTAAATATTAGGTTTTCTTATAGTTTTCTTTAAATCTAAAGTAAGTTTTATATGCGTGTGTGCGTTTTTTATCTTCTTTTATTTAATTAAAAAAGGGTTAGGAAAATTTAAATAAATATATATAAAAAAAATAAAACAGCCTAACTTCCCCACTTCACATATGCCTCATCCCCACTCCCTCAGGTCATGTGCACATCTCCGTAATTTTCTATTTCTAACTACCCATTACCTAGTTAATCTATAAATAAAAAGAGCACAAAGAAGGAAAAGGGGATCTGACAACAAAAGAATTGCAAAAAGAAAAAGAAGGAAGACAATTGAAAAAAAAAAAGAGGAAGAAGAAAGGGCAGAGAACGAAAAAAAAGTTTGGCTAAGTTATTGAATCTGAAGTTGGAGTTCCAAATTTCTTTCGTGGTTTCGAGTCCGCGGGTTCTAGAAGTTTGATAATTGGTAGATTAAATCGATTATTGAGTAGAATTTTCGCAAAAGGTAACACTCAACCTTGTTAGCAACTTACATGAGGGCCATGACTACCATCTTCCATGACACAATGCACAAAGAGATTGAGGTGTATGTTGATGACGTGATCATTAATTCTAAAACACAAGATGAGCATGTGCAAGACTTGAAAAAGTTCTTTGAAAGGCTACGAAGGTACAATCTCAAACTCAATCCAGCCAAATGTGCATTTGGAGTTCCTTCTGGGAAGCTTTTGGGTTTTATACTTAGTCGAAGAGGCATTAAGTTATATCCCTCCAAGATAAAGACCATTCGAGAACTACCTCCCCCGAAGAATAAAAAAGAAGTCATGAGTTTGCTCGGGAGGTTAAACTACATCAGCAGGTTCATTGCACAGTTTACAACCACATGTGAGCCTATTTTCAAGTTGTTGAAAAAGAACGCATCTATCAAGTGGACAGATGAGTGCCAAGAAGCTTTTGATAAGATCAAGGAATATTTGTCAAATCCTCCTGTTTTGGTCCCGCCGGAACCTGATAGGCCTCTGTTTTTATATCTGTTAGTAAATGATACTTCTTTTGGTTGTGTTATGGGTCAACATGATGCCACAGGCAAAAAGGAACATGGAATATATTATTTGAGCAAAACATTTACCACTTGTGAGACCAAATACAGTCTTTTGGAAAGGACATGTTGTGCCTTAACTTGGGTCGCTCAGAAGCTTAGGCATTATCTTTTAGCATATACAACTTACCTCATATTGCGAATGGAACCCCTAAAGTACATCTTTCAGAAGCCGATGCTCACTGGCAGATTAGCAAAGTGGCAAATCTTGCTCACAGAGTTTGATATTGTTTATGTCACTCGTACACCCATGAAGGCACAAGATTTAGCTGATCATTTGGCAGAAAATCCAGTTGATGATGATTATGAACCTTTGAACACATACTTCCCAGATGAAGAGAGTAATTTAGTTGAACAAGTAGCCCAAGATGACAGTCAAATTTGGAAATTATACTTTGATGGGGCTGTTAACATTAAAGGCTTAGGGATTAGAGCAATTCTCGTATCACCTATTGGGCAACATTACCCTGTCACAACACGACTTTGTTTCTTCTGTACAAATAACACAACAGTATATGAAGCTTGCATCATGGGTCTAAACATGACAATAAACCTAAATGTGCATGAACTATTGGTGATGGGAGACTCAGATTTGCTTATTAGGCAAGCTCAAGGCGATTGGGAGACTCGAGACATCAAGCTCATTCCATATAAGCAATGTGTGGAAGATCTTAGCAAGAATTGGAGTCCATCGAGTTCAGATACATTCCCAGGTTTCACAATGAATTAGCTGATGCCTTGGCCACCCTAGCCTCAATGCTTCCATATCCTGGTAATACTCACATTGACCCATTAGAAATTCAAATTCGGGATCAACGTGGTTATTGCAATACAATTGAAGCAGAACTAGATGGTGAACCATGGTACCGTGATATCAAACAGTTTATGAAAATAAGAGAATATCCGGAACATACTAGTAGGGATCAAAGAGAACTATTATGCGACTCTATAATGGTTTCTTTTTGAGTGGAGAAATCCTATACAAAAGAACCCTGGATTTGAATCTGTTAGATGTGTGGATGCCCAAGAAGCTGAAATTATTATGAATGAGGTGCATTCGAGAGTTTGTGGTCTGCACATGAATGGATATGTTCTAGCAAAGAAGATCCTTCGGGCAGAATATTATTTGCTTACGATGGAGCGAGATTGCTTTCGTTTTATTCGCAAGTGCCACCAGTGTCAGATTAACAGTGATTTGATTTAGTCGCCTCCTTTAGAGTTGTATCCTATGTCTTCTCCTTGGCCTTTTGTTGCTTGGGGAATGGACGTCATTGGCCCAATTGAGCCAAAAGCTTCAAATGGGCACAGATTCATCTTGGTTGCAATTGATTACTTCACCAAATGGGTAGAAGCTATTACAGTGAAAGCAGTTACCAAGAAAGCAGTAGTAAACTCCGTTAACTCTAACATCATCTGTCGTTTCGGTACTCCAAAAAACATTATTACAGATAATGCTGCTAATTTGAATAGTTATCTGATGAAGGAGGTATGTGAACAATTTAAAATTGAGCATCGCCATTCTACTCCTTACTGACCCAAATCTAATGGAGCTGTTGAAGCTGCAAATAAGAACATCAAGAAAATTCTTAGGAAGATGGTCCAATGGTCTAGACAATGGCACAAAAAACTGTCTTTTGATCTTTTGGGATACCGGACAACTACCCGTACATCAGTTGGCGCAGTGCCCTACTTGTTAGTTTATGGAACTGAAGCAGTCATACCGGCTGAAGTTGAGATTCTCTCTCTCCGAATAGTTGTTGAAGCTGGGAATGAAGACACTGAATGGGTGAAGTCACGACTGGAACAATTGAGTTTGATTGATGAATAACGTTTGGCAGCAGTTTGTTTTGGTCAGTTATACCAACAAATAATGGCATGCGCTTACAATAAGAAAGTGCGCCCAAGAAAATTTGAGGTGGGACAGCTTGTTTCGAAACGCATCTTCCCACATCAGGAAGAAGCAAAAGTAAAGTACGCCCTAAATTGGTAAGGTCCTTACCTCATCAAGAAAATATTGTCGAAAGGAGCTCTACACTTAGAAGATACAGAAGGAAAGGTGACAGACATATCCATCAATGCAGATGCGGTCAAAAGATACTACGCCTGACACGCTTTTGTTGGGGGCATTTGGTTTATACTTAGAATTCTCAGGTTGGGATGACGAAAGGCTATTATTCTAGCTACCCAAACACTGGTCAACGCTAGTTATCCCATTCAATCCTTGTTTATATTTCTTTGTTTTACCCTCTTTTGGAACCAATGTACTTTAAAAAAATCAAATAACAAAAAAAATCAAAAATCAAAATAGAGTTCTTGAACTACGTTCGACTTGATTCTGAAAGGATACGTAGGCAGCCTCTCTCTGAGGTTCAGTTACACCAAACAAAAAATCCATATTTCCCCAATATTCAAAGAAACTGGGGCATGTTTTTATTTTATTTTTTGACGATGTTCCATCAGATGGTTCCAAAAGTTGTAATTTAGCTGAGTAGTTCTCTTTACCTTTCCCTTTCAAGACCTTCTGATCACCTTTTGAGAATGCTAAGTCGGTACACTGCGAGTGATGATTCAACCATTGCAAAGAGAGAAAAACAAATGAGAGAGTATTATTTGTCAAAACCCTCACGGGCACTATTAGGCGAAGGTGAGTTGAGAAAACAAATGAGAGAGTCTTATTGGTGAAAACCCTTACTGACACTATAAGGCGATTGTGAGTTGAGAAAAAGGCAAATAAGAGAGGTCAATTGGTGAAAGGCCACATAGGGCATCGTTGATTGATTTTAGATCTTCTTATATCCCGGCACAAGCATGGTTAAAGAACTCAGTTTCAAAGAGAAGTTTACAACAGATTTTGAGAATTAGACGGTTTAGACAGATCGGGTATCCAGTCCAAAGTGCATGTCATGTTCATTGATGTCAGCGTATTCCTCCAGATAAGTCCTTTCTTATTTTTCCCCTGAAAGGGACGCTTCTTGATTATGTTGTAATGCTCAGTGGTTCACCTACTTATTTTATTTCGTACTATTATTCTCAAGTCCCTTTCAGTTTAATTTTGTCAAAGCAAAGCAAAGAAAAGGCCACAAAATTTGTTACAGTTCCCCTTTACATGAAGCAAAAGTTTCTGGGCATAAATAGTATGAAGCCGACTTTGACATTCCTTGTCAAACAAAGGCTTGAAGTACTTAGCAATGTTTCAAGGGTAAAAAAAAGTTACTCATCAAAAGTTGTTTTGGGGAACAACGTTGTTTGCACCATAGACACAAAGGATGATATGCGCAAAACAGTCAGGTATTGATGTTGAGAAAGAAGATCTTCAAAGAGTAAAGTCAGAATCTTTGGACAATTTGTATGATAATCGACAGGATGGTTCTCCTAACAAATGTAATGGACGTAAGGTCAAGTCGCCCAAGAAATCAAGGCCACAAACTCACCACCATATTAAAACTAATGAATCTTTCTTTGTTTAGAACAGGAAAAGAATAGTTTAGTGGAGCAGTTCGTGGAAAGAAGAACACCACCAAGTGGAGTTCTCAAATCCATGATTTCCTTCCAATATACATGTAAGTATGTTATTTATAGTTTCATTATAGGGAATCAATACCCCATCTTCAACACAGGGTACAACATCCCCTAGTTGCATTATTTATTTGCCAACACAGGGTACAACATCTCCTAGTTGAATTATTTTCTACATAGGGTACAACATTCCCTAGTAGCATTTCAGAGTACCACGAGCCTCATCTTGTTGTCAACACAGGGTACACCATCCCCTGGTTGCATTATTTTCTGTCAACTCAGGGTACACCATCCCCTGGTTGCATTATTTTGTGTCAACACAGGGTACACCATCCTCTGGTTGCATTATTTCCTGTCAACACAGGGTACAACATCCCCTGGTTGTCTCATCTTGTTGTCAACACAGGGTACACCATCCCCTGGTTGCACTATCTTCTGTTAACACATGGTACAACATCCCCTGGTTGAATTATTTTCTACATAGGGTATAACATTCCCTAGTAGTATTTTAGAGTGCCACGAGCCTCATCTTGTTGTCAACACAGGGTACACCATCCCCTGATTGCATTATTTTCTGTGAACACAGGGTACACCATCCCCTGGTTGCATTATTTTATGTCAACACAGGGTACAACATCCCCTGGTTGTCTCAACTTGTTGTCAACATAGGGTACATCATCCCCTGGTTGCATTATTTTCTGTCAACACAGTGTACTCCATCCCTTGGTTGCATTATTTTTTGCCAACACAAGGTACAACATCCCCTGGTTGCATTATATTTCTTTCTTTTTCAATTCTTTATTTTTGCAATAGCAATGATAGTTTAATGTGTTTTCAATAACTTACAAAAATTTTCTGGTGCAAACTGGGGCAGAAAATTTTTATTCGTTTTGTTTGTTTCTGATGGCTTGTAGGTTTTTCTGCAAATCATGAATTGAATATGCAAAAAGTAAGATTCCAGCTCTCGCCAGAGAAAGTGGAACATTTGATCTTAATACCAGCCGTAACCAGCTTTGACGTAATGCATACAGAGACATATGGCCAAGATATTTCTTCCTATCATCTGATCGAGAAACAAGCCTGCGAGAATATTTCATAGTCTGTTGCATCAAGAGTATCAAGTTTCAGTCTAAAGTCAACGGGAGAAGCAAGTCAAGAATCAAGACAAGACTCCAGACGACATTTAGATAGGAATTTTATAACTCTTAGATTTCAATAGTATGTAATTTTCTTTTCATTTTGATGTAATAGTAGGAACCGCAGATCATAACCTCGACTGAACATCGCTATACTCTCTTTTCGAGAATACTCTGTCACTCTTCTTTCACTTGAACTATACGTGACCTGATTCCCTTATAACCCGGGATATACAGGCTGCCTAAAACAAAGGCTCGGCTATATATTTTTCTTCTCTTCTTTTCCTTTTTAAATAATAATAAGGTCAAAAATCAGTCACCTTGTTCATCTTATTTGCTTGAAAACTCTTCATGTTTCCAAGCAAAGAGGGCATGCTGTGAACACCTAATTTTTGACATCACCCAAATTCTATACTATTTTAGTGTAAGTATATAAATCTTAATATATAAACTTTTATCTTTCTCTTAATAGGTTTCATTTATGAACATTAAAAAAAATACAAAAAAAAATTATTTATATTCTTAGAGTATAACTTTTCTTCCTATTTTTAAATAGAAGAAAATTTACAAAAAAATATATATATGGTTTCTTCTAATTTTAAATGTAAGCTATAGTATTTTTCATAGTATAATTTGAACTATAATGTAAATATTTGGTTTTCTTATAATTGTCTTTAAATCTAAAGTAAGTTTTATATACGTGTGTGCATTTTATCTTCTTTTATTTAATTAAAAAAGGGGTTAGAAAAATTTAAATAAATATATATAAAGTATAAAATAATTAAAAAAAAAAAACAACCCAACTTTCCCACTTCACATATGCCTCATCCCCACTCCCTCAGTCATGTGCACACACAACACAGATATCCATAATTTCCTATTTCTAACTGCCCATTACCTAGTAAATCTATAAATAAAAAGAGCACAAAGAAGGAAAAAGGGGGATCTGACAATAACAGAATCGCAAAAAGAAAAAGAAGGAAGACAATTGAAAAAAAAAGAGGAAGAAGAAAGGGCAGAGAACGAAAAAAAAAGTTTGGCTAAGTTATTGAATCTGAAGTTGGAGTTCCGATTTTTTTTTTCGTGGTTTCGAGTCCGCGGGTTCTGGAAGTTTGATAATTAGTTGATTAAATCGATTATTGAGTAGAATTTTCGCAAAAGGTAACACTCAACCTTGTCATATAGATTAAACATGATATATGAGATCTATGTTTCCTCAAAGTTTGAATTTTATTTTACTTCGCTTGTGATTTTTGCTAGAATAATATATTTGTGCTCTTATTTTGTTATATGATATGATAGAAAAAGTTGGTTAAATTTTGTTTTCTTCTTTGTATGTAATATTTAATATGTGTGAATAATTTTCATACTAATTCATGTATTTTGAGGAGCCTATTCATAAAGGAATAAAACTTTTGCAAATAAAGTCATTCTTTTTCTTTCTTGCTTTCATTATCAATTTTTCTATTTTTGCTATTTATTCTCGTCAATTTGATTAATGTTCTGTTGCTTAAATTTAAGATTTTTATATTTAAATAGTCATATGGTCTGTAGTAATTGTATTGCAGATGATTAATGAAAGATACATTTGAATAGTAAAATGGGATGGAAACATTTATAAAAATATTTGGTCTTACTATTTAAATAGAATTCACACCTGAACTGTACATTTCCTCAATATTTTTTGATTTGGTATCTTGAATAAGATTTGTGAATTGCGCATGAACACAGTAAAATTTTTATTTAACTTAAATTGGATATTAGATTCAATATGCAGTAAGTTACCTAAATAAGAGACTATAAAGGTTTGACTACTAATAATGCTTGGGCGCGGTGGTTTGCATGAGAACTGACCCAATGTTCTATATTGTGTAATTGTTATATTTGGTCCAAATGGCTAAAATGTCTTTCTTCCACAAAGATATTCTTCCATAACTTATAATCTTCACAATAATCTCAAACTTAGGAAAGAAATAAATCATGAATACGCTAGAATGTTTTATGCCTGCACTTTATTAATTTAATCATCGTAATTGTGTACACTCGCGTGACATGATTATGACTCCCAAAATAAATCAAAGTATGCGTTCGTGCAACTGCAACCAAACTTTTTTCTTAAAAAATAAATAAAGCGTTACTAATTGAGCACATGTTTGTGTGGCATTATCTTTAACGTGCCAATGGAAAACAGTATACGTATGCGTAACTCAATTTTTTAATTATGAACTATCAAGTGATTAAAAGCGGTTTAAAGGTAAATGCACATAGGCTCTAAAGATGAGTAGATAAACAATTTAGGCGAAGAAATAATTACTAAGCGAGCGTGATAGAACCACGAAACTCGGAAATGCCTAACACCTTCTCTCGGGTTAACAGAATTCCTTATCTAGAATTTCTGGTTCGCAGACTTTAAAAATAAAATTTTCCTCGATTTCGGATTTTAAAATAAATCGGTGACTTGGGACACCAAATAAATTATTCCAAGTGGCGAATCTAATAAATAAAATAATACTATTTCGAATAATGTTACTTTAATTGAAAAAACTCTCATACCCCTTCGGGTGTGTAAAAAGGAGGTGTGATAGTGATGGCGACTTTGCTGGGGACAATAACCCAGAACTTCTAGTTCAGGATTTAGAATTTGAGCTTCAAATGTGATATATAGTTGGCTTTGTTAATTTGATGTTATTACTGTATTTTTGGGTATATGTGTTTATTGCCGTTTATTTACTTCTTTGATATTATTTGAATTGTATTAAACTACTTTCTTACGCCTCCCTTCTGAGTCTTCTAACTTTATGGTCCACACGTGCGCGTTGCCCACTTTCTGTTAGAAGTCATACCAATTAGAACGAGGCTGGGTCAAGTAACTAGGCCGGGTAGACTTTACTGCTCCCGGTACATTTCCCCCCACCTCGGCTCAAGCTGTTTGCTTGGGTAAGCCAGGTCTAAACACTTCCCCAGGATTTAAGCCTAGAATAATATAGCCTCATGTCGAGTAGGAACATTTATTTGTATCATGTGCATTTGACTTTGGGACTTATCACAGGGGTTGGGTCCGTCTAGGACAGGTGTACCCGAGAATTGCAAGACCATCCTGATGCATCTTATGTGCTACTTGTGCATTATGTTTGATTCGGCTTGTGCATGTTGACCGGTTTCTATAAAATAATAAAATTAAAATATAAAAATTGAGGGAAACCAGAAGGGAGAAAACATGAAAGAGAAAAATTACCCGATCTTTGAAAAATCTCGGTATTTACCCCAAAGAGAATATTACAAAATGAGCCCTTTTTTCAAAAAAAATGTCATCCTATTCCTGAAACATCTACGAACTACGCGGGTCTGATTCTCACCGGATGTGAGATACGTAGGCATCCTCCATAGAGTTCGGCCCCATTTTTCAAAAAAATAATTTTTTACAAAAGGAAATGTGTCTAGTGTTTTTTTTTTCAAAAACAAATAAGCAGACCCAGTTTCGGTCAATCCCAACCGTTTTTGTCGGAATAGCCTTAGAAAATCCTCAAAATAGCATCACTTTTACCATCATGCACATCCCAACCCTAAAGTTATCTTTGGAAGTATGAAGGGGCCGTAATTTCAAAACTATCCACCCTCTCTTTGATTTTTCTTAAAATAGAGTTATATACAAAAGATTGTTTTACAAAATGAGTGCATTGGTTTTGTCTTCTAAGGCTAGCGTCAACCCTAACCTTAATTACCCATAAGTACAAAATGAGCACTATCCAAAACACACCATTGATAGATGTAGATGGGTTTCTACTTCAACTTCAGATGTAGTGGTATGACTTAGGAGAAGATGGTCAGGAATGGGTCACTAAGTATTTGGGAGCCCTTACAGATGTTATAAAAGTTAAACCATGCTATGATTTGATTGCAGCACTAGTGACTTTTTGGGATCCTGTTCACAATATCTTTTGCTTCTCTGATTTTAAGCTTACTCCCACTTTAGAAGAGATAGTTGGGTATTCTGGTTTTGGCAGCGATTTGAGAAAACAGAAGCTCATATTCCCGAAGGCTCCTTCTGTACACCGATCTTTGGTCTTTTGAACATCAGTAATGAAGTCAAAAAGACTAACGTGGTCAATGGATGTCGTTCTTTCTACTTCCTATATTCTAGGTTCGGAAAGCCGGATGGGTTTGAAATTCATGAAAAGGGGCTTACCAACAAGAAATACAAAGACACATGGCAGATTCACCGTTGCTTCACTTTCATAGTGGCATTTCTAGGGATCATGGTCTTCCCAAACAGAGAACGGGCAATTGACATTCGCATAGCCAGGGTCGTACAAGTTCTCACTACCAAAGAACATCACACTCTTGCCCCGATCATTCTATCAGACATTTATCGAGCGTTGACTTTGTGTAAGTTCGGGGCAAAATTCTTCGAAGGGTGCAATATTTTGTTACAAATGTGGTTGATTGAACATCTCCGACATCACCCGTTCATATGGTATTGTCAGAGAAAGGACAATGTCATTGAGAGTTATGAAGAAAGAATAAAATATTATAGTTCTCCAGAAGGGGTGGAAGCCTGGATATCCCACCTAAGATCTTTAAATGCAAGTCAAATTGTGTGGACTTTGGGATGGCTCCCGGTAAGAGAGGTAATAATTATGTCGGCTTTAGAGGGTAATTTGTTGTTGTTGGGTTTGAGAAGTGTCCGGCCATATGCGCCACAGAGAGTCCTGAGATAGGTAGGAAGGTACCAAATGGTGCCTGATGATGAAAATTTGAGTGTGCAAGTTATTGAGCTACACCCCGAAGCCCCGCTGCATGAGGCTTTAATCCAACGAATTTGGAATGGTTGTCGCTACTTGAAAGATGGTACCCAAGTTCTAGATGCTGCAAAAGGTGAGGTAGACCGGGTTATGCTAGGTGGTTTGAGAAGAGATCTCGCGTGGATGATGAGTCAAGAACCTGAGCCCAAAAGGCCCGTAAAAAGGTCGCATGTTCAAGCCTTTGATGATAAAATCCAAGAACGGTTGGCTTGGGGTGAAGAGGAAAGGGGATACAAAAAACTATTCATTCCTTAGAAGAAAGCCTGATGAACCTCAATTTTGAGAAAAACTTACAAGCACATGAAGCAGAAGGTGAAAAAAAGAGTTTGATTCGCGAGAGTGAAGCCCTCCGTGTTCGGCTTCAACAGATGAAGAAAGCTTCTGAAGTGCTAGTGAGAAGTTGGAAAACCCAAAGAACCATTGCCAATTTGATGGAAGAGATACAAGATTATGACTCCATTTTGGCAAAGACTGAAAAGGCATTGGACAAAGCTAGAGAAAAATCATACAGTTAAATGAGGAGGCCAAATCTATCAAGGATCGCCAGGTGACAAAATTTGATGAAGATGGGGCTCAATTCGAGAGAGAGAGAGAGAGAAGGCCCATTGGGTACGTTCAGAAACACAGCTCCATGCACAGTTGGAAGAAATGAGAAGGTACAATAGACATTGATATGGAGAGGGCACATGCAAGACTCGAGCAGGCTAGACTTCGGGCTCAATTGGAGTCAGTTTTAGATCGCGAGGCCCACATAAGAGAGATAGCCACCACTCGCCAGTAGGAGTTACAAGATCGAGACCAGAATTTCCAGTACTTCAGAGAGCAAGTCCACGACTTGGCAATTTATACCTCTCAGAGTTATGTGAACTGCCAAGGAATGGATTATGAGAAGTCTTTGGAGCATGCAACTACTTTTGCCCGCCATCTTGCAGCAGAGCTAGAGAGGATGTATCGTACATTGGGGGGTTAGCCAGGTCAAGCCCCACCATGAGCAGATCTTCCAGTGGTTGAAAGCAAAAAGATTGTGGCGTTGAAGCTTAGTCATAGTTGTTAGAACCTATCATATAGTAGTCATATTTTAGTTTGAGTCATTGTTAAGTCCTTTAAATCATTGTTTTTAGTCTTGTCAAAGTCTGTTCAGTCGTGTTCGATGTAATGTCCTTTCTGTCATTGTATTTTTTTATTTCGTTTCATTAAAAAAAAAAAAATATATATATATATATATATATATATATATATATATATATATATATATATACATATATCAACAATTGTTGTTTTCTCCTAAACTACGTAATGGTCCGATTCATGCGACATCATGATACGTAGGCAATCCTCATCGGATGCGATCATAGCCAAAAAAAGAGGAATCAAATTCAAGATGTAAATAAACTATTTAACTAATAAGGTGGGATGAAGCATGAAGCCTTCCAAACTAATTCAAGAAATGAAAATGGCGTTAGGTGCATGACATACAATGTGTTATTAATATCCGCAAAATGCCTAACTCTAACATGTTTGTTGTTTGTCATTCAAAAGAGATAAAGTAGATAGAGGTGGTTGGTTTGTGGTTTAAACTGGCGACTCACCCTTATAACACAAGGTCAAAAGGAAAAAGTAGAATGGCAAACAATAGTGAGAATGAGTCAGATAATGATGATGTCCATGGACAATTGGTCGAACATGGTTCAGGACTTGTTGAAGAAGTAAGAGTGTTGAAACAACAACTGGCAGATAGGTACCAAGCCTGGGTGAATGGACATGCACCACCCTCACTACCCATATGGTCTTCGGATAATCTTCATAATGTGTCCATAGCAAATCAAATGCCCATCTCCATAACAAGTAACCTACTGTACCAACCTAGATTCAGTCCGAGCATTAACCTTCCCACTATCTCCAGTACTTCCATTCCACGTCCTCCAATGGGACGCCTCAAAAATGACCCACACGTTGTACCAATCATACTGACTTTCACCGTTCCTCAATCGACTCTCACTAAAAATCTCAACAATGATCCACAATTGAATGATCATGATACCTAACATTACCCTCCAGAAATAAATTTCAAGGTTCCAGATTCATACAAGCATACTCCATAGTACATGCTCGCAATCGACATCGAAATGCCCAATAAGAATATGGAACAAGAGGAAATGACCAGAAAAATGAAGAGTTTGGAACAAAACATGAGAAACATACAGGGTTTGAGAGGCGACAAGAGGTATTCAGTTAATGATTTATGCATGCTCCCCCATGTTCATTTGCCACCGGGCTTCACGACCCCCAAGTTTGACAAATATGACGGTCATGGTGATCCCGTTGCCCATTTGAAGAGGTACTGTAACCAGTTAAGAGGAGCAAGAGGTAAAGAAGAATTACTCATGGCATTTTTTGGGGAAAGTTTGACAGGAATTGCTTCAGAGTGGTTCATAGATCAAGACATCTCTCACTGGAACGTTTGGAATGACATGGCTCAAGATTTTGTCCAACAATTTCAGTACAATATTGATATAGTACCAGACCGCTCCTCTTTTGTCAACATATAAAAGAAACCAGCAGAAATCTTCAGAGAATATGCAATCAAGTGGAGAGAGCAGGCTGCTAGGGTCAAACCACCAATGAAAGAGGCAGAAATGATTGACTACTTTCTCCAAGCTCAGGATCCTGATTACCTCCATTATATGTTGGCCGCTATTAGTAAACCTTTTGCTGAGGCGGTTAAGATTGGGGAAATAGTTAAGGGCATGAAGTCAGGAAAAAATATGAGTCAGGGAGCTTTTAAGGCAACCACGCAAGCAATTCAAAGTGGTTCAGGCAGTTTTGGTAATCAGAAAAAGGAGGAAGGATCCATGATGGCATCTGGGTTCGGGGGAGTGCAAAGAGGAATAGCTCCTTCGTACGTACAATTCCAACAAGGACAATCCAATTCTCCTAAACAGTATTATCCGCCTCCCAGTACTCTGTTCCCTCGCAACAATACACAATATTTAATGCTCAGACTTATGCTAGGCCCCCCAATTACCAACAATGGCGAGCACCAATTCCACAAGGTTCCTGTCAAATCCAGCCAAATTTTCAGGTTCTATATAATCCTCGTCCCAAACAGGAATATGTGAGAGAACAAGAGCCAAAGAAAGAGTTCACCCCAATTGGAGAATCGTATACAAGCCTATTTCAAAAGTTAATGCAGCTGAAGTTTATTGAACCCATCAGGCCGCATTATGTGAATCCAAATTCAAAAAGTTTTGACTCCAATGCGAGATGTGAGTATCACTCTAATGGCCAAGTCCATAGTACTGAAAACTATTGGACATTAAAGAAAGACATTGAAGATTTGATTGAAGCAAATGTAATTGTGGTGGAAAACAATGAAGACATTTCTAATATCACAAACAATCCGCTCCCTGCTCATGATAATACCCATTTTATTGGGATGATTTATGATGATCGGGATTATTATCCGTCTGGAAAGACAGAGTTGATTGTTGGAACCATAGGGAAAAAGCCAAAAGTGATAGTAAGCCCGCCCCAATCGGCACCGTTATTTGTGAAAGTTGCGCGTTCTAGTTCAAACTTGGCAGGTTCTGAAAAAATGATTCTCTATGTCCCTGGAAGCACAAAAATGATTGAGGTTCAATTGGGTGGGCCAAAACT
Source organism: Nicotiana benthamiana (assembly GCA_034376525.1). NCBI lineage: Eukaryota > Viridiplantae > Streptophyta > Magnoliopsida > Solanales > Solanaceae > Nicotiana > Nicotiana benthamiana. The sequence goes on from CM067326.1 coordinate 70,775,103, forward strand.
TTACATCCCTGGGGGCATTCAAAAGATTGTTCCTAATAATGCTATGAGAAATATAACAGAGCCAGTTGTGATCCGACCTATTGCACAACATCCAGTGTCAAGCACAAAAGTTATTCCCTGGAACTATAACAATACTGTCGTGAAATACAAAGGAAAAGAGATAGTGGAAGAAACCGACGAAATAGGAGGCTTGACCCGCTCTGGAAGGTGCTACTCACCAGAGAAATAAAATCCAAGCAAGCCAAGGAAAATCATTTTCTAGTGAAAGAACCTGTCTTAGAAAAACAAGCAGAGGAATTCCTTAAGAAGATGAAAATGCAAGACTACTCAATCATCGATCAACTAAGGGAAACCCCCGCTCAAATATCTTTGTTATCTATGCTTTTGCATTCTCAAGAACGTCGCTGTGTGTTGATCAAAACTTTGAACGACGCATATGTTTCAGAAAAGACTACAGTGAATCAGCTAGAAAAAATTGTTGAAAGATTCTTTGAGGTGAATAAAATTTCTTTCAACGATGATGATTTACCTGAGGAAGGGGCTGGGCACAATAAAGCTTTGCATCTTATGGTCAAATATGAAGGGCATTATGTGAAAAGAGTCATGATTGATGGAGGATCAAGTGTAGATGTATGCCCTCTTTCTATTCTACACCAACTGAACATTGACACTAACAGAATTCGGACTAGTAGTGTCATCTTTAGAGCTTTTGATGGTTCAAAAGGAGACACTATTGGGGAAATCGAACTCACCATGACAATTGGCCCGGTTAATTTAACATTGTCTTTCAAGTGTTGGATATGAAAACCTCCTATAATTTGAATATGGCAGGTAAGAAATTGTTGTTCAGAGCTATACCATCCACCCTATATCAAATGGTCAAATTTGAATATGGCAGGCAATAAATTGTTGTTTATGGGGAAGACGACCCATCCGTCTATAATGACCCATCCATTCCATGTATCGAGGCCAAGGAAGGATGTGGATCCCTTATATATCAAACATTTGAGTTGATTGAGGTAGACCAAGTGGAAGAAGGAAAACCAATTCTGCATCCCTATCTTTCATCCACATCTATGATGGTAGCTTCACTGATTTTGAGGAACGGCTATGAACCAGGAAAAGGATTAGGATCATTTCTGCAAGGAATTGTGAACCCCATTGCTCCCTTTTGAAGAAATATACCTTTGGCTTGGGTTTTAAACCAACATCGGCTGACATAAACAGAGCCAAGTCCCGATAAAAGAATGGTTGGAAATTGTCAAAACTAATCCCTCGCATTGCCTACTCTTTTGTCAAGCCACAATTTGAAGAAGTCCAAAATCCTTCTACTCAGGATGACATTGATGAAGTTTGCCAGGGTCTCAAGGAGATATTCTATGGGATCAATATGGTTCAAGTTGGTGAGGGCTCTAGCCATGCAAGTGTTCAGCTGATTGGTCCAGATACCTCGCTCAACAACTGAAAAGCAACTCCTCTTCCATCAGGAAGGAGTCTTGGTAGTCTGTTTTGTTGCTTTTTCTGTATTTGGATTATTTTCAGGGTTGTAATCCATATATTTCAGTTTAATTTCTTTACTTTGATGTTAACCCTTCTATCCTTTCAAATTCAATGAAATGAAGTTCCAGTATCATAGTAGAATTCCGTCTTTTCCTTTCCCTAATTTTGCTTATTTTCTCATCATTTTTCAGTTTCGTTAATGTTGGCTTTAAAAACATGACATACACGTGGAATTCATGCTCAGATCTTAAAAAGTTGTCTAATCTCGAAATAACGAATCAAGAAGTTGAGTATGATGAAGATGAGGCTAATAAGGAAATAAAAAGAGAATTGGATCTATTTGAGAATAAGCTTAAGCCTAACTTAAATGAAACTGAGGCAATTAACCTGGGAGATCCTGAAGAAATCATAGAAACAAAAATAAGAATTCATACCAAACAAAAGATGAGAGATTCCGTGATTCAAGTTTTGTTCGAGTATAGAGATGTATTTGCTTGGTCGTATGATGACATGCCAGGTTTGAGTGCCGATTTAGTGGTCCATAAGCTTCCCCCATATCCTAATTTTCCACCAATCCAACAAAAACAAAGGAAGTTTAAGACAGACATGAGTGATATGATTAAAGAAGAAGTCACGAAGCAACTAAGTGCAAATGTGATCAGGGTCGTCCAATGTACTACATGGTGAGCTAACGTTGTGCCAGTGCCAAAGAAGGACGGGAAAATTAGAGTTTGTGCTGACTATAGGGATTTAAATAAAGCAAGTCCAAAGGACAATTTTCCTTTACCCAACATTCATATCCTTGTGGAAAATTGTGCTAAACATGAGATCCAATCTTTCGTGGATTGTTATGCCGAGTATCACCGATTCAATGGATGAAGAAGATGCAGAAAAGACCGCCTTCACCACTCCATGGGGAACTTACTGTTATAGGGTCGGGCTATTTGTTTTGAAGAATGCAGTAGCAACTTACATGAGAGCCATGACTACCATCTTCCATGACATGATGCACAAAGAGATTGAGGTGTATGTTGATGACGTGATCAATAATTCTAAAACACAATATGATCATGTGCAAGACTTGAAAAAGTTCTTTGAAAAGCTACGAAGGCACAATATCAAACTCAATCCAGCCAAATGTGCATTTGGAGTTCCTTCTGGGAATGGGTTTTATAGTTAGTCGAAGAGGCATTGAGTTAGATCCCTCCAAGATAAAGACCATTCGAGAACTGCCTCCCCTCAAGAATAAAAAAGAAGTCATGAGTTTGCTCGGGAGGTTAAACTACATCAGCAGGTTAATTGCACAGCTTACAACCACATGTGAGCCTATTTTCAAGTTGTTGAAAAAGAACGCATCTATCAAGTGGACAGATGAGTGCCAAGAAGCTTTTGATAAGATCAAGGAATATTTGTCAAATCCTCCTGTTTTGGTCCCGCCGGAACCTGGTAGGCCTCTGTTTTTATATCTGTCAGTAAATGAACTTCTTTTGGTTGTGTTCTGGGTCAACACGATGCCACAGGAAAAAAGTAACATGCAATATATTATTTGAGCAAACATTGTACCACTTATGAGACCAAATACAGTCTTTTGGAAAGGACATGTTGTGCCTTAACTTGGGTCGCTCAGAAGCTTAGGCATTATCTTTTAGCATATACAACTTACCTCATATCGCGAATGGAATCCCTAAAGTACATCTTTCAGAAGCCGATGCTCACTGGCAGATTAGCAAAGTGGCAAATCTTGCTCACAGAGTTTGATATTTTTTATGTCACTCGTACACCCATGAAGGCACAAGATTTAGCTGATCATTTGGCAGAAAATCCAGTTGATGATGATTATGAACCTTTGAACACATACTTCCCAGATGAAGAGAGTAATTTAGTTGAACAAGTAGCCCAAGATGACAGTCAAATTTTGAAACTATACTTTGATGGGGCTGTTAACATTAAAGGCTTAGGGATTGGAGCAATTCTCGTATCACCTATTGGGCAACATTACCCTGCCACAGCACGACTTTGTTTCTTCTGTACAAACAACACAACAGTATATGAAGCTTGCATCATGGGTCTAAACATGGCAATAAACCTAAATGTGCATGAACTATTGGTGATGGGAGACTCAGATTTGCTTATTAGGCAAGCTCAAGGCGATTGGGAGACTCGAGACATCAAGCTCATTCCATATAAGCAATGTGTGGAAGATCTTAGCAAGAATTGGAGTCCATCGAGTTCAGATGCATTCCCAGGTTTCACAATGAATTAGCCGATGCCTTGGCCACCCTGGCCTTAATGCTTCCATATCCTGGTAATACTCACATTGACCCATTAGAAATTCAAATTTGGGATCAACGTGGTTATTGCAATACAATTAAAGCAGAACTAGATGGTGAACCATGGTACCGTGATATTAAAAAGTTTATGAAAATAAGAGAATATCCGGAACATACTAATAGGGATCAAAAGAGAACTATTAGGCGACTCTCTAATGGTTTCTTTTTGAGTGGGGAAATCCTATACAAAAGAACCCCGGATTTGAATCTGTTAGATATGTGGATGCCCATGAAGTTGAAATTATTATGAATAAGGTGCATTCGAAGTTTTTGGTCCGCACATGAATGGATATGTTATAGCAAAGAAGATCCTTCGGGCGGGATATTATTTGCTTACTATGGAGCGAGATTGCTTTTGTTTTATTCGCAAGTGCGACCAGTGTCAGATTCACAGTGATTTGATTTAGTCGCCTCCTTCAGAGTTGTATCCTATGTCGGCTCCTAGGCCTTTTATTGCTTGGGGAATGGACGTCATTAGCCCAATTAAGCCAAAAGCTTCAAATGGGCATAGATTCATCTTGGTTGCAATTGATTACTTCACCAAATGGGTGAAGGTATTACATTGAAAGCAATTACCAAGAAAGCAGTAGTAAACTCCGTTCACTCTAACATCATATGTCGTTTTGGTACTCCAAAATCATTATTATAGATAATGCTGCTAATTTGAATAGTTATCTTATGAAGGAGGTATGTGAACAATTTAAAATTGAGCATCGCCATTCTACTCCTTACTGACCCAAATCTAATGGAGCTGTTGAAGCTGCAAATAAGAACATCAAGAAAATTCTTAGGAAGATGGTCCAAGGGTCTAGACAATGGCACAAAAAACTATCTTTTGATCTTTTGGGATACCGGACAACTACCCATACATCAGTTGGCACAATGCCCTACTTGTTAGTTTATGGCACTGAAGCAGTCATACCGGCTGAAGTTGAGATTCCCTCTCTCCGAATAATTGTTGAAGCTGGGATTGAAGACACTGAATGGGTGAAGTCACGACTGGAACAATTGAGTTTGATTGATGAATAACGTTTGGCAGCAGTTTGTTTTGGTCAGTTATACCAACAAAGAATGGCACGCGCTTACAATAAGAAAGTGCGCCCAAGAAAATTTGAGGTGGGACAGCTTGTTTTGAAACGCATCTTCCCACACCAAGAAGAAGCAAAAGTAAAGTTCTCCCCAAATTGGAAAGGTCCTTACCTCATCAAGAAAATATTGTCGAAAGGAGCTCTACACGTAGAAGATATAGAAGGAAAGGTGACAGACATATCCATCAATGCAGATGCGGTCAAAAGATACTACGTCTGACACGCTTTTGTTGGGGGCATTTAGTTTATACTTAGCATTCTCTGGTTGGGATGACGAAAGGCTATTATTCTCGCTACCCAAACACTGGTCAGCGCTAGTTATCCCTTTCAATACTTGTTTATATTTCTTTGTTTTACCCTCTTTTGGATCCATTGTACTTAAAAAATCAAATAACAAAAAAAATCAAAAATCAAAATAGAGTTCTTGAACTACATTCGACTAGATTCTGAAAGGATACGTAGGAGCCTCTCTCTGAGGTTCAGTTATACCAAACAATTAATCCATATTTCCCCAATATTCAAAGAAACTGAGGGCATGTTTTTATTTTATTTTTCGACAATGTTCCATCAGATGATTCCAAAAGTTGTAATTCAGCTGAGTAGTTCTCTTTACCTTTCCCTTTCAAGACCTTCTGATCACCTTTTGAGAATGCTAAGTCGGTATACTGCGAGTGATGCTTCAACCATTGCAAAGAGAGAAAAACAAATGAGAGAGTATTATTTGTGAAAACCCTCACATGCACTATAAGGCGATGGTGAGTTGAGAAAACAAATGAGAGAGTCTTATTGGTGAAAACCTTTACGGGCACTATAAGGCGATTGTGAATTGAGAAAAAAGGCAAATGAGAGGTCAATTGGTGAAAGCCCACATAGGGCATCGTTGATTGATTTTAGATATTCTTATATCCCGGAACAAGCATGGTTAAAGAACTCAGTTTCAAAGAGAAGTTTACAACAGATTTTGAGAATTAGACAGTTTAGACGGATCGAGTATCCAGTCCAAAGTGCATGTCATGTTCATTGATGTCAGCATATTCCTCCAGATAAGTCCTTTCTTATTTTTCCCCTGAAAGGGACGCTTCTTGATTAAGTTGTAATGCTCATTGGTTCACCTACTTATTTTATTTCGTACTATCATTCTCAAGTCCCTTTTAGTTTAATTTTGCCAAAGCAAAGCAAAGAAAAGGCCACAAAATTGATTACAGTCCCCTTTACATGAAGCAAAAGTTTCTGGGCATAAATAGTTTGAAGCCGACTTTGACATTCCATGTCAAACAAAGGCTTGAAGTACTTAGCAATGTTTCAAGGGTCAAAAAAAGTTACTCATCAAAAGTTGTTTTGGGGAACAACGTTGTTTGCACCATAGACACAAAGGATGATAGGCGCAAAACAGTCAGGTATTGATGTTGAGAAAGAAGATCTTCAAGAGTAAAGTCAGAATCTCTCGACAATTTGTATGATAATAGACAGGATGGTTCTCCTAACAAATGTAATGGACGCAAGGTCAAGTCGCCCAAGAAATCAAGGCCACAAACTCACCACCATATTAAAACTAATGAATCTTTCTTTGTTTAGAACAGGAAAAGAATAGTTTAATGGAACAGTTCGTGGAAAGAAGAACACCACCAAGAGGAGTTCTCAAATCCATGATTTTCTTCCAATATACATGTAGGCATGTTATTTATAGTTTCATTATAGGGAATCAACACCCCATCTTCAACACAGGGTACAACATCCCCTAGTTGCATCATTTTTTTGCTAACACAGGGTACAACATCCCCTAGTTGAATTATTTTCTACATAGGGTAAAACATTCCCTAGTAGCATTTCAGAGTGCCACGAGCCTCATCTTGTTGTCAACACAGGGTAAACCATCCCCTGGTTGCATTATTTTCTGTCAACACAGGGTACACCATCCCCTAGGTGCATTATTTTCTGTCAACACAGGGTACACCATCCCCTGGTTGCATTATTTTCTGTCAACACAGGGTACACCATCCTCTGGTGGCATTATTTTCTGTCAACACAAGGTACAACATTCCCTGGTTGTCTCATCTTGTTGTCAACACAGGGTACACTATCCCCTGGTTGCATTATCTTCTGTCAACACATGGTACAACATCCCCTGGTTGAATTATTTTCTACATAGGGTATAACATTCCCTAGTAGCATTTTAGAGTGCCACGAGCCTCATCTTGTTGTCAACACAGGGTACACCATCCCCTGATTGCATTATTTTCTGTAAACAGAGGGTACACCATCCCCTGGTTGCATTATTTTATGTCAACACAGGGTACAACATCCCCTGGTTGTCTCATCTTGTTGTCAACATAGGGTACACCATCCCCTGGTTGCATTATTTTCTGTCAACACAGGATACTCCATCCCCTGGTTGCATTATTTTCTGCCAACATGCCAACACAGGGTACAACATCCCCTGGTTGCATTGTTTTTTCTTTCTTTTTCAATTCTTTATTTTTGCAATTGCAATGATAGTTTAATGTGTTTTTAATAACTCACAAAAATTTTCTAGTGCAAACTGGGGCAGAAAATTTTTATTCATTTTGTTTGTTTCTGATGGCTTGTAGGTTTTTCAGCAAATCACGAATTGAATATGCAAAAAGTAAGATTCCAGCTCTCGCCAGAGAAATTGGAATATTTGATCTTAATACCAGCCGCAACCAGCTTTGACGTAATGCATACAGAGACATATGGCCAAGATCTTTCTTCCTATCATCTGATCGAGAAACAAGCCTGCGAGAATATTTCATAGTCTGTTGCATCAAGAGTATCAATTTCAGTTTAAAGTCAACAGGAGAAGCAAGTCAAGAATCAATACAAGACTCCAGACGGCATTTAGATAGGAATTTTATAACTCTTAGATTTCAAGAGTATGTAATTTTCTTTTCATTTTGATGTAATAGTAGGAACCACGGATCATAACCTCGACTGAACATCGCTCTACTCTCTTTCCGAGAATACTCTGTCACTCTTCTTTCACTTGAACTACACGTGACCTGATTCCCTTATAACCCGGGATATACAGGCTGCCTATAACAAAGGCTCGGTTATATTTTTTTCTTCTCTTCTTTTGCTTTTTAAATAATAGTGAGGTCAAAAATCAGTCACCTTGTTCATTTTCTTTGCTTGAAAACTCTTCATGTTTCCAAGCAAAGAGGGCATGCTGTGAACACCTAATTTTTGACATCACCCAAATTCTATACTATTTTAGTGTAAGTATTTAAATCTTAATATATAAACTTTTATCTTTCTCTTAATAGGTTTCATTTATGAAAATTTTAAAAATATTTAAAAAAAATTATTTGTATTCTTAGAGTATAACTTTTATTCCTATTTTTAAATAGAAGAAAATTTACAAAATATATATATATATATATATATATATATATATATATATATATATATATATATATATATATATATATATATATATATATATATATATATATATATATATATATATATATATGGTTTCTTCTAATTTTAAATGTAAGCTATAGTATTTTTCATAGTATAATTTGAACTATAATGTAAATATTAGGTTTTCTTATAATTTTCTTTAAATCTAATGTAAGTTTTATATGCGTGTGTGCATTTTTATCTTCTTTTATTTAATTAAAAAAGGGGTTAGGAAAATTTAAATAAATATATATAAAGTTTAAAAGATATATAAAAAAATAAAACAATCCAACTTCCCCACTTCACATATGTCTCATCCCCACTCTCTCAGGTCATGTGCACACACAACACATGATCTCCATAATTTTCTATTTCTAACTACTCATTACCTAGTTAATCTTTAAATAAAAAGAGCACAAAGAAGGAAAAGGGGGATCTGACAACAACATAATCGCAAAAAGAAAAAGAAGGAAGTTAATTGAAAAAAAAAAGAGGAAGAAGAAAGGGCAGAGAACGAAAAAAAAGTTTGGCTAAGTTATTGAATCTGAAGTTGGAGTTCCGAATTTCTTTCGTAGAGTATAATTAGTAGATTAAATCGATTATTGTGTAGAATTTTCGCAAAAGGTAACACTCAACCTTGTTATATAGATTAAACATGATATATGAGATCAATGTTTCCTCAAAGTTTGAATTTTATTTTAATTCGCTTGTGATTTTTGCTAGAATCATATATTTGTGCTCTTATTTTGTTATATGATAAGATAGAAAAGTTGATTAAATTTTGTTTTCTTCTTTGTATGTAATATATAATATGTGTGAACAATTTCCATACTAATTCATGAATTTTGAGGAGTCTATTAATAAAGGAATAAAACTTTTGCAAATAAATTCATTCTTTTTCTTTCTTGCTTTCATTATCAACTTATCATTTTTGCTATTTATTCTCGTCAATTTGATTAATGTTCTGTTGCTTAAATTTAAGGTTTTTATATTTAAATAGTCATATGGTATATAGTAATTGTATTGCAGTTGATTAATGAAAGATACATTTGAATAGTAAAATGGGATGGAAACATTTATAAAAATATTTGGTCTTACTATTTAAATAGAATTCACACCTGAACTGTACATTTCCTCAATATTTGTTGATTTGGTATCTTGAATAAGTTATGCGAATTGTGCATGAACACAGTAAAATTTTTATTTAACTTAAATTGGATATTAGATTCAATATGCAGTAAGTTACCTAAATAAGGGACTATAAAGGTTTGACTACTAATAATGCTTGGGCGCGGTGGTTTGCATGAGAACTGACCAATGTTCTATAATTGTGTAATTGTTATATTTGGTCCAAATGGCTAAAATGTCTTTCTTCCACAAAGATATTCTTCCATAACTCATAATCTTCACAATAATCTCAAACTTAGGAAAGAAATAAATCATGAATATGCTAGAATGCTTTATGCCTGCACTTTATTAATTTAATCATCGTAATTGTGTACACTCGTGTGACATGATTATGACTCCTAAAATAAATCAAAGTATGCGTTCGTGCAACTTCAACCAAACTTTTTTCTTAAAAAATAAGCAAAGCGTTACTAATTGTGCACATGTTTGTGTGGCATGATCTTTAACGTGCCAATGGAAAAGAGTATACGTACGTGTAACTCAATTTTTTAATTATGAACTATCAAGTGATTAAAAGCGGTTTAAAGGTAAATGCACATAGGCTCTAAAGATGAGTAGTTAAACAATTTAAGCCAAGTAATAATTACTAAGCGACCGTGCTAGAACCACGTAACTCGGGAATGCCTAACACCTTCTCCCGGGTTAACAGAATTCCTTATCTAGAATTTCGGGTTCGCAGACTTTAAAAATAAAATTTTCCTCGGTTTGGGATTTTAAAATAAACATGTGACTTGGGACACCAAATAAACTATTCGAAGTGGCGACTCTAATAAATAAAATAATAACATTTTGAATAATGTTACTTTAATCGGAAAAACTCTCATACCCCTTCGGGTGTGAAAAAAGGAGAAGTGACAATAATTAATAGCTGTAAAGTGTTACATATATGGCTGGTATTATTAGATTTGTTTTTCTGCTTTCTATATATTACCCAATTAGGAACTTTCGTAAATTTCAGAGAAATATAAAACATGCGCCTCACCTATATTTGCAAATGAAATAATAGGAGCAACTGGTTTTGTTAACAAAAAGTCTCAGTTATTATTTTGGCAGGAGGAAAGGACCAGCGGTAAATAAGATTTTTGAAAAGCAGGTAAAAAAACTGAACTGCTTATGTGCGCAGTACATCATGCATTAAGGGCAGTAGTCAGCAAGTAGGGACCAAATCTTACCTGAACCTGATTTTAGGTTACCTGCTTTATCATCAGCTTTTTTGCTACTGTTGGACTTGGCCAAACTGGACTTGCATTAACGTACACTTCAATTAAAGGACCTTTCTTTCCTCTTTTTTTGTTTTTCAAATTGGGAGATGAGGTGATGACGTGGTAGCGGAGGCAGAATTTTGCAAAATGAATATAATAATTAACAAAATTCAACATCTAACATATATAGTACTGTTCGGTGCACTAAACTCCTATTATGTGCGAAATCGGGGGAAGGGTCGAACCATAAAGGTCCATTGTATGCAATTTTATCTTGCATCACGACTCAAACTCGTAACCTCCTGGTCACAGGACAATAACTTTACCAGTTACGTCAACGTTCCTGTTAGTCTATAGTTGTCTTTTAAATACTTTTTAAGGAATGAAATATTGTACTTTCAACAATCAATGTCCAAAATCAAAGTGAAGATAAAGAAGTCAACCCTCATTGTCTGAATCACATCATCTATTTATATTGAGTACGGGAAGTACAGATTATCATTACATTTTAAGAGAGGTAACTGCATGAACTACATATCCAAATTGGAGCCCAAAAACTATACAAATAATTTCCTCTATATGCTCTAATAACAATGATCTTTTCTTTATCTTCCCTTGAACCGCGGTTATTGGAAACAACAACAACAACCCAGTATAATCTCATTTAGTGGGGTCTGGGGAGGGTAGTATGTACGTAGACCTTACCCCTACCCTGGGGTAGAGAGGCTGTTTCCAAATAGACCCCCGGCATCCTTCCCTCCAAGAACTTCCCACCTTGCTCTTGGGGAGACTCGAACTCACAACCTCTCGGTTGGAAGTGGGGTTGCTTACCATCAGAGCAACCCCTCTTGTCTGGTTATAGGAAACAATCTCTCTATATTTCTAGATAGGGATAAGATTTGCATAAACATTACCTCCCTAGACCCCACTCGTGAGATTACACTGTGCTTGTTGTTGTTGTTGCTCTAATAACAATTATACACCAACTTGAACTTTGACGTATCATCTCTATATATCGAATTCATATGCATGTATCCCTCTACAGTTTATGCAGGGCTCTGTAAATTACACAGGCCTCCAGCCAATATGATGTTTTAAATACAGCAACTTCCCTACTTTTATACAGCAAAATTGTCGATCATGTGTTGTATAACATCTGCTCCGTCAGAATTAAAACAATAATTCGTTACCTGAAATTGCAGAACAAAGGAAATTAAAAGACTTGCTACAGTAGATAACCTTCCTGCGAAGCGAAGCACAAAAGACAGGACCAAACGAAAAATCTTTGGCCTAAAATGCAGCACTTTTTTTAGTTGAAAGAATTCAAGACAAAAGGCTGAGTTTTTGTAAGTTCAGAGATAAAATGCAATGGATCTATGTGTGACTTGAGAACTCGACAGTCCTAATGCTCGGGATATACATCTAAAAGCAGGACGCTTGATGTACTATACTTTCCGTAAAGACCGATATTTTCTTTCTTTGACCCCCTCCTCTCTTCTCTGTTTCTCGTCATATTAACATAGAGTTTTGATTTGAAGAACCTCAAGAAAGAAAATCACAAAACTACGAAATTTACTTCTGTTTGTTGAAAACAAATAGTTCAAGATGACCATGATTTCTGTAGATTTCTTTTTGGAATCAGTTAAGACCGTTGGTTCGAATGAAACAAAATGAATAGTGAAGACTCATATGCCCCAACTAGCTCGGGATTGACACATAATTTGTTGTAGTGTCCTTGACAGATTATAGCCCTAGTTACCCGTTTAAATCTAATTTTCCGTTCTTTGTCACCTTTATTATTGTCTAACATTACTATAGTATGCTTTAACAATCCGTCTATCAGCCCATGCAAATTTATGATCATATCTTGATTTATACCAAAATATGAGAGAAAGGTGGATTTTTTATGAGCTTTCTTGTGGGGGGGGGGGGGGGGGGGGGAAGAAAAGAAGCAAAAGCATCAAGATAAATAAGTGAATGCAAACACGTAAACATGAAACAAAAATCCCTGAGTAAATAGGTATGAAAAATGAATTTGCCTAGGTCATAAGAGAATGGTATATGGTGAAATACATCATGATTTATCATGAAGAAACATCGTAAGTAGAAACTCACAGTATGTTCAAGACAGAACAAATACGTGCCTGAATTGTTGTGTGTGCAAAGTATCTTTGTTTACTTCCTTTGAAGCTAACATCAACTCGTTCCCAGCTCAACTTTGTTAAACCTCTGATCATAGCCTCTGCAGCAGTTAACCATGAAGAAAAGGTAAACAATAAAAAAGGATGACCAAGCTAATCATAAAAACGCTAAAAGCGGAAAAACCATGAGATGTGGATTGAGATTCCCTAGTTACTTAAAGGAAGTGGTAAATTCTACCATTTACACAGTTGAGACAAGTAGCTTAAATCCGAAGGTGGGATTATATGTAAAATACTAGAATTAGTGTGGGAAGTAGTCCCTTGCTCTCTTTCATTTAGCCGGCACTAGTTTGATGCGTTTGAGTTTAGACTTTCTTAAAAAAGCACTAGAAGACCGTAGACATCGCAAGATGCAACTAATATGCAGAATCAATGGCCATACATCCCTCATGTTAGGATAATGAAGGTATGAGTTTCCGAAAGTGAAGGCTAATATACATAAAATTGCTCCTCAATATCATAAAAAGAAGAAAAAAGACACTGACCTTCCATTTCGTTAGACTTGCGTCCATTTATTTTGGCCTCAGTAGGTGTTTCTTCTTGATTACTAACACTTGTTGCCTCATCTACATTTACAATATGTGGGTATTTATCCCCTTTTTTCAATTTTCGACGCTGAAAACTGAAGTATTAGTTGTGTGATGCAAGCTTTTGCTACTAAAACTCAAATGTCATATAACTTTACCTTTGGAAGCTCATTTCTGCGCCGCAAAGATGATGTACTCCACCCAACAAGATCTATACAAGTGTCAAGGTTTTTGCATTACAGGAAATTAGTCAACTGATGGGATTAGGGTTTCACTTATCAGCATAAGCACTTAACCACTGTTGAATTATCTCATGGTAATCAAGTCATGGACACCTGATTCTAGATGAATAATATACTGAAGATTAAAGAAATAAGAAAGAAAAAAGGAAAAGAAGAGTGACGAGGTTCAGGAGGATACAGTCAAAACTTGTATTTGCGTAGGCCACACGACGCTTAAATGACTGCAAAGCAGATCTGCAAGGAGAAGTTAGATATAATACATTTGCTTAAAATTTTGAAGTTAGTTAATGATCACTCACATAAATGGCAGATCTTCGGAATCACTGGCCATTCGAAGAAGAAGAGGAGGTTTGCCTTCATCGCAATCTTTCAAAAAGAGATGCCTTCCACTTCTTCCAAGTAACCATGAGGAACTCGATGCAACTTTTTCAAGTGTGTATAACCCACAGAATGCTGGAGCCTATAATATTTTTAAGAGATGTTAGAAGTTGGTTGTCCTGCCCCCAGCACCCCACTCACCCCGTTCTGGAAATAAGTAATAAGTATTGACATGCAAGAAGCAGAATGAAACTAAAGCAACATAGTTATTTGGGATGCTTGATGACTCATGCCACTAACTACCGTGCACTAATATGATAAGGAAATTTCAAAATGAAACTAGACCAAAATATTCAAAACCATACAAGATTTCAATGAAACTTCAAGAAGCGTAAGTATTGATGCAGCTAAAATGCAATTTGCATAACATTTTTTCCAGATGAGTGACCGTCCACTTAAAGTCAAATACATTTGTGAGTTGTTTAATCTCACAAGAATGTCTGAATAAGCAGTATGCATGATAATGAAAATCTTCTTTGAAGTCTACCCTCAGAGAACCTAGAATGCATTATTGGTGGTAAATTTCCTCGTTAGTAGTGTAAATCAAAGCTCATTTGGAAGAATATCTTTCTCTGCCCCAATTATCTGTTTTTCCTCTTCCTTTTCCTTTTAACTTTTTTGAGGCTAGGTTGGGGTTGAGCTGCTAAGGACCTGTTATCTAACAGTGTATTTTACTTAAAATTGCAAACTTCTCATAATATCAGAACTTAACAGAAGATCAATAACGTGGATTGAGTAAAAGCCTCTAGTTACCTGTTTGTGGCCCCTACAACCGAGATGTGGCGTAGCACAGGTTATAAAGTTCACGGGTTCCAGCCCAGCAATTTTTCTTTTCAATACCTCTTCCACACACAAATTAGTGGAACCATTAAGATTACATTCCATCTCTTCTCCACAAGCTCTTCTTGCAGATCCTTGTTCATATAGCTTTGCAATTGCATATCTAGATACCAGGCCACCTAAGGAGTGACAAACAAAAGAAATCTTCTGTAGATGTGGATGCTGCTTTATAACAGATAATACCTGACATTTAGTACATAAAGCAAAAGTCAGTAAAAATTAAGTTCCAGTAGGTCTTGCTTAGCAAATAAGCAAACTTACATGTTAGACCTGAAGAATAAGAATCAGTTTAGATGTCATCCTAATACAATACCAAAGCCCATATTGTACAACAAATGGAAAAAATTCTTAGCAACTAACAAACAAGGGTAGATATGTATGTTAGCAAGAGCTAATATTTGGAAGACAAAAGAATTGGTCAATAGCTTCAACTGCACATCTTCAGTAGGCAATGCAGAATTAAGGTCTATATGGGTGGAGAAATCAATCAAAAACAAGGATCTGAAGGAAGGATAAAGATAATAACTGGACTGAAACAATGGCATATGTACAATGAAACTCATTGAAGGAAAGAAGAAGAATATTTTTAACCTAGTTTGGTTTCCAATATCATGGTTGTTCTTGACTCCCACAACATAAGTAGGTCAGATAAAATGAGAACGGCGGAGCGGTTTGTGTTGAGGAACAGGAGTTTATTTAAATTGATTCAATACACACCTCTTCAGCTAGCCTTTTCCCCATTATGTCAACACCATCGAATGTCAAGGTCGAACAATTAGAGTCACTGCCTGGAAATAGAATATTAATTAGGAAATAGTTGGAATTAATACAGGAAACATATAGCTCTAACTGAAGATAAATGCATAAAGATTGTGGAAACATGAAATCAACGCAAATTTGGAAGTCATCCTAGTTTCAGAAACTAATGACCAATAAAATTTTGGAAGTGCAATGCCAAAAGCTAAAATTATCCAATTCTCTCCAAGGACCTCTATATTTACTTTCATTTGAAGAAACACAAGGAGTTCTAATACTACCAGTTGATTCTTCATTTAAGAAATATCCAACTTCAAAATTGTGGATCTTGCCATGAGTATCAAATTAAGCTATAGACTAGCTTATTTAGTCGGTCGACTTTGTCCCTGTTGTTAGAGTTATAAATATGGTACTCTGTTATGTAGTTGCAGGGAAACGAGAAAAGAAGGAAAGAGGCAGTTCTCTTATTTGCATCAACATTCATTTTTTCTTACTTACTAAGAAGAAATATGACTGCCTTTCTTTTTTGGTCAATCATACATATAAATGTGATCAAACAGTAGCTGTTGTTCCAAAGTAATGACATTAACGCTACAATATCACTTCAATCAACCGGACGTCTGGACAAATAAATAGAATTAAAACAGAAGCAGGGAATTGAGTCCAGAACAGAAGCTTACAATGAACAATGACATCGCGTGAATAGGCCTTCACAAATTGCTTGGCAGCATATTTCCAATCATCTGCACTGCACAAGCAAAGCCAAACACACTGATCTCTCATCATATTACACAAACACAACACAACAACTAAAATTACCAACAAAAATCAGCACACACATTTCCAGATTTACAAGTGATTAACCTATAACTACTATTAAAAAAAAAAGGAACAACAAAGGGATTCAAAAATATTCTAAGATATCACAGTTGAAATTTGAACCTATGACCTAGAGCAGTTTTGAACCCCCTTTACTACTATACTTGATTCAACAGCTCACGTAAAATAATATAACCGAAAAAGATCATTTTCACTCTACATAGTTCTGCTCATTTATGTCTCATTATAAAACTAGTTGAAGTCGGCTATATAAATCAATTGAAATAACTCAATAATATAAAGAATTAAAGTTGAAAATGAGTGTACAAGATTTTAAAGTCACCTGCCAATAAGGCCATTAACCATAACAACTAAGTGAGGAGGAGGAGGAGGAGGAGCATGACCATTTTGACAAGCTTCCACATCAAAACTACATTCACCTGAAGGTGTCTCAACAACTGAAACTTCATCATCCAATCTCATACATGCGAACCTAGGGAAAATAGAAAACCTTTTTCTTCTCCTTGTCTTCTTATTGCTATTCTCATTCTTCTCAATAATACCCATTTCAGATTTTCTTTCTTCATCAATAATACCCATTTCAGATTTTCTATCTTCATCAGTAAAGTTTGAATCTTTTCCCATTTCTGATGAACCCATTTTCACATAATCACTTAAAAACCAACAATATTGAAAGAAAAAAATAACAAAGAACAGAAAAATATTTGTGAGTCAGAGCGGCCTAGAGACGATCTTGGGTACTTTGGATTTGGAATTTCAGTTCAGCATTTATGGACTTTGGCAAGGAAATTTCTTAATAGAAGCAATGGGACCTTCTAGTAGTCCACATCTGAGGCTGCTGAATAGTAAATATGGAACCTTCTTCTAAATCTTTCTGACACAAATAAATTACTACTACTGCTATAGAATTAGCAATCAAAAATAGGCATGTTGAATGATTAGAGGAACTTTGGAATTCTGGTTTCATGAAATGTTTCAGCCAATCAAGATTTTGGATTTAGAAAAGGTCTAAAGTCTAAACCTTTGACTGCTTATATATATATTTTTAAATTAAATATATTTTTGGACAAAGAGGACATCGTTAATTAGAGGTTATGGAACACTTTGGGAAGGCGAATAAAAGGAGAAGGGATTTGTGTAAAAATTCCATAGTGACATTTTGATGCATTTTTCGTACACACTTCCTTGTTAGTAACATTCTTAAATTTGTCAAAGCGTAGCGTGTAATCTTCCATTGAGTGAAAAATTATACAGAGGACAATGTAGCGTGTTACAAATTTCACTAAATAAGTATAATTTATTATAAATAGAGTTTTATTTAAGATGAATGTAGAGATTTTAGACAATTTATTTGGTGGTTAATTCACTTTCTTTATAAGCACAGAAGTCGTATTTCATTGTATTTCATTTCAAATCAATAATAATTCTCTCTCTATTTTACTTCTTTTATTGTTTGATAACATGTTATCAGCACGATACTCGAACCAATTGGATAAAAACTGTGGGATTGAGCATAATGATTGTCAATTGTTCCATGAACTTCCTTCATATTATATTTTGAATTTAAGGTAAGTATTTTACGTTATTTTTCTCTTTTACATTCTTGACATTCTGTAATTTAATTTTAAAATATAAGTAAAGATAATAAATTTTGATTGTAACTCTAATGAAGTTTGAAAGAAATTATAACACCCAAAGTGGTAAAAATTTTGTGCTTTGTCATGATCAAATTTATGTATGATTGTGCCCAAAGAATTGAAAACTCATCCCATTAAATTTGTTTCATTCTCATTCCCTTAAGAGAATGTAATAGTTGTATGTGTAAGTCTGAAAGAAGATAAAATTATTACTATGAATGTATCAATGGATGTGGATGTGACAATAGACAGAGTTATAATCGTCATAATTGTTGTAATGGGAACAATAAGGATTCTCAAAATAATCATTCACTTTGTGAAAGTAATATTTATCATTGATTGACATGAGATTTTATAAAGCACATATAGATGATTATGATCCATTCATGATGTGAATACAACAACATGATTTATGAATATATATTTATTCTTGGAAGAATATGAACGTGCTAGTCATAGTGAATATATCACACTCAGCTCTAGAATGAGGCTTGAGGGGGATAAGAAAATAATGTCATTATTATGGCATAAATGGTCATTGGTCACATATTTATTGTACGTCAAAATATTTTGACGATGTGATTATTAAAGCGCAATAGTAATGCAAGGGACAAATCTTGTATACAATTCTGACCATGACCATAGTGGTATAACTTTCTCTTTAAAAGAGATATTCATCATATGGATGATGATGAATATGTGGTAGTACCAAATTAAGTGAGAGCTGTGGAAGAGCCAATTGTTACTATTTTGGAGGAATAAAATTGATTATCAATAAGACATTGTATTGTAATAAGTCAAGTTTCTAAAGTATTCGCGATAGCGGTTGGTTATATTGGACTATAAATAAAGGAAATATTTAATATCTTCTATTACTTCAACTTATAGTAAAGTAATATGTATGTGAAAATCTACCCGCTTTATTCTCCAGTTTGTACGACACAAACAAAAGAATGCCACAATAAAGTAGAAGTTTATTGATTTAAAAACTCATATCATAACAAACATGGAGATTATTCATAATTACACGCGTCATGGCATAAACCTGAAGTTAATCTATATTGATAATTTATTTAGTTGACATAATTGGTTTAACCATCTTAATTTAAGTATGATGTGCAAAAATAAAAGAGAATTCACATGGTTAAATATTAAAAAACTAGAAAGTTCTTTACGAATTCTCTTATGTTGTTTGTTCTCATTAATTAATATGCCAATTAAAATTGTGATTCAATCCCATGAATACTGAAAATATCAAAGGTGAATATGAGCTCATTCATCTTCTATGTATACCGCATAAGATGCATCTATAAAATGGTTACATGTGCGATTATTATTAACCTGCAGCCTGGTGTTTGCGAGGTAACTTGCTCAATAATTTACCTTAGAGAATAATTTTTAGATTTTCTATTCAGGAAATTTTATCTTGATAAATTGATTTACATCACAGCTGGTTTAGCAAAATAATTTATTGAGTACCTCCATTTAATAACTAAATTTTTGTTGACGAGAACAAAGTTATCTATATCAGTTTGGTATATGTTATACACAAAAGTATATTACATTCTGCCCTTACAAGTGGTTTATGACCGGGAACCAAATAATTCCATCTTAATATTATTATTGATGTGCGATGTATATTTTGATTAACACCATAACGCACAAAGATGAGTTTTCAAAGTTGAGGAAGCAAATTAGTTTTTCTAACATGAGGGGAGACATGATAAAAAGTTGAGAAAAAAGTTATATGAAATTGTTATGAAACAATAAAAGAAGAAGAGTATAATAGAGCAAAGTAGAGAGAGAGGGAATTCTTATTGATATTTTGGGATGGTTTACAATGGGGTAAGACCCCTCTATTTATTGAAGGAAAAATGACGTAGCCTCAAAGAAAAACTCTCTACAAGATAGACATTCACTTCAAATAGAATTCTATTCTTAATACTCCCCCTTGAATGTCTACTCAATAAGTAGTGTGCCTCGTTAAAACTTTAACTAAAACAAAACTCAGTGGGAAAAAAATTTTAGAAAGGGAAAAAGAGTACACATGTTTAGAAATGCGCCTATTGGTTGCCTCGTTAAAAACCTTGCAAGGAAACCCCAGTGGGACAAAACCTTGTAAGGTAAATAAAGTGCACCACGCATTAACTCTCCCTGAAGAGAGCATCAATTCACATCCTTGATCCTTCACATCCCAATCTTGTGCACTAGAGGTTGACGTCGGTAGAGATTTTGTGAACAAATCAGCCATATTAACTCCAATAAATATATTGCACCTTGAAATCCTCGCTATCACATTATCATGCTTATAGTTATAGCAAGATACAAATGTTCACAAATTGCACTTAGCATGTTTTACTTCAAGATCAAAAAACGTATATGCTTTAAGCGGTTTAAGTTCTTCAAGGATTGTCATAAAAGTTAAGCCATATAATCCATCTAATGAGGTTTTAGTGCATATCAAGTTTTTATGTCTTGCATAGACATATAAGATATCAAAAACTAATTGCACATACCATTGACTTTATACTTTCAAGTATTTGAACTACATGTCCAAAACTACATGTCTTTCATATGGAATCAATTTTACTTGAATTGTATCACTTCCATTTGGCCAATACTTTTGTGTCTATATTCGATAGACTTAAGATCCTCATTTATACTTAGCGCTATGATAGATGTCGTCGACGAACATGCTATATCGGTTCCAATAAATTTTCATAAAGACATAACATAGAGATCTCTTCATTCAAACATTCGGGTACCTGAATCTCTCATGAGATTTTATGAAGTGTTATGTCATGTGACCTTCTATATCACTTGCCTACTTTATTATGATCACTTTGATCATTTGCTCATCTTCTTTATCAAGAAGTTTATTTGAAACCGATTTGTCTATATGTTTTAAGCGTACCATAGATTTTGTCCTTCTAGGACTTAATATGTGCATTTGCAATGAGAATATAGTTACTTTCTTTGGGTCAATAAATGCGTATCTTTGTAATATATTGCAAACGAATTATCTTTTTATGAACTACAAGTTCATATTATCGTAATCGATGATCTAGATATACAAATGATAATTCATTCTATGTAACTTTTTCTCAACTGTTTATCATGTCTCCCCCTCGTGTTAGAAAAACTAACTTGTTTCCTCAACTTTTGAGAACTCATCTTTGTGCATTATGGTGTTAATGAAAATATACACCGCACATCAATAATAATAATATGGAGTTATTTGGTTCCTGACCCGGAACCACTTGTGAAGGGAGAATGTAATATACTTTCGTATATAACATATATCAAACGGATATAGATAACTTTGTTCTCATAAGAAATAGTTTAGCTATTAAGTAGAGGCAATCAATAAATTATTCTGCTAAACCAATTAGGATGTAAACCAACTTATCAAGATGAACTTCTTGAATAGAAAATCTGGAAATTATGCTCGAAATTAAATTACTGAGCAAGTTACCTCGCAAGCACCGGCCAGGTTGCAGGTTAATAATAATCGCACATGTAACCATCTCGTAGATGCATCTTATGTGGTGCACATGGCAGGTGAATGGGCCCATATTCAACTTTGATATTTCCAGAATTTATGGGATTCAATCCCAACTTTAGTTTGTCAATTAATTAATAAGAACAAGCAATGTAAGAATATTCATAAAGAACTTTCCAGTTCTTTAATATTTACTCATGTGAATTCTATTCAAAAGATTATGATGCTTTGTGTTTTTCCTAGGGAGGCGAAGAATTTACATGTAACTTAATATCTAAGAGCTTACGAAATTTTATTAAAAATAATAAAAAAATATATAATACAATGTACATATTACAATTTTAACACTTTTTGCACATCATATTTAAATTGATATGACTAAACTGATTATGCCAACTGAATAAATTATCAACACCATGACATGTGCAATTATCAATAAAACTCCATGTTTATTATGATATGGTTTTTTATATCAATAAACATCCACTTTATTGTGGCACTCTTTTATTTGTGTAGTACAAATTGGAGAATAAAGCGGGTAGCTTTTCACATACATATTATCCCGCTACAAGTTGTAGTAATAGAAGATATCAAATCTTTCCTTTATTTATAGTCTCAATATAATCAATCGCTTTCGCGTATACTTTGGAAACTGAATAAGTTTCTTTGAGACTTACTACAACACAATACCTTATTGATAATCAATTGTATTTCTCCAAAATAGTATAATTTGCTCTTGCAGGGTTCTCAATTAAATTGGTACTACCAAATATTCATGAACATCCATATGATGAATATCTCTTTTAAAGAGAAAGATATACCATTATGGTCATGGTCAAAATTATATGCAAGATATGTTTCTTGCATTATTTTTATTCTTTAATAATAACATTACCAAAATATTTTGGCGTACAATAGGTACGTGATCAATGACCATTCATGCCATAATAATGACATTATTTTCTTATATCATCTCAAACCTCATTCTAGAGGCGAGTGTGGTATATTCACTACCACTAGCACATTCATATTCTTCCAAGAATGAATATGTATTCATAAATTAGATGTTGTCACACTCACATCATGAATGAACCATAATCATCTATATATGCTTTATAAAATCTCATATTGTCAAATTGATGACAAATATTACTTTCACAAGGATTATTTTGAGAATCCTTATTATTCTCATTATAACAATGATGACGATTATAATTTCGTCTATTGCCACGTCCACATCCATTGATAACTTCACGGTAATAATTTTGCCTTCTTTCAGACTTATCACATACTGTTATCACATTCTCTAATGGGAATGAGAATGAAGCAAATTCAATTGGACGGGTTTTCAATTCTTTGCCCACAATCATACATGATTTTAATCATGGCAAGGCATAGAAGTTTTACCACTTTACGTGGTTATAATTTCTTACAAACTCCATTAGATTTGCAATCAAAATTTATCGTTTTTGCTTGTATTTAAAATCAAATTATAGAATTACAAGAATTTGAAAGAGAAAAGTAAAATACTTACCTTAAATCCAGAATTAATCTTGAAGGAAGTTCATAGAATGATTAACAATCATTATGCTCAATATTATGTAAAAACTGAGCATCGTGCATGTATCTAAAGCCATAGTTTTGAAGATTTGCGTGAGTCACTCTTATGGAGATAAGCGTAATATTCTTCATGAACGTCCTCCTAAATTTAAGACTGACATTCCAAGCCGTAATTCATTAAGACATCCATGTTGCCTTGAACCGGTGCCTTTTTACTGGCCTCGAGTGCGACCTCCAAAGAATATTCTTATCCAACACCCTCCATTTGATTACCGACTTTTACGACAGCACCAGGGTATTGTTTAACAACAACATGAGCAACCTCCATGGTAAAATCACGCATACCAGCCTCAGGCAACACTTTATCCATCAGAAGCATATCGGTCTAAATAATCCAGCGTATGTGAAGACATTATATATCTATCACGAGTCATGATTTCAAGCCAGGCCTCTTTTTTGACTGAGTGTAGACTTGCTGTGGGACTGTGACTTTCCGAAACTGAACTTGGCCGTCGGAGGTTTCGTGGGCTTTTAGAGGTTGGAAATTAGGCTTTTCCGGTAGTGTTGTCGTTGGTTTCTTTGTCGGAGGAGGATTGTCGATTTCCATGGTTGGCGTTGGACAGAGAGAACTGGAAAGAGGATCGTGCTGATAACGTGTTATGAAACAATAAAAGGAGAAGAGTATTGTAGAGCACAATAGAGAGAGAGAGAGAGAGAGAGAGAGAGGGAATTCTTATTGATATTTTGGGATGGTTTACAATGGGGTAAGACCCCTCTATTTATAGGAGGAAAAATGACTTAGCCTTAAAGTAAAACTCTCTACAAGATAGACATTCACTCCAAATAGAATTCTATTCTTAGCAGAAATGAATTATCACTTGTGCCTCTAGATCTTGAAGATAATATAAACTTGAAGTTCACAAAAAAGATAATTCATCTACACTATATTGTTTGCATGCCAAACACATTTGTTGACCCAGAGAAAGTAATTATATTCTCAATTGTTGTAAGCTCCTATTAGAAAAATTCTTGATAAGGAAGATGAGCAAATGATCAAACTGATCATAATAAGGAGGCAAGTGATATAGCAGATCACATGATATAACACTTCATAAAATCTCAAGAGATGTTCATCTACCTGAAAATATGAATAAAGATATCTTTATGTTATGTTTTCCTGAAAAATAAGGAGGTTGGAACCGATATAAAATGTTCGTCGACGAAATCTATGAGGATCTTCAGTCTGGAGAAACAATTTCGAATAGAATGGTTTCATATGAAAGACACGTAGTTTTGAACATGCAATTTAAAGACTTAAAAGTATAAAGTCAATGGTATGTGCAATCAGTTCTCAATATCTTATTTGTTTCGCATGATGTGAACACTTGATATGCATCTAATTAAAGTCTATTATATGACTTAACTTATATGATAATCCTTGAATGATTTAATCGCTTGAAGCATATATAATTCCTGGTCCTGAAGTACCATATACTAAGTGTAATTTGTGCACATATGTATCTTGCTATGACTATAAGCATGATAATGTGATAGCAAGAATTTTTACATCTACGGAGATATTAAAAAGTCCATCCCACAACATTTTACGAAGACCTTACATATCTCTCAAGAATGATAATTTCAAGGTGCAACATATTCATTCAAGTTAATATGACTGATTTGTTTATCAAGTCTTTACCAGCGATCTTTTGAAGATGATGCACATGATTGAAATGTGAAGGTTCAAGGATGTCAATTGATGCTCTCATCAGGGGGGGGGGGGGGGTTAATATGTGTTGTGCTCTTTTCTCCTCATAAGGTTTTGTCTCACTGAGTTTTTTTGCAAGGTTTTAAACGAGACAATCAAAAGGCGTATTGTTAGATATGTGTACTCTTTTTTCTTTACTAGAATTTTTTAGCTACTGAATTTTATTTTAGTTAAAGTATTAACAAGACATATTATCAGTTGAATAGGCACAAAGGGGGAATTATATAAATAGAGTTTTATTTAAGATGAATTTTCTATATTTTAAAGATATTTTTGGGATTTTACTTGGTGGTAAAGTCACTCTTTCCCTATAAATATAAATGTCGTATTCTATTGTAATTCATCCAAAATCAATAAGAGTTCTTTCTCTACTTTTCTCTGTATACTCTTCTTCTTTTATTATTTTATATCATAACTAATATATTTTGTATTAGTAAATCAAATAAAATGTGTTAAGATTTCGAACTCGAACTTATAATTTTCAAATACTAAATTCGTCTATGTGTTCGTGTAGAGTAAAATAGCTAAATTACAATAAATCTCCGCAGTAATGTCTCTAATTTTAGAGCAGAGACCAAATTAATAGAACGAAATATAAAGACTTGCTCACCTATTGAGGGTGTAGACATGACGTATCGTTGTAATAATTACTTTTTAAGAGAAAAATAGTAGTAGTTGTAATTTGCAACAAGAAGTTCCTTTGTACCTTGCCATCAAATAATAAGTAGTGGATCCAATCTTTCCCCTAAAAACATTCAAAAAAAAAGTGATGAGCTAACGGAATTCATGTGTATATATATATATATATATATATATATATATATATATATTCACATAAATTCTTTTCCGCTATCTTAACTCCGCCCCATACAAATAATCGATTAAGTTTACGTTGATGAAATAATTTGTGTTCTAACTGGTACGTTCTTAATTTTAGGAATGCTGATTTTCTTGTAACCTTATGAGTTCAAGTAAGGCTGCAAATCTGGCGGTTCCGAATCGGAACCGGATCGGAACCGCGGCCCTGGTGGTTCTGGCGATTCCGCTTCCGGCGGTTCCGGAAAACCGTGGCGGGGCGGTTCTACTCGTTGGAACCGCCAGAACCGGAACCGCCAGAATCGGAACCGGAATCGGAACCGGGTCGGTTCTGGCGGTTCCAAATGGTTCTGTAACGGTAATTTTTTTTAAAAAAAAATTTTTGTTTAAAATAATTTCCAAACGGCTCTTTTTCAAAACTAGCCGTTTGGAAGTTTAAAAAATAGCCATTTGGCCTCCAAATTTTAATTTAACCCCAAACTTTTTATAATTACACTATTTCCCATTTCTCAACTATAAATACCCCCTCATTCTTTCATTTTTATTCACCAATTCATCAATATCTATCAATCTCTCTCAAGCTCTCTTTCAATCTTTCTAGTGCAAGTGCTTAATTTATTGTTGCAAATTCGTGAAACATTGTGAAGTTGTTGAATTGAAGTTTTCAAGTGTTCAATTTCAACGATTTTCAATTTTCAAGAAGTTGTTCGTCAATCCGGTAAACTCGTTTCAACTCTTACGTGCTAATTATTATGGCATTTTCGTTGAAAAATATGTTCAGTAAAGAAAAAGCTAAAACCGGTGAAAGTAATGGCCAAAATACTACCCCTCCCCCGGTTGATGACAATCTCAACATAAAACCGAAAGTTGAATTCTTGCCTGGTAATAAATTGGTGGAGGAAACATCTCTACAGATTTTGGAGAAAGAAGGTACAAAGGACAACGTCACACCATCTTTGCAGCACCATGCTGATGGCTTGGAAAAAGGTGCAATGGAACAGCTGGTTTTATCTCAATGGGGTGGTTCAAATAAGACAGGATTTAAAGTAGTGCCTTCAAACACTAAGAAGTCCGTTCACCTTGATGGTGTGTTCAACATTGTATCGTACGACATAGTCCCTAAGCTTCAAGATCTACTTATGGCATGAACTTTTAAGGTAAGTCCAGTACATTATCTACAGGATCTGATATCTGCTGTAATTCAATTCTCTAATACCTGAACAATTTGAATCCTTAGTAACTTATCTTTTGATGGACCTTGACATTGTATTCGACATGGCTCAGTATATGTATTTGTCTATTATTGTGAGTGATATAACATGACTGAAAAGTTAAAAGACCTTTTTTGTTATCTGGATTTTATTGCATTATTATTGTAGGGGCTTTGTCTGAGAAATCAATGGTGGCACACAGGACAGGGAAGAAGCATATGGCTCGGACAGGGAAGAAGCATATGGCTCGGACAGGGAAGAAGCATATGGCTCGGCTCCAGGAACTCCAAAAGATGTCGAAAAAACTGAAGTGGCCGATGATGTGGGTGCAACTGTCAATAGAATTAACCCCAAGGAACAAGAAGAAGCGTTCACCACAGGGAATAACTGAGTTAAGTCATGTTCAGGGAATAATGCATAAATTATGATGTAACTTGTACATTGGCATGTCTTCTTTTAGTTTTTTTTTTCCATTGGGGGAAGGAAGACTAAGAAAGATATGCCATTTTGGTCTATAAATATGCTCTTTATCATATCCTTGAATATCTTTTGTCTCAATATTTATTTGACTTCTATATCAATCCTTGAATATTTATATAACATACAACACAATATACTAATGACAACATTCTTTTATCAATATATACTACTTATATACAATTTATACTAATTACTAACTACAACACAATATACACTACATATATACAATATATACTACTTAAATATAATATATACTACTTATATACAAAATATACACTACTTATACACAATATATACTAATTACCAAACACAATATATACTATACTAATAACATAGTACACCATATAAAATATATTCTACAATATACTAATGACTACTATACAAGATATTGATTTAAAAAAAAAAAAATTCAGAACCGCCGGGAACCGTCAGAACCGCCGGAACCGGAACCGCCAGAACCGGAACCGGATGGTACCCGGAACCGTATGGTAGCGGTTCCGGCTTCGGAACCGCCAGAACTGCCAGAACTGCCAGAACCGGAACCGTCAGAACCGGAACCGCAGACCCAAATAGACCCAGAACCGGAACTAGATACAGCCGTAAGTTCAAGTCTTACAGCTTTACACTATTTAATTTTCACAATATGTCGCTAATTTTGTATATGTGATGGATCACCGAGTTAAGTTGATTACGATTTATCCAATTTCAAACTTGGCTTGGTTTTTCACTTTGTAATTTTATGTATTTGTTATGAAATAGAAGATTCTTACACTTCTATTTAAGGTGAATGTCTTTAATGTACTTAATTAGAGAGATTTTAGAGTCCTATTATTGGTAGAAAGATCTTCCTCCTTCCTATAAATAGAGGTGCTCTCTACCATTGTAAATCATCCCTTGACACCCCTCTTAACTCAATAAGAAGAACTCTCTCTACTCTTCTCTCTATTGCTATTGTTCTTGTTCTATTGTTCTTGTCTTTTGCTTTAGTTTATAACACGTTATCAGCACGAGACTCTACCGTCTCAAGTATCATTCTCGAAAATCCAAGGTATTTCCCTCTTCCTAATTTAATTTTCGATTGTCTTAACTTTTACTTGTGTAGGGTTTTTCTTCAAAGAAAGAATGAAGAAAGAAAAAGAAAAAAAAAAAAAGGAGGAGGCAGAAAGAAACGAAAAGTTGAAAAGAAAAAGGAAAGAAAGAAAGGAAAGAAAGAAAGGAAAGGAAGAAAGGAAGAAAATATTGAAAATATATTTGGTATACCTTAAAGGTAAGTAATTTACTTTTTCTTTTCAAATTCTTGGAATTCTATAAATTTTATATACAAAGTTTGATTATAACTCTAATGGAGTTTGTGAGAAATTATAACCACACGAAGTGGTAAAATCTCTATGTCCTGCCATGATTAAATTCATGTATGATTGTGGACGTGACAAAGAATTCCGTCCAATTGAATTTGCTCCATTCCCTTTAGAGAATGTGGTAGCAGCTTGTGTAAAGCACATGATTTTGATCCATTCCCTGAAGTGAATGTGATAATTGTAATAGAGCCCGTAAGTATGAACACGCTCTTGATGTAATTGTGTCATATGAAAAGAAAGTTCGTTGCCCTCGAAATTTCGGGCAAGAACTATGGTGTTGGATGATGAAATCCACTTAGATGCTATGGGTCTTGGAGACGCCATTAAAGACAGAAATAGTGCATCCACCCAAAACTATGCTAAGGCCTTGATTTTCTTGCGCCATTACCTTAATGAAGATTTGAAACTATGCTAAGGCCTTGATTTTCTTGCGCCATTACCTTAATGAAGGTTTGAAACTGTATGAAGGCCTTGATTTACTTGCGCCATCACCTTGATGAAAGTTTGAAGATTGAATATCTCAACATCAAGGATTCACCCATCTTGTGGAAAGGCTTAAAGAAGAGAGATGACAACCTGAAGTTGGTCACTCTGCCACAAGCACGATACGATAAGAATCCAAAAGCAAATAGTTTATAAACTATATATTATCGTTGCGGTGAAAATGGGCACTGGTCTAAGTCTTGCCGTATACCAAGACATTTGGTTGACCTTTATTAAGCATCTCGAAAGAGTAAACGCCCCATAACGAATTTTGTCTCTGACGACAACTTGAATATGGCAGACTTCTTTAAGCAACCCGATGGGAAAATAGACCACCTAATCGGCGATGGGACCATGATGAAAGAAGATGGAGTTATTTGATTTTGTTCTACTTATTTGTATTAGTTAGTGAATAATCTAATAGTCATTAGTATTAGCTCGTATTAGCTAGTTCATGATGCAATGTTAGCAGTAGTTCTTTAGAATATCTTCAATATGTTCAAATATCAATAAAACTTTTATTCTCCAGTGGGGGTAATCGACTAGCCTGAAAAACTAGTCAATTATCAACTATTTTCGCATTAAAGTTGAAAAACAATTGATCAACAATCGATTGTCTTTGGCTAACAATCGATTGTCTTGAAACAGTGTGTTCTGGAATTTTTCAAAAATAGCCAACAATCGATTGTCTTTGTCTAACAATCGATTGTCTTGAAACAGTGAGGTCTGGAATTTTTCAAAAATCATCCACAATCGATTGTCTATGTTTAACAATCGATTGTCTTAAACAGTGTGATCTGAAGTTTTTCAAAAATAACAAATAATCGATTGTGTGTGTTTAACAATCGATTGTCTATGTTCCAACAATCGATTGTGTGTGTTTAATAATCGATTGTCTTATGAAAAACGCTGAAATTTTCAAACTGCAAAGTAATTGATTATGGACAACATATCTGATTTTGTTAGTCAACTGTTAGTAGCAGATTTTGAAAATATTATGTGACACAAAGAATTGAACTTGCTTATTCTTATGTTCCTGTATTTCTTTTGTATGTCATACCATGGAAAGTAAATTGATCGAAGGCTCCGGAAGAGCCATTGTAACTCTGCCCAAGGGCACGACGTTAATCATAGAGAATGCTATGTTCTCCTCCAAGTCTATGAGAAACTTGTTGAGTTTTAAAGATGTACGCCGGAATGGCTACAATATTGAGACAATGGATGAAGATAATCTCGAATATCTCGTCCTCACTTCAAAGAATGTCTCCGGCCAAAAGAGGGTTATTGAGAAATTCCCGTCTTTATCTTGTGGCCTGTATTGGACAAGAATTAGTGCAATTGAGGCACATTCAACAGTAAATCTAAAGAATACTGAGTCCAATACATTTGTACTTTGGCATGATCGACTGGGTCACCCAGGATCAACCATGATGAGACGGATTATAGAAAGCTCATATGGGCATCCGTTAAAGAATTTCAAAATTCTTTCAAGTAATGAATATCCTTGCACTTCATGTTATCAAGGCAAGCTGATTATCAGACCATCCCCAACAAAGGTTGGGACTGAGTCACCCCAGTTTCTGGAACGTATACAAGGGGACATTTGTGGACCTATTCACCCACCTAGTGAGTAGTTTAGGTATTTCATGGTCTTGATAGACGCATCCTGTAGATGGTCTAATGTGTGCTTGTTGCCATCACGCAACCTTGCGTTTACAAAGTTAATGGATAATAGATGAGAATAATCTTGAATTCTTCATGAAAACGAGGCTGCCCATTTCGGCTTGGGTTCACGCCATTTTGAATGCAACAATACTAGTTTGTCGGCTGCCCACTTCGGTTTGGGGTCATGCCATTTTGCATGAAGCAATGCTAGTTCGTCGGCTGCCCACTTCGGTTTGGGGTCACGCCATGTTGCATGCAGCAATGCTAGTTCGTCTCTGATTGACGAATTGACACAAATATTCCCTATTGCAATTGGTTTTGGGTCATGAACCCAATATATCCCATTTAAGAAGCTTTGGATGCGCAGTATAGGTGCCTGTAGCACCGCCATCCCGCACCAAAATGGGTTTGCAAAGAAGGTTAGGAATATATGTTGAGTATGAATCGTCCTCCATTATTCGCTACCTCGAAACATTGACAGGAGATTTGTTCACTGCACTATTTGCAGACTGTCAATTTGATGAGACACTTTTCCCAAAATTAGGGGGAGAAGTCGGTGAAACCAAATGGGAAATTTTGTGGAAAAATGTATCATTATCTCATCTTGATCCACATACCTCTATTTGAAAGAAAGAGGTACAAAAGACTATCCATTTGCAAAGAATAGCAAATCAAATGCCTGACGCATTTACGGACTTGAAGAGGATAACGAAATCCCACATTCACGCGGAAAATGTTCCGATCCGTATTGAAGTCCCTATTGGACAAATATCTAGTGTCATATCCAATGAGTCAAATGCACGCCAGAAGCGTGGCAGACCATTAGGTTCCAAAGATCGAAATCCTAGAAAGAGGAAAAAGAACGATCTAAATGACACTATGAAAGAATCACATGAGGACGCTCATGATTTGATTAATTCCGAGATTCACGAAGAATCTATTGAGCCTGAGACTCTTGAAAATACGGAATGCAAGAATGTGAGGATCTCGAACCTCAGTCTGTGGTAGTACAAAATTAATTGAGAGCTCTCGAAGAGCCAATTATTACTATGTTGGAGAAACACAATTGAGTATTGTGCTGTAGTAAGTCTCAAAGAAACTTAATCAGTTTCCAAAGTACACGCGAAAGCGATTGATTATATTGAGACTATAAATAAAGGAAGGCTTTGATTCTCCTATTACTACAACTTGTAGCGGGGTAATTTGTATATGAAAAGCTACCCGCTTTGTTCTCCAGTTTGTACTACACAAACGAAAGAATGCCACAATAAAGTGGATATCTATTGGTATAAAACCCATGTCATAATAAACCCGAAGTTTATTGATAAGTGCACATGTCATGGTGTAAATTTGAAATTTACCAATATTAATAATTTATTCAGTTGACATTCGTGTTAGCCATCTCATTTGAAGTATGATGTGCAAATTCACATAGGTGAATATCAAAGAACTAGAAGTTCTTGTTCTCAGTAATGAACTGACCAACTAAAGAGTTCGGGTTGAAGCCCCTTGATTCTGGAAATATCAAAGGTGAATATGGGCCCATTCACCTGCCATGTATACCACATATGATGCATCTATGATATGGTTACATGCGCCATTGTTATTAACCCGCAGCCTGGCAGTGCTTGCGAGGTAAATCGCTCAGTAATCTAACTTCGAGCATAGTTTCCAGATTCTCTACTCAAGACAGTTCATCTTGATAAGTTGGTTTATATCAAAGTTGGCTTAGCAAGATAATTATTGAGTGCTTCCACTTAATAGCTAAACTGTTCCTTATGAGAACGAAGTTATATATATCAGTTTGATATAAGTTGTATACGAGAGTATATTCTCCCCTCACAAGTGGTTCAGGGTCAGGAACCAAATAATTTCATCTTATTATTAAGGTGCTGTGTATATTGACATAATGCACAAAGATGATTTTCCAAAGTTGAGGAAACATGTTAGCTTTACTAACATGAGGGGGAGACATGATAAACACTTGAGAAAATGTTACATGGGATGAATTCTCATTTGTATATGTATATCCCTGAATATTATGATATGAACCTGAAGTTCATAAAAGGGATAATTCAAATTGCAACATATTGCAAAGCATGCTATACGCATTTGCTGACTCAAAGAAAGTAACTAAATGGAAGAGATACAATTCAAGAAGAATTGATTCCATATGAAAGACATGTAGCTTTGAACCTATAGTTCAAATGCTTGAAAGTATAAAGGCAAAGGTATGTATAGTCAATTTTTGATATCTTATTTGTTTAGCATGACATGAAAATTTGATATGCAGCTAAAGTCTATTATGCGACTTATATGACTTAACTTGAAAGATTTAAGTTGCTTGAAGCATATGCAATTCTTGGTCCTGAAGTACCGCATCCTAAGTACAATTTGTGTACATATGTATCTTGCTATAACTATAAGCATGATGGCATTGAGAATGCATCTATGGAGATATTGAAGAGCTATTCCACGACATCATATGAAGATGTTCATACCTATCAAGAATGATGATTTCAAGGTGCGGAATATTTATTCAAGTCAATATGGTTGATTTATTTATCAAATATCTACCAAAGATCGTTTTGAAGATGATGCACAAGATTGGAATGCAAATGCTCAAGGATATAAATCAATGTACTCATTAGGGGGAGTCAATGCGCGTTGCACTCTTTTTCCCTTACAAGGTTTTGTCCCACTGGGTTTTCCTTGCAAGGTTTTTAACGAGGCAACCAATAGGCGCATATTCAAACATGTGTACTCTTTTTCCTTACTTTAATTTTTCCCATTGGGTTTTGGTTTTAAGGTTTTATGAGGCACATCATTGAATAGACATTCAAGGGGGAGTGTTATGAAATAGAAGATTCTTACACTTCTATTTAAGGTGAATGTCTTTAATGTACTTAATTAGAGAGATTTTAGAGTCCTATTATTGGTAGAAAGATCTTCCTCCTTCCTATAAATAGAGGTGCTCTCTACCATTGTAAATCATCCCTTGACACCCCTCTCAACTCAATAAGAAGAACTCTCTCTACTCTTCTCTCTATTGCTATTGTTCTTGTTCTATTGTTCTTGTCTTTTGCTTTAGTTTATAACAGTATTCAATTTTTTTATTTGTCAATTTGAATTTTGAATAGCATACTTTGAAGGTGGACCGATATTGAATACACATGACCCGACTTTTCATGAGAATTTTCCTCAAAAGGGATGATGGTTTCCATTTACCTCTCTCCTTCAAAAGTTGACTGGGTTGTACTTTAAAATTTAAGTATTATTAATTAAAAATAAACATATGGGGTTTTCAGGGTTAATTGAGTCTTTTAAGGACCGGGCTATTTCCAAACAAGTTTAGTACGGGTGTTTAAGATCGAACTAAAACTAAAAATTAAATCGAAACCGAAACTTAATGACTTATTAATATCAAATTAATGATTTAACGGACGGAAAACAGATCAAATTTTTTTTATTAATAACTTATCGGTTTGGGAGCGAATTATTCAATTTTTTTAATCGCCAAGTGAATTAGAATAAAAGAAAGTCAAATAAAAGGAATTATCTAATTTTGACAAAAGACAGAATCTGTTGTTTGAAAAAAGATAACACGACCAGTTACACCACAGCTTCATCAACTTTGCCTGGGTTAACGGCCAATTGGAAATCTTTCACATGGACTAAAGGCAATGTGCATAAATATAAATAAGATTCTAAATAGATGATTTACCCATCATGATTCTCTTATGCTTCGCCCCTCTTGGTACGTCGATCACCTATTTAAATATACAAAGACTATATTTTATTTTATTTTGTTTGAATTAGATCAATAAATCACCCGATAATCGTTTGATAAGAGCTAAATTGATACCAATTCGTCCGGTACCTTATCGGGTGGCTAGCAAATTAATTTATTTAAAAATCGATAAACTAAACTATTAAAAATAAATAACCGTTCAATACGCCCGATAATTACAATCCTATCTCGAGGAGAAGTCAGCGTTCTCCATTGGAGTGCTTCTAGATAGTCATTGACTCATTATTACTCTAATTCTCTTTCAGATACTACATATCTTTATAGGTATCTAGTTTGAGAATGGAATTTAATAAGTTGATAATCGTACCTGAATCTTATTAAAAGAGGGCTTTCATATTAATAAACTTACATGTGGCATGCAATTAAATATACTATACTTTTTACCGAGATTCCTAATTATCGCAAAAGGCCGACATTCCTAATAATCTCAATTCTCAAAAGGGCAGAGATTCCTGATTATGCTCTTGTAAAAATGTGTTTTCCGGCGAAGCAAGTTAGGTTAAATTTTATGTAGGGCAAAAAATATGTATATAATCAGATAATTTATAGTTAAAATTTTATAATAAGTATCAATTGATAAATACGATAGAAAAAATAATTAACCTGCAAAAAAGGATAAAATTACATTGATAAAGTGAAAATTTTTAATATCAAAATTCTTTTAAGATAACTGATTTTTCCCGCCTCTATTTTCTTAGTTATATTGGGAAGGCGCCGCTTATCTAGATAATAACCCTAATTCCTATATAATGGATGTGTTAGTTAAATTCCGTAATGTTTTTGCTTTTACACCTTTAAACTAATTTAATTTGACGTTATGAGGACTCTATGCATAATAATGTGTTAAAAGTGTATCTAAAAAGTAAGAAATTAAAATGCAAATACCATAATAAAATGGAGTGCATCTGATGTTGACACTTAGATTACAAGCTCACGTGGTTGTAAAAATTAAACCATACAATTTGTAATGTTAACATATAAGAAATGAAAAAAAATTAAAAGAGAAGACGAACTTGGACGTGGCAGCCGCTTACATTGAATTTCCATTAGACAATAGACAGGAAAATTCTGCAAATTGTAAATTCAATCCTTAATATTAAGTTGCTCTTCCAATTGGAAAATTCTTGTGAGTTCATTATTGACTTCCGAGAAGGATTTTTTTGCATAGTCATATATCTAACTTCTATTATTTTTAAGCCATAAAACAAACAAACTTTGTAGATACAATCCCATTAGTTTTTCATGCGATCAAAGGGAATAACTGATGCTTCCAATTTTCATAAATTTTAAAATTATCTCATGAGTACTGGCTTTCAACTTAGTGGATCCATGACATTATAAGTAACTTATGCAGTCTATTGGCAACAACACCTACTCCTTTAATGGACGCCGTAACGCTATGTGTCAAGTCTTTGTTATCGATCTGTAGTATTGTAAATAAATGAAATAATATTTTATCTGAAAACAAAAATAAAAAGTTAGTAGAAATTAAATTCTAAAAATAGTAAAAATTTTCAAAATAAATTCTGAAAACGGTATAGAAACAAAACTCACTGAATACACAGTGTGTCCTTAAGGAAATTATTCTCCTCAAGTACCCGAGGTTCTGGAATATATCCTCACAGGATAGACGATTTAACTCACTGGAGTGTTGGTACCAAGAACGCCAATGAACAGTAAACCACTCAAAGGCTGCAAAACACACTGGAATATTTGTGCAGAAGAAGAAGAAGATTCAGAAAATTTCGTAAGTAAATATTATGGGATTCGAAGGTGTATTTATAGCCAATTTCAATGTTATTTTTGAAAAGGTTTGCAACCTAGCCATAGTTGTTCGAACAGGTGTGACACTGTTTAAAAATACCATGGCTGTTGAAAATATCGCGGAAAATGAAAACAGATTTAAAATAATTCGGGAAAGAAAACAGGCCAGATCGGATCGGGTTGCGAATCATGGGGTATTCCGAATTGAATTTTCTTTAGTTAATTTAATTAATTAATTAATTAAATATTTGAAAAGAATTTTGTCCAAAAGATTAATCAATCAATCGATCTTTGACCGAAGCCGAGCCGAGCAAGCGACGACGACGGCGCGAGGATTGCCTTTTCTTAGCTCTTTAAGAGCTAAAAGATGAGCTTCTCTACATATACATAAAGATTTTCTTTCCTTCTACCAGTGAGGGATAAAGTGCATTAGTGAAATGAACTCATTCAAAATTTCACTTCCCTCAATTTCTTTTCCAACCATTTTCCATTCACACCTCTTTTGTTATTAATAAATAATAACAAATCCAACAATTCCCCACATGAATGGGGAATGACTATAATCTTAAAGGAATGCACGGACGTGTGTATGTTTTACATGCAAGAATTGATTGCATCTGGATAAGTAGGTTTCCCTTTGAACTTTCCGTAGTGAACTTATATCGGATATACTTGGTCAATCGGTAAATTTAATATCTTTGAACCTTTGTTGTATACCTAGACAACATAAGTCATACAATCAATCCTTATCCATATACGGTTCTCACGGTTGTGTTCATTTAAGCCATGAACACCGTTCATTAGTGCTTAGAGAATGAGCCTTTAATTTCATTCTCCTCTTACACTTCACACTCACATAGGTGATTCCTAAATATGTAATTCTAAGGACACACTATTTGGTCATATCCTGCCCGACTTAGCAAATCGTTAAAAAGCTTTAAGCTTTATTGACTCATCAAAAAGCCTTAATGCTTTGCCTTGTTTTTGAATATTGTCTTCATCACGAGAATGGGTTGAGTTAGTTGGCAATGTTGAACCGTCATTCATAACTTTATTTAATCTCTTTGAACCTAGCTCTTGGGATCTCCAGTCTGCTAGGTAGAGTTACCTCCATGATGACTTGTCCTAGGCCGTTAACCCCATTCCCTTTGATGATCTTTCAACTGCCACTCTAGATAGGCCTTTTGTAAGTGGATCCGACATATTATCTCTTGACTTTATGTAGTCAATTGTGATAACACCACTAGAGAGTAGTTGTCTGTGTCTCCGTCGAATATGACAAGATTTCCCGTTATACATAATGCTCCCTGCCTACCTATTTCCGCTTGACTATCACAATGTATACATATAGCTGCCAAAGGTTTGGGCCAAAATGGAATATCTTTCAAGAAATTCCGAAGCCATTCAACTTCTTCACCGGCCTT
Source organism: Nicotiana benthamiana (assembly GCA_034376525.1). Lineage (NCBI taxonomy): Eukaryota > Viridiplantae > Streptophyta > Magnoliopsida > Solanales > Solanaceae > Nicotiana > Nicotiana benthamiana. The sequence continues at coordinate 70,813,094 of CM067326.1, forward strand.
ATCTAAAGCTATGAATTCAGATTCCATTGTATAACGGGCGATGCACGTTTGTTTGGATGATTTCCATGACACTACTCCACCCCCAATTATAAAAACATATCCACTCGCGGATTTAACTTCAGATGATCCAGTGATCCAATTTGCATCACTATATCCCTCGATCACGAAAGGATATTTGTTATAATGTAAAGCATAATTTTGGGTATGTTTCAGACACCCCAAAACTCGTTTCATTGCCATCCGATGTATTTGATTGAGATTACTTGTAAACTGACTCATTTTGCTAATAGCACATGCTATATCTGGTCACGTACAATTCATGATATACGTCAAACTTCCCAATACTCTTGCATAGTCTAGTTGTGAGTCACTTTCACCTTCATTCTTTTGAAGTGCATAACTCACGGCAATTTTGAAATCCAAATACTTGAACTTGCCAAGTACATTTTCAATGTAGTGAGACTGTGATAATGCTAGACCTTGTGAATTCTTGTGAATTCTGATTCCTAAGATCATATCAGCAACTTCTAAGTCTTTCATGTCAAATTTGCTAGCCAACATGCCCTTTGTAGCATTTATATCTGCCATACTTTTGCTTATTATCAACATGTCATCAACATATAAACAAACAATGACTTCATGACCTGGAGTATTGTTTATGTAAACACATTTGTCACACTCATTGATTTTAAATCCATTTGCAAATATTGTTTGGTCAAATTGTGCATGCCATTATTTGGGTGTTTTTTTTAAGTCCATAAAGCGACTTAACAAGTTTTCACACTTTCTTTTCTTTGCCAGGAACCACAAAACCCTGAGGTTGTTCCATGTAAATTTCTTCCTCCAATTCTTCATTTAGGAAAGTTGTTTTAATATCCATTTGATGGATTTCAAGACCATACACAGCCTCTAGTGCCACGAACACCCTAATAGATGTTATTCTTGTTACTGGCGAGTAAGTGTTAAAGCAATCAAGGCTTCCTTTTATCTATAACCTTTGACAACAAGTCTTGCCTTATATATGTCAATAGTGCCATCAAATTTAATTTTTCGTTTAAAGATCCATTTCGAACCTAAAGGCTTATTTCCTGGAGGAAGATCAACCACTTCATGTATGGTTATCCAAAATTGATTGAATCTCACTATTGACTGCCTCTTTTCAAAATGCTGAATCAGAAGAAGACATAGCTGCTTTGAAAGTTCGAGGCTCATTTTCAAGCAAGAATGTCACAAAATCCGGCCCAAAGGAAGTAGATGTTCTTTGACGTTTGCTACGCCTTGGATCTTCTATATTTGGAGTGTTTTTCTTTGGTTCTTCTCGAGGTCGTATAGGTCTTTCACTCAACGACTCCCTTTCAGTTTTATATGGATAGATGCTTTCAAAGAATTCAGCATTATCTGATTCCATTACCGTATTAACATGTATCTCGGGATTATCAGATTTATGAATCAAAAACCGACATGCTTTATTGTTTGTAGCATATCTAATGAAAATGCAATCTACTATTTTGGTCCAATTTTAACCCTTTTAGGTAAAGGAACATGTACCTTTGCTAGATACCCCCACACTTTAAAATATTTCAAGTTGGGTTTTCTTTCTTTCCATTTTTCATATGGAATGGATTGTATTTCGCTGTGAGGTACTCTATTGAGTATTCAGTTAGCTGTAAGGATAGCTTCCCCCCACAAACTCTGCGGTAATCCGGAACTTATTAATAAAGAATTCAATATTTCTTTCAATGTTCGATAGTTCCTTTGTGCAATTCTGTTGGATTGAGGTGTGTAAGGTGTAGTAGTTTGATGGATAATTCTATATTCCGAACATATTTATGCAAACGGAGATTCATATTCTCCACCTTTATCACTTCTAATCATTTTGATATTTTTATTCAATTAATTTTCTACCTCATTCTTATATTGCTTAAATGCTTCAATTGTGTTGGCCCTAGAACAAGTGTAGTTTTGAAGAATGACAAATGAACTCAGTCATGGACCAGGTCCATCAGGTGAAGCACAATATTTGTCAACCTATACATGTGATATGCACGTGAAGGAGATAAGTCTCATTGATCAGGCAACAATATCTCCTGAACTGATTGAAAAGGTTGCATATGGAATAAGGAGGGAAAGTCTCCTTATGAGTAGAGAACACATATCCGGAAAAAGGATAGAGTTGGAGTTTGTGTTGTTCAAGGACTCAACTTCAATGGAAGATCGGCAATTGAGTCTCAACCAAACTCTAATTACTAACTCATCAAATAATAATGATTATTCTCTTTTACAAGTATTGCACAAATGCAGAAGTGAAACTAAATTATCAGCAATTGTGTCTCAATCAAACTCTAATTACTAACTCATTAAATAACAATGATTGTTCTCTTTTATAGGTTATATATATATATATATATATGCTTCTAACAAAATTCAAAAATAAATAAATTAAAATTCAAACTTTGCAAAGACATAGATCTCATATATCATATTTAAACTGTACCAAAAGATTTAGTGTTGCCTTCTGTAAGATTTCACCACAAAAGAATATCTACATATTTCCAAAGTTGCAATACTAACCTTTTAGAACCACGAACACGAAATCTCAAACGAAATCCCAAACTCCTGTTTTCTTTCTTTCTTTCACGTTTTTTTTTTCTCTTTCTGTTTTCTTCTCGTTTTTTCTCTCTTTCAGTTTGCTTTCTTTGCTTCTTCTTTTGTTTTTACGTTTCTTTCTTTCTTTTCGTTTTGTTCTTTTCAACGTTTTTTCTCTTTTTGTTTTCTTCCTTCGTTTCTTCTTTTCGTTGCTTTTTGTTTCTTTGTTCTTTTTCCGTTGCTTTCTTTTTTGTTTTTTGTTTTATGTTTTGTTATTTGATTTATAATAGGAATGTAGGGGTAGGTAAAAGAATTACAGTTAGAATTGAAGTGGGAGAAAAAAGTTGAGAAGATCTTTGTAACTAGTTAGGATAATTTTGTTTTAATATTTTAAGATTTATCCCCCATTATTATTATATTATTATTATTATTATTATTATTATTGTTGTTGTTATTTTTTTTTAACTTTTACTTATTCTGTATTAATGAAGAAATTAGAAAGTAAATACATAGTTAGAAATATTAATTAGCTATCTTATATTTAAATATTATATACATAAGAAAAATTAAATATTTGCATTGTAGTTTAAATTGTACTAAGAAAAATACTATAGCTTACATTTAAAAGTCTAATTGTTTTTTTTAAAATTTTCTTTTATTTAAAACTCGGAGTAAAACTTATACTCTAAGAATGTGAATATATAGTTAGTATATATATTTTTAAAATAAAACCTTAAAAGTAATATAATAGTTTTAAAAATATTAAGATTAATCGTAAAAGAAATATTTACACTAAACTAGTATAGAATTTGGGTGTGGTCAAAACTTAGGTATTCACATCTTTGACCTCTGAAAAGATATCGACGTCTCTTTGACCTCTGAAAAGGAGTAATATCTATTTGCCTTTAAATACATACCACATCTCTAATCTTCTTCATTATGCAATAACCGCGAAATATTACCTCCAGTTCTAAATCGCTTCTACTCTCCAAAAATTCCCAAAATTCTCTTCTTCCAAAATTTCCAAAGCTTCTCAAGCAACGAAGAACCACATCTAACCCCTAAGATAATACTGGTTTCCTCCACCACTGACTCCATCAAATACATCCTCATCTTCTCCTCCCAGTGAGTCTCCAAAACCTAGGTTTCGAAGGCAGAAAATATTGGCTAGTAAAATTGTAGCATCTAAAGCTCTGAGAAAGATTTTAAATGAGAGATTGAAAGCTAGCCAAAGAAAAGAAAGCCCAACACAAGAATTTGACTCCAGTTTTGGGTCAGAATCCTTTATATCTGCTAGTAAAGGTGAAGAACATGGGTCTTCTAACACTGAGAAAATACAAGAAACCCCTACTGAGGTAAGTTCTTCGGTGGTTGAAAATTTAGAAAATAGGTGTGTTCTAGTTGGACCTATTAGAGATGTTAAGGTTGCTGAATCGAGTAGGAGTAGGAAAGAAAAAGGAAAAGGAGAAATTCTTGCTATATGTGGAGTTGAAGAAAAGAGTGGCACAAAGTTAGGGGGAAATGGATCCGGGGAAGCAGCTGAAGGATTGGTTCATCTAAGCAAAAAAAGAGATGAACCTGGTTCATCTACTGAGGAAACTATGGTTTCATCCCCAAAATCTACTGGCAGGGTAATACAAAGTGAAGGTGACCTACAAAAAGCTCTGGAAGAAATAAAGAAGAAGAAAATGGAGAAGGGAAAGAAAAAGGTTGTAGAGTCCTCTGAGGCTAAAGAAGAAGAGGAGATGGAACTGGTCCATCAAGAAAGGGGAACAACAATGGAGGTTTCTACACTAAAACCTAAAAAGTCCAATACTTCTTCCAAGAAGTCTCCTTCTGTACCTGTGTCTGATGAACCCCCATTAGCCAAAAGAACAAAATATGTAATGAGAGGCAAGCAAAAGAAAATTGTTGAAGAAGCTAAAGAGTGGAGTGGAGAAGAAGAAGAAGAAGAAAAAGAAGAAGAAGAAGAAGAAGAAGAAGAAGAAGAGGAATCTGAGAAGGAGCAAGATAAGTTTTCCATCTTGGCAGATGAAAAATTCTGAAAGGAATATTGTTGAAGGACGTGGGTGAACGAAGAATGATGAGACTGTTGGATGCTTTAGCAAGGTTGGAAGGACGTGGTCCTTGAAATGGATGGGAGGCTGGCCAGGAATAAGCTGATCGAATTTATGGGCAATCCTGCTATGAAGGATGGAGTAATCACCAGCCTGGTGAAAGGAGTGAAAGTGGAGTTTGATACACTCAAACTGGGTGAGATTCCGGACATACCTACTGAAGGGTATGATGATTATACAAGGCAAAGGTGTCCATGTCTGGATTCTCTTCCCACTGCTGTTGAAATCACTAAAAGGTTTTGTGATTTTGAAGATGTGTCTGAAGCTAGATTTGTGTAAAAGAGTGAAATGAGATCTGAGCACAAGGTCTTGTTTGAATTTGTCAACAAGTGCCTCTCGCTCAGACAGAAGAGAAGACAGATTGCAAATTACATGGACCTGGTTCTTATGGAGTGCCCGGAGAGAGGAATGCAAATCAACTGACCTGCTTTCATTGTCAAATTACTAGACAGGGTAATCAATAGCTCTAAGGCACATGCTACTCCATATGAGTTCATACTGACTACTGTGCTGGACAGGCTTAACGTACCTTTGAAGAAATGGGAAATGGCATCGAGTAAAGAATATATTGGTATTAAGCTCTGCTGGCTTGTGACTATCCTATCTGTGCCATCCCAATTAAACCTGGTTCATCTTTGAGGACACCCATCAACAACAAGGTTAGGGCTTTGGTTCAGGAGTGTGGAACTAAGGAAGATGAAATTGCTAGGCTCTAGGCACGTGTGACTGAATTGGAAACTGAAAGAGATGGCCTTAGAACTGAGCTAGCAAAAGAAAAGGAGAAAAGTGATGGAATGCTTCAGAATATGCTAAACTTTCTCCAATCTCAACCCTCTAGTTCCTCCAAGCCCTAGGTCTCCCAAAACTTGTCTTTTGAACCAGTCTAGTAATCCAAGTGACCCAGATTAGGGATGTTTCTGTTTTTTTTTGCTCATGTTTTGGAAGTTTTTTCTTTCTTTTTATGGTTCGTTTGTGAAGGCATATCTCTATTAATGACAAACTGCTGTTTTCTCTTGTTCAATGATGATTCTGTTCTTAATGGATTAAATATGTTTGTTGATTATTGATAATTGCACAATGTTTTCACTTGCAGCTGCCCCAGTGACCATGAGTATTTATTAAATTCTGGGATTCATAATGTATGCAACTTTTTTATGATGTCAAAAAAGAGAAGAGATATTGTGCTTTATACATTATTTTGAATTAAGTGATATTTATAACCTAATTAACCTGCTCCTTGATGATAAGTAAACTTTCTAAGTAAAGTATTAATGGTTAAGCTGAGTTCTTACATGTATTTGATTAGTAAAAAACACAGAGTTTGTCATCATCAAAAAGGGGAGAATTTATTGGCCCAAGAACATGTGTAGTTTTGTAGAATGACAAATGAACTCAGCATGGACCAGGTCCATCAGGTGAAGCATAGTGTTTGCCAACCTATACATGTGAGATGCACGTGAAGGAGATAAGTCCCATTAATCAAGTAGCAATATCTCCTAAACTGATCGAAAAGGTTGCATATGGTATAAGCAGGGAAAGTCTCCTTATGAGAAGAGAATACAAATCCGGAAAAAGGATAGGGTTGGAGTTTGTGTTGTTTAAGGACTCAACTTCGATGGAATATTAGAAATTGAGCTCAATAAAACTCTAAGTACTAACTCATTAAATAACAATTGTTGTTCTCTTTTACATGTATTGCACAAACGCAGAAGTGAAACTAAATTGAGAGCAAAAAAGGCAAGGCAATTTTGCAAGCAATTTATGTGAGATTTGAGTGTACATTTCTGAAGCTGCTTGGACAAGATAGAAGAACCAATTCCATTGTGTTTTTCTTTTATTCTAGTTCAATTGTAGTAGGTGGTTTAAAGTTGTACCTTTCAGATTTCAGAGAAACATTTGTACTAGGTACTTTGAGTATTCAAGATAGAGTTAACTTGAAGGTGTTGCAATAGTTGAGGCTGTGTTTTACACAATAATTAGAGTTTAATCTTTAAGTTTACAAGAGTTTTGTAAATGCTGTTTTGGCTCAGTGATTTTAGTGGAAGTTTGAAAAAACCTACTGAGTAGTAGGTCGTGATTTTTCACCTTTGGAGCCAGATGTTTTTAACGTAAAAAATATTATGTTCTTTATTTTATGTACTTTTAATTCCGTATGTAGTAGTAGTAAGTAAACTTAGAAGAATGAGGTTCTTCTAGAGCGAAAATTGGGTACCACCCAAATCACCCCCTCCCTCTCTTGTGTGGTATTGCCGATTAGTACATCAGATTGCTTCATCCTTACTATTAATCAAATAAAGATAACAATATTAAGTGCAATCGTCAATAGAAGTAATAAAATATGTTTTTCCACCTCAAGATGGTGTCGACTTCATATCACAAATGTCAGTATGAATTAAGTCTAAAGGATTTGAATTCTTTTTTACAGACTTATAAAGTTGTTTACAAACTTAGATTCAACACATATTTGACTATCTGATTTATTTCAATCGAATTTAGGAAATACTTCTAAATTAATTAACTTAAGCAAGGTTTTATAATTGTCATGTCCTAAACGAATATGCCATAAATTATTTGACTCCAATAAATAAGAAGAAGCTGAAATTTTATTCATACTGTCAACAACCATTACATTGAGTTTGAAAAGGACCTCCGTGAGGTAGCCTTTTCCAACATACATTTCATTCTTGCTTACAACAACTTTATCAGAAACAAATACACATTTGAATCCATTCCTTACAAGTAAAGTAGTAGAAACTAAATTCTTCCTAATAGTAGGAACATGAAGAACGTTGTTAAGCGTTAACACCTTGCCGGAAGTCATCTTCAGGAATATGTTCTAACCTTCAATCTAGGCTGTTGCATTATTTCCCATAGAAATTTCTTCTTCGGGACCAACAGTAGAGTAAGTCGCAAATGCTTATTTGACAGCACAAACATGTCGAGTGGCTCTAGAGTCAATCCACCACTCTTTCGGATTTCTTACCAGGTTGCATTCCGAAAGCATTGCGCAAAGATCATCAATGTCATTATTCTTCTCCACTACGTTGGCTTATGCTTTCTTATTATCCTTTTTCGGGAGAAGACAATTAGGACTTTTGTGACCAACTTTTCCACAATTGTAGCAACTTCCTTTGAATTTCTTTTTGTTTTGCTCCTTAGTTTGTCCTAAAGACCTCTTCCTCTTTTTAATTTTTGGAGTCGCCTCTTCAACAATATTTGCTCCCATGATCATTGAATTTCCACGAGACCTCTTTTCGGTTGTTTTGTTGTCTTCCTCGATCTTTACGTATCACAAGATCTTCCAACTTCGTTTCTTTGCGCTTGTGCTTCAAATAAAACTTGAAATCTCTTCACGAAGGATGCAATTTTTCAATCATTGCAGCTACTTGAAATGCTTCATTCACGACCAAACCTTCAGTAATAAGGTCGTAAAAAATAAGCTGAAGCTCCTGAACTTAGGTTCCCACAGCTTTGTTGTCTATCATTTTATAGTCTAGAAACTTGGAAACCACGAACTTCTTCAAGCATGCATCTTATGTCTTGTACTTCTTCTCAAGTGCGTCCCATAATTCTTTCGAAGTATTCATTGCACTATACATATTGTACATGTCACCCCATAAAGCATTTAAGATATAACATTTGCAAAGAAAATCCGCCTGTTTCCACGCCTCAACAACCATGAACTTTTCCTTGTCCGGCATGTCAGCAGCAGATACTAGAGGCTCTTCACTAGTAAATTTCTGCATACCAAGTGTGGTAAGCCAGAAGAACGCCCTTTGATGCCATCATTTGAAGTCGGTTCCAGAAAATTTCTCCGGTTTTTCAGCCGGAGGAACAACAGTGCGGCTTGACGAGGCTATCGTCGTTGCACCAACAATCGTAGAAGGATTTCCGTTTTCATTTGTCATTTCTTACTATCAACAACAGAAGGGATCAATTATTGGCAAAATCAGAATAATAAATAGTACTGCAATCAATAAACAGTACATAATAAAAATAGCTAAAGTTTTTATATACTTTTTTATAAAAAAACGATGAAGTTTTTATGTTCTTCAAATCGTTTTCTGAATTTTAATACCCTGATGAAGTTTTTATATCTTCAAATCAGAATAGTAAAATTCATACAGAATACAGAATATATTAAATTTAATTTCCTTAAGATTGTATCAATCTGTTTTGCTATAAATAAATGAAATAATAATATTTCTGAAAACAGAAACAGAAAGTTAGTAGAAATTAAATTCCGAAAATAGTAAAATTCTTTAAAATAAATTCTGAAATGGTATAGGAACAAATTGAACCCACTGAATACACAATGTGTCCTTAAGGAAATTATTCCTCTCAAGTACCCGAAGTTCTGGAATATATCCTCCCAGTATAGAACGATTTAACTCATGGAAGTGTTGGTACCAAGAAGGCCGATGAACGCCGAACCACTCGAAGGCTGCAAAATACACTGGAATTTTTGTGCAGGAGAAGAAGAAGATTCAGAAAATTTCGTAAGTAAATATTCAGGGATTTGAAGGTGTATTTATAGTCAATTTCGGTGTTGTTTCTGAAAAAGGTTTACAACCTTTCAAAACAGCCATAGCTGCTGGAATAGGTGTCGGCACGAGGCTTGCCTTCTCCATAGCTCTTTAAGAGCTAAAAGATGAGCTTCTCTATATATATATATAAAATTTCTTTCCTTTTATCAATGAGGTACAAAGTACATTAGTGAAATGAACTCATTCAAAATTTTATTTCTTTTAATTTCTTTGTCCATCATTTTCCATTCACATCTCTTTTATTATTAATAAATAATAATAAACCCAACAGCCTTTGTGTTAACTATATGTCCATATGAGGTTACTGTAGCATAAAAGCCAACATAATTCTTTTGTCAGGCTTAGTCTATATACACCTGCAGGTTCCATAAGCATAGACTGCCCTGCTTTTCTTGTTGTGCCCATTGCTAATCGGAAGACATCCATCTAAAACACAATTCTTAGTCTTCATGGAAATCAGAGTTCAATACTTGAATTATTCTAACGTACACTTCATGGAAATCAGAGGTTCATTACTTAAATTATTCTAACCAACAATGTTGGCTCAAGTCCAAAGCCACTAAATCAATTGATTTAAGACCCAAAAATTGAGGGGCCCAAGTGGATCATACCATTTTTTCCACTTTTAAATTGATTTGAACTATTCTTATATGTGAAGTTATTGACAGCTTATATTCAATTCTTCTCCAACAAAATATATGTGGGATAATAAGCCACATGTTAATGGAATCCTTGAATCCATAGCCTACCAAGCCACCGGTATCTAGCATGATTTGCCGTAGACAGAGGTGGAAATAGAGAAGAGGATCTAGTTCATTGGTTCAACAATTAATTGCCTTGTTAACACCCAGGCAACCACAACCATCATCAATGTGTCCATGGATGCATTGGTGCCAAGTTATACACACACCCGAAATTCTCACCAAGGTGGGCAGCCATCCATGCATGTGTCGGGGATCACCACGTGCTTAATTGGAGGCTCCATGCATGTGGCATCATGCAATGGTGCCGTCAACAAAACAGATATGGAGATGCCACTTGCAAAAAAATAAGAGTTGTCTATGAGGAGATATCAAAATATTTGGAGATCACATAATATTTCGAAAAGCGAGAGGTTAAGAACTTGATCTACGTGTCCTTAAAACGAAAAATAAAAGACCAAATAAATGTAGTGCTAAGTAGCCTGGCTAATCATAACACTATTGACACGCCCGGAAGGATTTGGATGCGGAAAGATTCACATCTACATCTTTGAGATCGATTAAAAACACAAGCTACGTTGGCAAAACGGTGGACGAACATGATTCTGTTTGTCATTGCAGATCTCAAGCAAATGTCTGATTTCTTTATATGCATCTTATCCTTATGAATTTATGTTATAATTTTTACCATGCTTCTGCATGTTACTTTCTATTAGTTCATGCTATAAATCATAAGCATATTTACTATGGGTTTAACTTATATACATCGGAGGTATAATAATAGATTTTATCTGTTGTTGCCAAGTAATCTACTTTATTTCAGGGTTACCAATTCCTTTTGTTAATGGACCATCACCTTTAGTTGCTTTTTAGTTGGTTCCATGGGATAAAAGATTTCTTTATGTATTATATGTATATAAAAGTAATACTGTACCATGTAATATTTCGTCTTTATTTTACTGTAGAGTGATTCTATTATCTTTGAGATAGATATATTGTGCAATGTACTAAATATTTTGCTCAACTTAGCTCAAAGGTTGTGTATGCGTCTTCAAAACTACAGGTAAACGTTGTAATTTCCATTGACTGATAAAGGCACTAAGCCGAGCCCCATGCCACACTCTGCCATATCCGTGATTCTGCTGCCAAACTATTGACTTTGATATCAGTTGTTATGATCGAAATAATCAGATATCATGCAAAAGCTAACATCTACAACTTTTGAACAAGGATAAATCATATAATAAAAGAGAAATATACCAGACACAAACATTTAACGTGATTCGATCAGTTGACATGTATCCACAAGCAAAAATAAACAATTCACTATATAAAAAAGAATACAAAATATCGAAAGAACAACGTCATTGAAAAGCATATACAAATGGCAGATTAATATTTATCCTAAGCCCCTGAGCAAACTATTAAACGCCATATAACTATATTGACAATGCTACTAAAGTGAATTTTTCTCAAACTCATTCCTTGATAGAACCTAGTGGAGGAAATATAAAATTACTGACTTAATTTTATGGCGTACGGCTAAGTCAAGTTGTGCATTATAAAGTTGTCCAGTTCTGCCACGTTTTTTAGACTCCCATGTCAGCAAATTCAATGTTAAGTCTATGAATGTAGCAGAGTAATTTTTGGCGATTAACCCTGTTATCAAATCTATATTACTGTAATATATACTAAACCAGTAAATTTTTTGAAATAGAAACAGAAATAAAAAATTAGTAGAAACAATATGTCAAAATAATATCTGAAAATAATTTCGGAATAAATCGAGCTCACTGAATACGGAACATATTTTTAAGGAAATTATTCCCTTCAAGTATCTGAGATGTTGAAATATATCCTCCTATGGTATTAATTCACCAGATTGTTGTACCATAAACGCCAATGAACAACGAACTACGCGAAGGCTGTAAAACACACTTGAAATTTTGTGCAGAAGAAGAAGATTGGAAAATTTTGCAAGGAAAGATTCCAAGATTCAATGCATATTTATAGATTTTATGCATTGTTTATGAAAAGGTTTGCAACCTTTCAGAAACAACCATGGCCCGTTGGGAATATTTCTGCTTGAAATATTATGGAAATTGGATTTAAATCGTGTCGCGGGTCATAGGTTATTTCGAATTTAATTTTTGTTAATTAATTAAATTAATAATTAATTAATAAAAGGAACTTTTTTCAAAAATATTAATCAATCAATCGATCTTTGACCAAATTCAAATCAAAATCTGAATTTGAAGCTGAAGCCAATTTGAGCGAGCGACGGCGACGACGAGCGAGGCTTGCCCTCTTCTTAACTCTTTAAGAGCTAGAAGAAGAGCAAATAATATATATATATATATATATATATTTCTGAGGGTTATTACTCATTTTTGTACTTGCTGCTCTATTTTCCAATTATTTCTTCAATTAAGAAAACGAAAGAGAATCAATAAGATTCTCTTAGCTCATTCGGAAGGATCTCATAATTTAATTATCAATGTCTGTTTATGTCTCTAGCATGACCACTTGATGAAATCTGGAGGGAAGTGGGGTAAATGACCGATACTACTGGAAGGATTCCTCTTTGGATAATAGGTACTGTAGCTGGTATTCTTGTAATCGTTTTAATAGGTATTTTCTTTTATGGTTCATATTCCGGATTGGGTTCATCCCTGTAGTAATCGAATGAATTGAGTCGTCAACATGAAAGCGTAAGAACTCAACGGGATTCCCTTCTTTGTTTGTTTGATTCGAAGGGGAAGGACACATTGAGTTCTTAAGAATCATCAAAAGTATTTTTCTTCCTCCAATATGCGACAATATCCTCAATCAATGGATTTGATATCTTTAAATCGTCAAGCTTTATTATATACATAGACAACATAAGTCACACAATCAACCCTTAACTATCTATGGTTCTTATGGTTGTGTTTGTTTCACCATGAACACTGCCTAGTTTCATGAGTGCTCAGAGAATGTGCATTTACTTTCATTCCCCTGAAGCGACTTACACTTCACACTCACATAGGTAATTTCTAAATGTGTAATCCTATAGACATACTATCTGGTCATATCCTACCATACATCGCAAATCATTAAAAAAATTTAAGCTTTATTGACTCATCAAAAAACCTTAATGTTTTTCCTCGATTTATGAACATTGTCTTTATCACGAGAATGGTTGAGTTATTTAAAAATGGTGAACCATCATTCATAACTTTATTTTATCTCTTTGAACCTAGATCTTGGGATCTCCAGTCCGGTAGGTAGAGTTACTGTCATGATGACTTGTTCTAGGCCTTAACCTCATTCCCTTTGATGATCTTTCAACTGCCTCTCTAGATAGGCCTTTTGTAAGTGGATATGATATATTATCTCTTGACTTTACGTAGTCAATTGTGATAACACCACTAGAGAGTAGTTGTATAATGGTATTGTGTCTTTATCATATATGACAATATCTTATATTATGCATAACGCTCCTTGCCATGTCTATTGACGCTTGACTATAATAATGTATACAAATATGTGCCAAAGGTTTGGGCCAAAATGAAATATTTTTCAAGAAATTTCGGAGCCATTTAGCTTTTTCACTTACCTGATCTAAATCTATGAATTCAGATTCTATTGTAGAACGGGTGATGCACGTTTGTTTAGATGATTTCAAAGATACTGCTCCACCCCTAATTGTGAAAACATATCCAATCGTGGATTTAACTTCAGATGATCCGGTGATCCAATTTGCATCACTATATTCCTTAATCACGCAGGGATATTTGTTATAATGCAAAGCATAATTTTGGGTATGTTTCATATATCCCAAAACTCATAACATTGCCTTCCAATGAATTTGATTGGCATTACTTGTAAACCGACTCAGTTTGCTAATAACACATGCTATATCTGGTCAAGTACAATTCATGATATACATCAAACTTTCCAATACTCTTGCATATTCAATCTGGGAGTTACTTTCACCTTTATTCTTTTGAAGTGCATAACTTACGTCAATTGGAGTCCAAGCAATCTTGAGATCCAAATACTTGAACTTGTCAATTACTTTTTCAATGTAGTGAGACTGTGATAATGCTAGACCTTGTGGAGTCTTGTGAATTCTGAGTCCTAAGATCACATCAGCAACTCCTATGTCTTTCATGTTGAATTCGCTATCCAACATGCACTAAGTAGTATTTATATATGCCATACTTTTGCTCATTATTAACATGTCATCAATATATAAACATACTATGACTTCATGACCTTGAGTGTTTTTAAGATGAATCACACTCATTGATTATAAACTGACTTGCCAACTTGTTTGATCAAATTTGGCATGCTATCGTTTCGGTGCTTATTTAAGTCCATAAAGCGACTTAATTAGTTTGCACAATTTCTTTTCTTTACCCGAAACCACAAACTCTCAGGTTTTTCTATGTAAATCTCTTCATGTAAATTTTCATTTAAGAAAGATATTTTAACTTCCACTAAATAGATTACCAGACCATACACGACCGCCAGTGCCACTAACACCCTAATAGATATTATCCTCATTACTGGTGAGTAGGTGTAAAAGTAATCAATGTCTTCCTTTTATCTATAACCTTTGGCAATCAGTCTTGCTTTATATTTATCAATAGTGCCATCGGCTTTTAGTTTTTGTTTAAAAATCCATTTCGAATCTAAAGGCTTATTTCCTAAAGGAAGATCAACCAATTCCATGTATGGTTATCCACAATGATTGAATCAGACTATTGACTGTCTCTTTAAATGCTGAATCTAAAGATGATATAGCAGCTTTAAAAGTTTGAGGCTCATTTTCAAGAAAGAATATCACAAAATCTGGTCCAAAGGAAGTAGATGTTCTTTGAAGTTTTCTACGTCTTGGGTATTCTACATTTCGAGTATTTTCCTTTGGTTCTTCCCGAGGTCTTTAAGGTCTTTTATTTAACGACTCACATTCATTTTATACGGATAGACACTTTCAAAACAACATTATCTTATTCCATTACTGTATCAACATGAATTTCAGGATTATTTGATTTATGAACAAACCGACATACTTTACTATTTGTAGCGTATCTAATAAAAATGCAAGTCATAGTTTTTGGTCCGATTTTTACCCTTTTAGATAAAGGTATTTGTACCTTTGCTAAACACTTTCATACGTTGAAATATTTCAAGTTGAGTTTTCTTCCTTTTCATTTTTCATATGAAATAGATCATGTTTTGTTATGGAGTACTTTGTTGAGTATTCGGTTAGCTGTAAGGATAGCTTCCCCTCCACAAACTCTGCGGTAATATGGAACTTATCAATAAATAGTTCATCATTTCCTTTAATGTCCAGTGTTCTCTTTCCGCAATTCCATTGGATGAGGCGTGTAAGGTGCAGTAGTTTGATGGATAATTTTATATCCCGAACATATTTCTGCAAACGGAGATTCATGTTCTCTACCCCTATTACTTCTAATCATTTTGATCTTTTTATTCAATTGATTCTCCACTTCATTTTGGTATTGCTTAAATGCTTCAATTGTTTCATCCTTACTATAAACCAAATAAACATAACAATATCGAGTGCAACCATCCAAAAATGTTATAAAATACTTTTTCCCACCTCGGGAGTGTTGATTTCACATCACAAATGTTAGTATGAATTAAGTCTTAAGGATTTGAATTCCTTTCAACAGACTTATAAAGATGTTATACAAACTTAGATTCAAAACATACTTGACATTTTGATTTATTACACTCGTATTTAGGCAATACTTCTAAACTAATTAACTTTCGCAAAGTTTTATGATTGACACGTGCTAAAAGAATATTCCATAAATCATTTGATTCCAATAAAATAAGAAGAAGCTAAAATTTTATTTATACTGTCAACAACCATTACATTTAGTTTGAAAAGACCCTATGTGAGGTAGCCCTTTCCTACATACATTTCATTCTTCTTACAACAACTTTGTTACAAACAAATACACATTTGAATCTATTTTTAACAAGTAATGAAGTAGAAACTAAATTCTTCCTAATAGTAGGAACATGAAGAACATAACATCTTGCTGGAAGTCATCTTCAGGAATATCTTCTCATAACCTTCAATTAGCTGTTGCAGTATTTCCCATGGAAAGCTCTTCTTGGGGACCAACAGTAGAGTAAGTCACAAATGCTTATTTGATGGCACAAACATGTCGAGTGGTTCCAGAGTCAATCCTCCAGTCCTTCAGATTTTCAACTAGGTTGCATTTTGAAAACATTGCACACATATCATTAATGTCATGATTCTTCTCCACTATGTTTCCACGCCTCAACAATCATAAACTTCTCATTGTACGGCATGTCGGCGACAAGCATTGGAGGGTCTTTATTAGTGAACTTCTGCATACCAAGTATGGTAAGCCAAAAAAATACCCTTTGCTACCATCCTTTGAAGTTGGCTCCAAAAGCTTTCTCCAATTTTTCGGCCGGTGGAACAACAGTTCGGTTTGACGAGGCTATCGTCGTTACCACAACAGAAGAATTTTTGTTATCAGTTGCCATTTCTCACAGTCAACTACAGAAAAGTTCAATTAATGACAAAAAACAGAATAGTAAACAGTACTGTAATTAAGGATAAACAGTACATTTAATAAATAAAAACTGAAGTTTGTATATACTGGTTCACAGAAAATGATGAAGTTTTAATGTTCTTCAAACCGTTTCTGAATTTTAATATTTCGATGAAGTTCTTATATCATCAAATCAGAATAGAAAAATTCAAGAAGAGTATGAAATCACACAGGTTCTAGTCTCCAAAATAGAATACAAATTACAATAATTTTTTTTAATTTTCTTAAGATTGTTATCCAATCTATATTACTGTAATATATACTAAACCAATAAACTTTCTGAAATAGGAACAAAAATAAAAAATTAGTAGAAATAATATCTAAAAATAATTTCGGAATCAATCGAGCCAATTGAATACACAGTGTGTTCTTAATAAAATTATTCCCCTCAAGTATCCGAGATATTGGAATATATTCTCCGATGGTAGAATGATTTAATTCACCAGATTGTTGGTACCATAAACGCCAATGAGCAGCGAACTACTCGAAGACTGTAAAACACACCGAAAATTTTGTGCAGAAGAAGAAGAAGATCAGAAAATTTCGTAAAGAAGATTCTGGGATTCAATGCATATTTAGACTTTCTCGCACTATTTCTGAAAAGGTTTACGACCTTTCCAACGAAACATCAATGGATGTTGGGAATATTTCTGTTTGAACTATTATAGGAAATTGGATTTAAGATAATTCAGGAAAGAAAACGGATCGGACCGGGTTGCATATGGGTCATGGATTATCCGGATTGAATTTTCGTTAATTAATTAATTAAAAAAAATTTTATTCAAGAAGATTAATCAATTGATCTTCGACCAAGCGCGAGGCTTGCTTTAAAGAGCTAGGAAAAAGAAGGGCAAGGGTATATATGCCCATCAAAATTTTTTTGTTCCTCCAATATGAAATAATATTTCTTTGCCAAGAAAGAAACTCAAATATTTTATTTTTCATTATTATTCACTCTCTTTTAAGCTAACTAAAGCTTAAAAAGCCCAACAAACCCACAGCTTTTTGTTAGGTTTTGTTTAAACTTAGTTTTCGTCTGCTTCTAATATTGATAAAGGGCGACATTTTCATCAAATACGTGAGGAGATTGAGATATTCTTCTTCTTTATGTGCTTTCGCCTCATAAAAGCAGAAAAGTAAAAGAAACTTGGTTAACTTTGATTGGACAATGAGAATTGTATAGCAACTGTCCGATTTCATGGAGTATATGCCAGTTAGAAGACAACTTAAGTGTTCAACAGTTGCAGCAGTTGCTTTTTCTTGATGGATTATTATATGTGACGGAAGCAATTCAGTATCAAAATCACATGTAATCTAGATAATTAATATAAATAAAATTATACGAGTTATCTCTTGAAGCGTGAACAAAACAGATTTTAATTGCACAACAATTTAATAAATTTTCTACTACCCGCACAATTACGATCTCCGTACATTCTACGGTCTTCTACTATGTTACCCAAATAATACCCGAAAATAGTATTTTGTGTGCACAAAATTTCTAGGAAAATATGGCTGAAAATTTCAGCCAACATGTAATAATCCCACTAAGTGGAAACCTTATGTATTTTTAGCACAAGTTTTAAAACTCTTTTCCAAAACTTGTTAGGTTTTCCTTTTCACCAGAAAAATGATTCTTTTATTTCATATTATTTAGGCACAGCAGAGACCACAAAATTTAATTAACAAGACTCCAATTATGAAATTAATTTCTAATTTTCATAATTAATATCCACCATAAATAATTACGAATTATTCCACTAAAAATTCATAATTGCACTCTTTATTCAATTTCGAAATCCATCCATTAAATCTTATTTAACTTCCCATGTTAACATTCAGATACTAATCAATTAAATTAAATTATCGACGATTTAATTTATTGATTATTTCCTTTAGACTTTCGTTTAACTTATTTCATGCGTCGATACAAAATTCACCGACCGGGTTTACACACGAAAACTTATAAGCTTTCATAAAGGTATATCATCAATCTCTGAACCGAGACATGGATTCCATCAACTAACTCTTGCTTCTCAAATATACATTACTATTATCCAATTTACCAGGCATATTTACCCACGAAAGAATCTCGCATTTTAATAAATCAAAACAATAACAATATACACAGCTAATAATAATTATATCAAAATTAAGAGTATAAGTACATTTAGTGGCTAGAGAGCTTATTTTATTAAGTCAGTATAAAATACTTATCTCTACTTGGTCTGTTCAATACATATAAAATGTACTAGCACAAGAAGTTGAAATTAAACCATTCCCATAATTAAGATAAATTATATTTAATCTTGTGCTGCAATCATTCCTAATGGTTTGTCAAATTCCACCACTAGATTGTGAACTCAAACTTTATACTTATAAGAACCGATGATTTATTCTTTTGTGTATAAGCTAAACTCTATACGCTAAATCATCTACTATATAAGCAAATGACACCGATTAATATATGATCTATTAAAATTTTATTAAAATTAAAATGAATGATATTATCATAATAAATACTACATTTAAACCAAATTCGTAATTAATAGTATATATCCCAACACTTCTAAGTTTGAACTCCAGGAATCATTCCCGGAATTTGAACAAATAAATATTTAAAATTCAGTAATTGTTCATGAAATTTCAACTATACTGAAATTCATTTTAACCTTCAGGAACCATTCCTAAATTTTAAAGGTTTAAAAGCCAAAAAAAATTGAAATTTGTTTACTGGAGTTCCATTTTGCACTGGTAAAGGTGTAATGTTTTACCCGTTATTTAATAAAAGAGTAAAGAAAAAAAGTAACATTGAAACGTTAGAAAAATTATTCATCTTCCCATTTTTTAATAAGTTAAGTTAGTACTTTATTTATATATATATTTAAAAAGTTTAAAGACTCTATTTTTATATTAAAAGTACTAGATATTACTTTTTAGATACCTATAAACTTATTGTTTTTAAAAAATTGGGCCACCTAAATTTGAGGCCCTAATGCACAAAATTTACATTGGAATTTTTATATTCATATGCCACATAAAAAATCTTTTTACCTTTAATGTTTAAGGTCAAACTTAATTACACTTAGTATACCAAATTATCGAAATTCTATACCATATTTAATTAAAGATATAATTAATGATGTTATGAAATAATATAAAGACAAGAACAATAATGCAAGAACAAGAGCAATAGAGAGAATAGAGAGAGAGAAGTATTCTTATTGATACTTAGAGATTGTTAGGGATGTATTACAATGGTAGAAGACCCCTTTATTTATAGGGAGTGGGATGATTTAGCTACCAATAATAGGACTCTAGAATCTCTCTAATTAAAGACATTCACCTTAAATAGAAGTGTAAAATCTCTCTATTTATAACACTCCCCCTTGAATGTCTATTCAATGATGTGCCTCGTTAAAACCTTAAAACAAAACCCAATGGGAAAAATTAAAGTAAGGAAAAAGAGTACACATGTTTGAATATGCGCCTATTGGTTGCCTCGTTTAAAACCTCGCAAGGAAAACCCGGTGGGACAAAACCTTGTAAGGGAAAAAGAGTGCAACGCGCATTAACTCCCCCTGATAAGAACATCAATTTATGTCCTTAAGTCTTCGCATCCCGATCTTGTAAACTAGCTTCTTGAAGGTTGACTTTGGTAGAGATTTTGTGAACAAATCAGCCATATTTTCGCTTGAACGAATCTGTTGAACATTGATATCACCATTCTTTTGAAGATCATGTGTGAAGAATAACTTTGGTGAAATATGCTTCGTTCTGTCTCCTTTTATGAATCCTCCCTTCAATTGAGCTATACATGCTGCATTGTCTTCATACAAAGTTGTGGGTAGTTTATCACACTTCAAACCACATTTGTCTTGGATATGATGTATTACAGACCTCAACCACACACACTCCCGACTTGCTTCATGAATAGCAATTATCTCGGCATGATTAGATGAAGTAGCCACAATTGATTGCTTAGTCGATCGCCAAGATATGGCGGTTTCTCCACAGGTAAACACATAACCCGTTTGAGATCGAGCCTTGTGTGGGTCGGACAAATATCCAGCATCAGCATAACCAACAAGATCTGGGCTGCAATTCTTGCCATAAAATAAGCCCATATCGGTAGTTCCCTTTAGGTACCGCAATATGTGTTTGATCCCATTCCAATGTCTCCTCGTAGGAGCCGAGCTAAACCTTGCTAAGACATTAACTGAAAAGGATATGTCAGGCCTTGTATTATTTGCAAGATACATTAGTGCGCCAATTGCGCTAAGATATGGTACTTTAGGACCAAGTAGCTCTTCATTCCTTTCTTGTGGTCGGAATGGATCTTTGTTCACATCAAGTGATCGAACAACCATCGGTGTACTTAAAGGATGTGCTTCATCCATGTAAAACCGTTTCAGTACCTTTTCTGTATAGGTAGATTGATGAACAAAAATTCCGTTTGCCAAATATTCAATTTGCAAACCAAGACATAGTTTAGTCTTTCCGAGATCTTTCATCTCGAATTCATCCTTTAGATAATCAATTGCCTTTTGGAGTTCTATAGGGGTTCCAATAAGGTTTATGTCATCGACATATACGGCAAGTACAACAAATTCCGATGTTGTTTTCTTTATAAAAACACACGGGCAAATGGCGTCATTTATATAGCCTTCTTTTAACAAGTACTCACTAAGACGATTATACCACATTCGTCCAGATTGCTTTAGACCATACAAGGATCTTTGCAATTTAATTGAGAACATTTCCCGAGATTTTGAATTATGCGCGTTTGGCATCTTGAGTCCATCGGGAATTTTCATGTATATCTCATTATCAAGTGAGCCATAAAGATAGGCAATAACCATATCCATTAAGTGCATGTCAAGCTTTTCATGGACAGCAAAACTTATGAGATAACGAAAGGTTATCGCATCCATTACAGGCGAATATGTCTCTTCATAATCGACACCAGGCCTTTGAGAAAAACCTTGTGCAACAAGGCGTGCCTTATATCTTTGTACCTCATTTTTCTCATTTCTTTTGCGTACAAAGACCCATTTATAGCCGATAGGCTTAACACCATTAGGTGTTTCAACTATAGGGCCAAAAACTTCACGTTTTGCCAGCGAATTCAATTCTGATTGAATTGCTTCTTGCCACTTTGGCCAATCCTGTCTTTTTCGACATTCTTCAACCGATTGAGGTTCGAGATCCTCACATTCTTGCATAATGCTAGATGCGACATTATAAGCAAAGGCATTATCCACCACAATATCCACTCGATTAATATTTGCCTCAATATTAATTGGATTTAGGGATAGTTCCGTATTTTCAGGGTCTCGGGCTCAATGGATTCTTCATGAATCTCAGAATTTGTTAAATCATGAATTTCCTCATGAGATTCTTTCGTGGTGTCATTTTGATCATTCTTTTTCCTCTTTCTAGGATTTTGATCTTTGGAACCTAATGGTCTGCCACGCTTCAGGCGTGCATTTGACTCATTGGATATGACACTAGCTGATTGTCCAACAGGGACATCAATACAGATTGGAACATTTTCCGCGGGAATGTGGGATTTCGTTATCCTCTTCAAGTCCGTAAATGCGTCAGGCATTTGATTTGCTATTCTTTGCAAATGGATAATCTTTTGTACCTCTCTTTCACAAATAGAGGTATGTGGATCAAGATGAGATAATGATGCATTTTTCCACAAAATTTCCCGTTTGGTTTCACCAACTTCTCCCCCTAATTTTGGGAAAAGTGTCTCATCGAATCGACAGTCTGCAAATCGTGCAGTAAACACGTCGCCTGTCAATGTTTCGAGGTAGCGAATGATGGAGGGCGATTCAAACCCAACATATATTCCTAACCTTCTTTGCGGACCCTGCTATAGGCACATATACTGCGCATCCAAAAATTCTTAAATGGGATATATTGGGTTCATGACCCAAAACCAATTGCAACGGGGAATACTTGTGGTAATTCGTCGGTCTGAGACGAATTAGCATTGCTGCATGTAAGATGGCGTGACCCCATACCGAAGTGGGCAGCCTCGTTCTCATAAGTAATGGACTTGCAATCAACTGCAGGCGTTTAATTAACGATTCTGCAAGACCGTTTTGAGTGTGAACATGAGCTACAGAATGTTCAACTTTTATCCCGATTGATAAGCAATAATCATTAAATGCTTGGGATGTAAACTCAGCAGCATTATCCAGTCTAATGGACTTGATTGGATTATCTGGAAATTGTGCTCGTAGTCGAATTATTTGTGCCATTAATTTCGCAAACGCAAGGTTGCGTGATGACAACAGGCACACATGAGACCATCTACAGGATGCGTCTATCAAGACCATGAAATACCTAAACGACCCACTAGGTGGGTGAATAGGTCCACAAATGTCCCCTTGTATACGTTCCAGAAACGTGGGTGACTCATTCCCAACCTTTGTTGGTGATGGCCTGATAATCAACTTGCCTTGATAACACGAAGTGCAAGGATATTCATTATTCGAAAGAATTTTGAAATTCTTTAACGGATGCCCATATGAGCTTTCTATAATCCGTCTCATCATGACCGATCCTGGGTTTCCCAATCGATCATGCCAAAGTACAAAGGTATTGGAATCAGTAACCCTTTGGTTTACTGTTGAATGTGCCTCAATTGCACTAATTCTTGTCCAATACAGGCCACAAGATAAAGACGGGAATTTCTCAATAACCCTCTTTTGGCCGGAGACATTCTTTGTGATGACGAGATATTCAAGATTATCTTCATCCATTGTCTCAATATGATAGCCATTCCGGCGTACATCTTTAAAACTCAACAAGTTTCTCTTAGACTTGGAGGAGAACATTGCATTCTCTATGATTAAAGTCGTGCCTTTGGGCAGAGTTACAATTGCTCTTCCGGAGCCTTCAATCAATTTACAACTTCCAGAGATTGTAGTAACGTTTGCCTTACACATATTTAGTTGAGAGAAATATTTCTTTTCTTTGAGTATTGTATGTGTAGTACATGAATCAACTAGGCAAATACTTTTACAGTTGGACGTTGATCCAAGTTCGCTTTGTGAGATATTCATATTTGCTATCCCATAGTTTGACATACAAAAGAGATACACGAACATAGGAATAAACAAGTTCAATTCGTTTGTGTCACATAATATTTTCAAAATCTGTTGCTAACAGTTGACTAATAAAATCAGATATGTTATCCATAATCGATTACTATGCAGCTTGAATATTTTCAGTTTAAGCATTTTTCACACACAATCGATTGTTTAACATTGACAATCGATTGTTGATTAATTTTGGAAAATTCCGGATCACACTGTCTAACGACAATCGATTGTTAGACATAGACAATCGATTGTGGATAATTTTTGAAAAATTCCAGATTACACTGTCTAACGACAATCGATTGTGGATGATTTTTGAAAAATTCCAGATTACACTGTCTAACGACAATCGATTGATAGACATAGACAATCGATTGTCGATAAATTGTTTTTCAGCTTTAATGCGAAAATATTAGATAATCGACTAGTTTTTCAGGCTAGTCGATTACCCCTACTGGAAAATAAAAATATTATTGATATTTGAGCATATTGAAGACATTCTAAAGAACTACTGCTAACATTGCATCATGAACTAACTAATACGAGCTAATACTAATGACTATTAGTTTATTCACTAACTAATACAAATAAGTAGAACAAAATCAAATAACTCCATCTTCTTTCATCACGGACCCATCACCGATTAGGTGGTCTATTTTCCCCTCGGGTTGCTCAAAGAAGTCTGCCACATCCAGGTGGGTGATGTCCAAGTTGTCGTCATAGACAAAATTTGTTTCAGGGCCTTTACTCTTTCGAGATGCTTGATAAAGGTCAACCAAGTGTCTTGGTATACGGCAAGTCTTTGACCAGTGCCCTTTCCCACCGCAACGATAACATATAGTTTCTGAACCATTTGCCTTAGGATCTTCATGATCCCGTTTCTGCTTTCGGCGGTTATCTCTCCTTGGGGGTTGACGGACTTCATTGGAATTTCTTCCTTGTCTACGTCCCTGGCTATGACCCCGTTTACGACCATGACCATGGCCCTTTTCATGTTTGGCATAATGAGAGTGCACCTTATCTGCTTCAGGCAGTGGTGTAGACCCAGTGGGTCGATTTTCGTGATTTCTCATGAGCATGTCATTATTTCGCTCTGCCACTAGTAGAAGAGAAATCAGTTCAGAGTACTTTGTAAAGCCTTTCTCTCTGTACTGTTGTTGCAGTACCATATTGGAGGCATGAAACGTTGTAAACGTTTTCTCAAACATATCATAATCGGAGATTTTATCTCCGCATAGCTTCAATTTAGAAGTAATTCTGAACATTGCAGAATTATATTCAGAAACGGACTTAAAGTCCTGGTGCCTCAGATGAGCCCAATCATATCGTGCTTGTGGCAGAGTGACCAACTTCAGGTTGTCATATCTCTCCTTTAAGCCGTTCCACAAGATGAGTGGATCCTTGACGGTGAGATATTCAATCTTCAAACCTTCATCAAGGTGATGGCGCAAGAAAATCAAGGCCTCCGCACAGTCTTGGGTGGATGCTTTTTCTCTATCTTTAATGGTGTCTCCGAGACCCATAGCATCTAAGTGGATTTCAGCATCCAACACCCATGTCATATAGTTCTTGCCCGAAATTTCAAGGGCAACGAACTTTCTTTTCGTAATGTCAGACATAATCGAAAATTAAATTAGGAAGAGGGAAATACCTTAGATTTTTCGAGAATGGTTCTTGACACGGTAGAGTCTCGTGCTGATAACGTGTTATGAAATAATATAAAGACAAGAACAATAATGCAAGGGCAAGAGCAATAGAGAGAATAGAGAGAGAGAAGTATTCTTATTGATACTTAGAGATTGTTAGGGATGTATTACAATGGTAGAAAACCCCTTTATTTATAGGGAGTGGGATGATTTAGCTACCAATAATAGGACTCTAGAATCTCTCTAATTAAAGACATTCACCTTAAATAGAAGTGTAAAATCTCTCTATTTATAACAAATGAGATATTTTTTACTCCTTAATTAAAGGATTTTCATTTAATTCTAGTATCTCTAATCATCTCACGTTTCTCTCTCCTAACCCCTCAGCCCCACCCACGTTTTACCCATACCCATATTTTTTTTACAGGCTTCCACCATTGACAACCATTAAAAACTTGAAAGCTTTGAATTCAAATTTGGGTTTTCAAAAATCATTATTTGTTTGATTGGGTGTTATTGTAAAATCGAAAGATACATCTGCTATTAATTAGCTTTTAATGATTGGTACAAAAACTGTAAAAATAATATAAACTGGACGAGTAATTTAAAAATTATACGTATTTTTTATAATAATACTGCATACATGATATAAATAAGAAGAAATCTCATTACATTCTGTAACATTGGAGTCAGCCTTGATTGGAGTTATGTTCCATGTTTTAGTTATGGGTAAAGATATCAACAAGTATGATCAGTGACTACTTTACCAATATTTAAAAGTTGAGTAAATTCGCAGCCCAAAAAGTGGATAACCCAGCTAATTTTTAGGGATTTTATATTCTTATACTATATAGAAAATATTTTTACTTTATATGTTTAAGGTTTGATTTAATTACAAACTCGTATACCAAAATTATCAATTCTATACTATACTTAATTAATGATTTAATTAATGGGCAGATTTTACTCCTTAATTAAAGGTATCCATATATCTCATGTTTCTCTCCCCCCTTAATTCCTACATTTCTTTCTCCTAATCCCAACGTTATTTTTTCCCTCACTATTTTTTCTCTTTCCGTTCCTTTTTCTTCTCAAAAAATACAAAGATGAGACCCATTGTATACAATCAAATTTTTAGCCAAAGAAATTCAATATAAAACTCATTGTTTCGATTATTGTAATTTCTGGTAATTATTAGATACTGTTCTAAATTTTAACAAGTACGAGTTTGAAAGTAAACATATGATACAGAAGACTTCCTCAATCGATCAATCAACAATTCTCAATCGTACTCAAAATAAAAAGAGCTAAGACGTAGGAAAGGAAAAACTAAAAATATTGGCCAAATCTTATTGAATCCTTGATATCCTACACATTTCCCTATCATGATTCAGATTCATATTTTTAAATTAAAAAAATCCACGAAAACATAAACATTAATTAACCAGATCCATGTTTTAACCATTTGCTTATTAAAGCACTGTTAGACCGAATAATATATTTTATATAAACAGTGATTGGTGATTTGTCACATCTGTCGTGATTCATGTGAGTTAGAGGGGCAATCGGGAGCGGTGTCAATGAATATTAAAAAATTAATTATACCGATTGAATCGTACTGGACCGAATAGATTATTAGATTTCTTTTGATAAAATCGTAGGTTTTTATATAAATTTATAATCGTACTGATAATTAGAATAGGTTTTTTATACTTTTATTTGAGTGCGATCGTTCCTAGAACTACGGAATGTTTTGTGGACAGTGCTGCTCTTTTGATGTCTCTCATTTGTGTGTTTTACTAGCGATTTTATTTTGTGTCTCACATAACTTATACTGGTTGGGTCAAATTGTGAGACCCATACCTTACACATCTGGATTTACAAAATTTGTGAGACCACACAGTTGTGATTAAAAAAAAAAAAATCTCACACAATTAGTACTAGTTATGTGTGACATAAAATAAAATTTTTCGTGCTTTACTTATTTAATGTTAGGGGAAGCTTTTCAAAGAAAAACCAGTCATCATGGGGTATAAATTTCTTCTTCTAACTTTCTGAGAGAGTAATTTCAGCTTCTTTATAGTATGGGAAACATTAATCCTCACGCTAAGGCTACTTTATCTTTCTTCTCCATATCAAAGTGTCGGTTGAAATCAGTTCCTTTTTTCCACATTTGGTTTTGCCATGAAACTTTTAACAAGTTCAAGAAAAATAATACACTAAATAAATATGCCAATATTTGGATAAATATCCTCTCATCCTCATGGATCGTCATCCCTTTGCCTTTTATGAAACAAAACTTGTAAACCTTAAAAACTTTAACAAAATGCCATTTGTTCAATTTTGTCCTAGCAATTCGTTAGAAAGGCTGGAAATTTCTCCAAATACGTGGATTGCATACAATATGATGGATAACGTACTAGTAGTGCAAGTTTATTTTCACTTGCGGTTTTAATTATTAGAGATATTTAGGATCAGAGGAAAAAATGGAAAGGATCTTCAACATTCTTGGACATTTGAATTACTGGGTTTTGTCAAGATTGTTTATATAGCCTACCTAGTAAAGGTGTTCATTTCAAATCATGTTATGTACATTATGGTCCATGGTTAAGTGTTTCCTCTTCGTTTTTGGTAGTAACAAACACTCTGGTGACTTAAATCGTTCTATTCTCAAAAATCGCTTCTACTTCTTCTCAAAAGCACTTTTTTTTCTTGTAAAAGCTTAATAGTATGTTGCTATAAAAGGAGAGCTTCAACTCTCATTTCCAAAAAAACAACACCAACAAAGAACACCTAGAGTGAGAGAGAGATTAAATACTCTTGTAATATCCTCATATTTTACCATATAGTGATATTCCCGTGGTTTTTTCCCGAAAGGGTTTTTCCACGTTAAATCTTTGTGTTCTTATTTTTACTTTTCTCCTCATATTTCCTTTCTTTATTGTCGATATAATTTTAATAGATATAAACATTCGATGCAGTTAAGTTTTTACGGCAAAACAATAGGTATAAGCAAAGCCAATAACCGGTTGAGATTCTGCTTAATGCAGTTAGTTTAAGTGATCAATATTCAGTGAAAGCCTGAGTTTACCAAACAAATAAATTTCTTAAGAATGACATTTGGCTTGTAAATAAAGCCCCAAGAACTAAAAGGAAAGAAATCAGAGAATATTTATATCAGAAAATATTTGCTTTAACTTAACCTATGTAGCAATCTTCCATTTAAATTCAAGCATACATATATTACTATATATAGGATCTAGTGGAACTTTGCCCGAAGACAAAGAAAACTTGCTAACAAAGCATTCCCCAATTGAAAAATACAACATCTTTCCCACCCCTGTTCAAACTATTATATGTAATTAATTTCTGTAACAGTATATATATTATGTTAACTTTATACAGAATTCATACCCCAACTAACATAAATCGTGAATTTTCTTTGAACCAAAATTTATAGGAAAACAAAAAAAAAGGAGGGGGGAAAAATGAAAAGAACACAGTAATGGAGAAATATTGATTTGGGAATTTGCAGTAGGATTATTTTAGCATGTTTGGATTAAGTAGACAGCTAAAGAGTAAAAGAGCAAACAGTTATGTCAGAGAGTGAAAATGGTGTTAAAATTGGTTGGTGTCCCGCGCTTTTCCGAAGACTTGGCTTGCAAATTTCTCAACAGAGGAGAGGAGTTGTATATAATGAAGAGGTTATTGTCTTGCAGCTTTGCTCGTCGACTCTTCAAACCTCGTACACAATACACCACACATTCCCAGGTACTCTGTCTTCTTGTTTGTTGAATGTATCCTTACAAATATTGGGCATGTCATTTGACATTTTAAGTTTCCCTACAGGAATCAAAGGAAAGCATGGAGAAGTCACCAATTATCACTGCCAACAACAACTTTGATTCTCAGGTACGGATTGGATTTTTCCCTATTGGGGAATGTGGGTTCATTTTAGAAAGCAGAATATGGATTTTTTGCACTCTCTTACTGATTTCACCGGCTAGTAATTCTTGAATATGTAAACATTTGCTGAATTCGAGGGGTTGAGGTAGGGTATGGTATTTAAGACTGAACTACTGTAGGCTAATTCCATAAACTAAATGTCCAACTATGATAAATTTTCTTGCAAATTTAGAGATAACCAACAACATTCAGTATCTCTAGAAGCTAAAACTATAGGTATGTTAGTTGTTAATATAAGGAAACATAGGCATTGTGTGTGTTTGTGTTGGAGAAAAAATGGGCTTACCGTGTGCGTGAAACGAAACTAGTGTGGAAGTATGTGGAGAATGTGTATATATCTTAATCATGCTATTAGAAGAAAATTTTGTAAAATCCTCCATACATAGTATCTTGTATAGTTTTATTTGACCTAGGAGCATATTTCTTTTTGCTTCTGACATATTTACCATGACCCTTGAGAAGTTTATCTTCAGATGAAGTCTGTACCTTCAGAAGCAACTGAGACTATTATATTATAACTGATGTTAATTAGCGTAGCTACTGTTAATTTTTCTTCAAGTTCATCAATCATACATATTTAATTCCTTATAGAGTTCAAAGGAAAATGGGAAAGAGACTGGGAGTGATGCAGCTACTAACATCATCCTTAACGATGAATTCTCCGATGGGCTGAACTCGTGGCGCCCCAATTGTTGTGATGCTTTTGTGGTTCCAGCAAGTTCTGGATACCATAAAGGATTAACAACAGAGGAAGGCTGTTGTTATGCTGTTGTTACAAATCGTAAGGAATGTTGGCAAGGCTTAGAGCAAGACATTACGAGTGGAGTATCAGCAGGTTCGACTTATACAGTTTCTGCTTGTGTTGGAGCCTCTGGTACTTTTCAGGGTTCTGTTGATGTCCTCGCCACACTAAAACTAGTGTATCAGAATTCAGAAACAGACTATCTATTCATTGCAAAGTAAGATTCTGTGTCTAGTTTGTCTTTGTTATGTTTCATTGTTTAGGAAACAATACTCATGGTAGCGTTTGCCTCCATCCAGAAAAGCTGCTTCGAAGGAGTGTTGGGAGAAATTGGAAGGTTTGTTTTCTCTGTCAACTATGCCTGATCAAGTTATATTTTATCTCGAGGGACCTCCGGCAGGAGCTGACCTTCTCATAAAGTCCGTAGTGATCACATGTCCTAGTTCTACTGCTTGTGATGTAAGTCTAATGCTTTGTCCATATTTCATTCTTTTTTCTATTTTCTCTAGAGGTTACTCGAGTTTATTCAAACTTTATTTAATTACTGAAAGGATTTTCTCCTTATTTTGATAGAGTTCTTGCACATCATCTGTTTCTACCGATGATGATAACATTATAGTAAACCCTCAATTTGATGATGGCCTCAATAGTTGGTCTGGAAGAGGTTGCAAGGTGGTTTCACATGACTCTATGGCAGATGGGAAAATCACTCCAATGTCTGGAAAATACTTTGCCTCTGCAACGGAACGCACACAGACCTGGAATGGAATTCAGCAAGATATAACTGGAAGAGTGAAGCGAAAGCTTGCTTATGAGGTAACTGCTGTTGTCCGGATCTATGGTAACAACGTTACTAGCGCAGATCTTCGCGGTACATTATATGTTAAAGCAGCTGATAACCGCGAACGGTATATTGGCATAGCCAGGTGGGTAAATCAAGTTCCCCTTATATAATGTGTATATAATAATACTTGTGGTACATAATGTCTTATTATTACTTTCCTTCTACCCTTATAGCATCTTCTGTATTTTTATCAATGTTTTCTCTGATCTTGGAAGCCTTCAAACTATACATAAAAAAAGTTACTGTTATCTTTCTTTATGAACTTCCATAACATTTCATGCATTGTTGGGTTGTGTCAACATAATCGACTTTGTTCTGGTGAAAGTCTGATTTTGACTGGTTCTTCTGGTCCATATCTATGTGGATAATCATCTGTGTAACAGTAACAAGCATGTGTAAAGTTGTAACTTCAATTTCTAGAGTTTGATAACTATTCAATTATAAAACAGATTGATAATATCTTTCGACATTGAATTTTGCAGTCCACTTAGTTCGTTTCAAAACAAAGACGATTGTGGTTTTTTAGTTTATCCCTTTCTTCTTATCCCTGTTTTGGTTTCCATTTCTATTTACTACATATACTAAAGTTTCATATGAAGTGTTTTGACAAAGCTACCGATATGTAGTGTCCAAGCCACAGATAAAGACTGGGTGAAGTTGCAAGGGAAGTTTCTTATAAATGACTCGCCATCTCAGGTTGTTGTCTTTCTAGAAGGTCCACCTCCTGGAACAGATATCCTCCTTAATAATTGTGTCATAAAGCATGCATCTAAAGCTCCTCCTCCTTCTCCACCAGTAATTGAGGTTAGTTGAATTACTTTAAATCCGGAAGCTGCTTCCTTTACCTTGAGCGTAGTGATAGGATATTATAGATGAACTTGAAGCCCAATAGTTTCTGAGAACATGTTAGGTTATGCCACTTAAGCTAGCTAACTGCCAACTGAACTGTTTGATCTGTTAAATACTTTCATGTTTCTCCGACCATTACCTCTCGGCACGACATTTGACGATGTTCTATTTCATTCTTTATCTCTTTTAGGATGCTGTGTTTGGTGTTAGTATAATCACAAATACTAGTTTGAATGATGGCACAAATGGCTGGTTCCCACTTGGAAACTGTACAATGAGTGTTCAAACAGGCTCACCACATATAATGCCTCCAATGGCTAGAGATTCCCTTGGTGCTCATGAGCCTTTAAGTGGCCGCTACATTCTGGTTACAAATCGTACTCAAAACTGGATGGGTCCTGCTCAGATGATCACAGATAAAGTAAAACTCTATTTGACATATCAAGTATCTGCATGGGTTAAAATTGGACAAGCATCGGGACCTCAGAGCGTAAATGTTGCCCTTGGAGTAGATAGCCAATGGGTAAATGGGGGACAAGTTGAGATCAGTGATGATAGATGGCATGAAATTGGAGGATCTTTTAGAATTGAGAAGCAAGCAGCTAAGGTTATGGTTTATATTCAGGGTCCTGCTGCTGGTGTAGACCTAATGGTTGCTGGCCTTCAAATTTTTCCAGTTGACAGACGTGCACGGTTTAGACACTTGAAGAGGCAAACTGCAAAGGTAAGACCTAATTCTTTGTTCATGGTATTTTCATTTATTGTGTTTAAGTAATGATCATCAGTTATTTCTAGGCGTTTCATCAGTGAAGTTGTGAAGTAGTCCCTGTTTAGAGTTAGAGCACTGCCTTTGAGTACAAATATGCAGTTTATTAAATGTTTATAATGAAGACTCTCTTTCTTGCCCATATTCTAAACAGATACGCAAGCGAGAAGTCATGTTGAAGTTCTCAGGATCAGATTCAGGCAGTTTGCATGGCACGTTTATTAGAGTTAGACAACTGCAAAACAGCTTCCCCTTTGGATCAGCCATTAGCAGAACAAACATGGACAATGAAGACTTCAATGCCTTCTTTGTCAAGAATTTTAATTGGGCTGTGTTTGGAAATGAGCTGAAATGGTACTGGACAGAAGCACAGCAAGGGAATTTCAACTACAAAGATGCTGATGAGCTCCTGGATTTCTGTACAAAAAACAACATTCAAGTTCGAGGTCACTGTATCTTTTGGGAGGTGGTGGGCGCTGTTCAGGCATGGGTGCAATCCTTGAACAAAAACGACTTAATGACGGCTGTTCAAAACCGTCTCACAGGGCTGCTGACACGGTACAAGGGAAAGTTCGAGCATTATGATGTGAATAATGAGATGATGCATGGTTCTTTTTACCAGGACAGATTGGGTAAAGAGATCAGGGTAAACATGTTTAAAACTGCACGTCAATTAGACCCTTCCCCCATCCTATTTGTAAATGATTACCATGTTGAGGACGGCAGTGACACCCGATCTTCTCCTGAGAAGTATATTGAGCATATTCTTGATCTCCAAGAGCGCGGTGCACCAGTTGGAGGAATAGGAATTCAGGGACATATTGACAGTCCTGTTGGACCCATCGTATGCTCTGCTCTAGACAAACTTGGTATTCTTGGACTGCCACTCTGGTTCACTGAAGTTGATGTGTCGTCTGACAATGAATACGTTAGAGCTGATGATCTAGAAGTTATGCTTCGGGAAGCTTATGCCCACCCTGCTGTAGAAGGTATAATGTTGTGGGGATTCTGGGAGTTATTCATGAGTCGACCAAATGCACATTTAGTGAATGCAGAAGGTGACATCAACGAAGCTGGAAAAAGGTACCTTGCTCTTAAGCACGAGTGGTTATCCCATTCTCATGGTCATATTGATGAACAAGGGCAATTCAGCTTTAGGGGATTCCATGGCTCCTATGAAGTTGAAGTCATTACTGTTTCGAAGAAAATCACCAAGAAATTTGTGGTTGACAAGGGTGATGCCACTCTGGTGATCTCTATTGATTTATAGTCATGTTTTAACTCAAGGTATCACCTTACTATGATTGTTTGTTGTGCAAAAGTTGTGCTCATGCCTTCCACTATCCATCATGTGCATGAGTCTTTTACAAATCGCGTCATTTGTTTATCTTATTGTATATTTTCAAGTGAATAAATAAAAAAATATTTCATGTTATTATTGTTGGGTTCAAGCTTGGGTAGCTTAAAATAAAAGGTGAATGGGAAATAGAGGGAATAAATGAAATATTTAAATTCCCTTCCTTGGCAAAGGGACATTGTCCTATATATATATACAATTGCTATTCTTCTAGCTCTTAAAGAGTTAAAAGAAGAAAGCAAATCTCGTGTCATCGTCGTCGTCGCTCGAATTTGGATTTGGATTTGGATTGGTCAAAGATTTATTGATAAATCTTTTTAGAAAAAATTCTTTAATTATTTAATAATTTATTAATTAAATTAGTCAAATGTCCAATCTGAACCAGATACGTCCGCAACCCGATTCACTTTCTTCTCGGAATTTTATTTAAATTTCCCTTCTGTTTTAAAGTGACTGTTCTGAAGAGTTGTGTAACTTTCAGAAACAGTACTTCCATTGTCTATAGAATCATTTGATTCCTTAGATATTTCCTTACGAAATTTTCCGATCTTCTTCCCATCTTCTGCACAAAATTTTCCGGAGTGTTTTATAGCTTTCAAGTGTTTGCTCTTCGTTTTTGGTAGTAACACTCCGGTGGCTTAAATCGTTCTATCTTGGGAGGATAATATTCCAGCACTTCGGATATTTGAGGGTAATAATTTCCTTAAGGGCACACCGTACATTTAGTGGATTCGATTTAATCGAAATTATTTTTTTAGAAATTATTTCGACGTTCTGTTACTGCTAACTTTTTTACTCTGTTTTTTCTGTTTTAAAAAATTTAGTGTTTCGTTATTCATTATAGTAATACAAATTGAATAACAATTATGTCACTCACCGTATAGGAGTAGGGTGGTCAAAGTGGAGGCTTGCATCAGGAGTCCTGTGTGACAAGAAAGTTCCACACAAACTCAAGGGGAAATTCTATAGAGCCGTGGTTAGACCTGCGATGTTGTATTTGGCGGAATGCTGGCCCGTGAAGAACTCTCATGTTCAGAGAATGAAGGTTGCGGAGATGAGGATGCTTAGGTGGATGTGCGGACACACCAGGCTAGATAAGATTAAGAATGAAGTTATTCGAGAGAAGGTGGGGGTGGCCCCGGTGGATGAGAAGATGCGAGAAGCGAGGCTGAGGTGGTTCGGGCATGTGTGGAGGAGAAGTCCCCGATGACCCGGTAAGGAGCAGCGAGCGGCTGGAGATTGTTGGCGGTCGGCGAGGCAGAGGGAGGCCTAAGAAGTATAGGGGAAAGGTGATTAGGCAGGACATGACTAGAATGCAGGTTTCCGAGGACATGACCCTTGATAGGAAAGTCTGGAGGTCTAGAATCAGGGTTGTAGGATAGGGGCTCCTAGAGTTTTTCGTACGCCTCATCCGGGGTTGGGTGTGGGTCAGCAGAGTTACCCATAGATGATTTGTGTTTTAGCTTATGTCCCCCCTATGGCTGTTAGTTATGGTAGTTGCTGTATGATAGTATTGCATGCGATTGTATTTATGTTTCGTATGTTTAGATAACTATTTTACGCTATTTCCGCTATTTCTGCTGGAGTTACTAATGCTATATTGTTTTTGTTTTTGTCTTTGTTTTGTTTTACTGTTGTTTTTCCTTTTATCCTATGACCCGGGGGTCGATTGGAAACAGCCTCTCTGCCCTTTCGGGTAGGGGTAAGGCTTGTCTACATATTACCCTCCCCAGACCCCACCTGATGGGAGTATACTGGGTAGTTGTTGTTGTTGTTGTTGGATTAGTGCATCATTATTACCCTTATTTCACGAGTCCGTAACCAGGTTGAGAGCGTTTCTTAGGAGTTTTTAATTGAAAATGCAAGCATCTCATCTTAGGAATGTAAATATCTAGAATGCGGGTTTCCGAGGACATGACTCTTGATAGGAAAGTCTGGAGGTCTAGTATCAGGGTTGTAGGATAGGGGCTCCTAGAGTTTTTCGTACTCCTCACCCGGGATTGAGTGAGGCTTGGGAGGGCTATCCATAGATGATTTGTGTTTTGCCTTGTGTCTCCCTTATGGTAGTTATTTATGTTAGTTACTGTATAATATTATTGCATGCTATTTTATTTATGTTTCTTATGTTTAGATAATTATTTTCTGCTGGAGTTACTAATGCTCTTTTGTTTTTGTTTTTATTTTCCTTCACTGAGCCAAGGGTCAATTGGAAACAGCCTCTCTGTCCTTTCGAGTAGGGGTAAGGCTCGTCTACATATTACCCTCCTCAGACCCCACTTTATGGGACTATAATGGATAATTGTTGTTGTTGTACAATATGAACTAGTCCTTCACCATGAACTTTGCTTGCTTTAAGTCATTCCTAAAAATGTACAAAACAGATAATCTCAGTCATTGTATGCTGCAAGCAGTGAGAATTGCTATGAAAATCAGTAAGACACTAGCAAGCCATTTATGGCAAAAGACTGAGTAATTAATAGTGTGTTTGGCCAAGTTTCTAAAATCAAATTTATTTTGAAAAGTGTTTTTCTGAAAAAGAGTTTTCAAAAAAGTATTTTTTTTGAGAAACAGTTTGTGTTTGGTTAATTTATTAGTGTTTGGCCATGCTTCTGAAAACTGCTTCTAAGTGTATTTTTCTCAAAAGTGTTTATCAGAAAAGTGTTTTTGGGGAGAAACTACTATTTTTTACTTCTCAAAAATCGCTTCTGCTTCTTCTCAAAAGAATTTTTTTCTTCTAAAAGCTTAATAGTATGTTTGGCCAAGTTTTTTTTTTGGGCCAAAAACACTTTTGGCAAAAAATTGAAGTGTTTGGCTAAGCTTTGAAAGGAAAAAAAAAGTGTTTCTTAGGAGAAGGATAAGCAGTTTTGGACAAGCAGAAAAAAGTAGTTTCTCTTCAAAAATACTTTTTTGAGAAGTACTTTTAAAAAAAATGTATTTAGAAGCAGTTTTCAAAAGCTTGGTCAAACACTAATTACTGCTCAAAAGTATTTTTTAAATTAATTAGCCAAATACAAACTATTTTTCGCCAAAAATACTTATTAAAATAAGCTGATTTTAAAAGTTTGACCAAACTAACTATAAAACACTTTTGGCAAGAAAAGGAAAAATACTTTTGACCAAAAAAAATTGGCCAAACAAAGGACCTATTTCATGTGTCTATAAAGCTGCTAGAACTACCTTGGTCCATTTATTTTTCTTGTTGGGTCGCACCAAAAGTGCTCTGCTTTTCTGGGTGTGCCAATGCCGAACAGAAGAATCCAACTAATGCAATACCGAAAAATGGGGGACTCAATATTCGTGATATATTTACACCAAGAAAATGATCATACAAAATAATATAAGGATCACTCTAACGGTATACTCAAGTTGTGAATCCCCATGGATACGAATTTATCTATAGAGTTCGAATCAAAGTTCAAATGAACCCGTAATTAGTACTCTACATATGTCATTCATTCATTTTTCCGCAGCAGTTTGCTATTTAGGCTGAAAATTTTCCAAACACTTGGACCGCATATATAAGATAATGGATGACGTGCAAGAAATGCTAGTTTAATGACTGAAGTTCATACTAAAAAATAACTAAAGTATTATATTAAGCTTAAAGAAACAATATGAAACAGAAAAAATAGACAAGAGATATAGAGAGTAAAGAGAGGAGAGGTTCTTATCTCTTTCAATATATTCAAGTGTATAATGTGATGCTTAAACTCTCAATTTATACGATAATATTAAGGTAATAAAAAGGGATGTTATGAACATGGTATTAATTATTGAGATCATGAGGGGAAGATCATGAAGAAGATTATGGAGGTGTGAGAGTTACAACCATAATGGTAAAAAATACTGGGAGGTTAATGGAGAAAAGTTATGGGAGTAACCTCTTTAGGAGTTATAGACATGTGACAACTCGGCCAGTCGTCTGATGAAATATCGCTTTATTTTTCCCATTTCTGCTTCTTATTGCTTGTTTATCAGTTCTATGTGTGATCGGATTGGTTGGCTCGGGTTCAGAGAGATTTTGTAAGGTTTGAGACGCGTAGTCTCTTTTAACAAAACTTAAGTTGAAAAAGACAACTGGATGTTGACTTATGTGTTAGAGGGATCGAATGTAAGTTCTGATAGTTCGGATAGTTTCGGAAGGTGATTTGGGACTTAGAAGCGTGATCAGAATATGTTTTGGAGGTCGTTATAGATTTACGCATGAATTGGCGAAATTGCTATTTTGGCATTTTTTGGTTGATAGGTGAGATTATGATATATAGGTCGGAATGAATTTCTGGGAGTTGCAGTAGTTTCGTTGTGTAAATTTGGGATGTGTGTGCAAAATTTCAATTTATTCGGACGTGGTTTGATATACTTTTTGATCAAAAGCGTAATTCGAAAATTTTTGAAAACTTAGGCTTGAATCCGATGTGTTTTGGTTGATTTGATTTTGTTTGAGGTGTTTTGAAGATTGGTATAAGCTTGGATAGTGGCATATAATGTGTTTGTACTTTTGATTAAGGTCCCCGGGGCCTCGGGATGATTTCGGGTGGTTAACAGATAGAATAAAAACTGGAAATGGTAGCTGAAGTTGTAGTTTGCTGTCATAACCGCACCTGTGGCTAGGGGCCCTCAAGTGCACACTCGCAGAAGCGATAAGGTAGCCACAGATGCGGCCAAGTTGAAGATTCACTGTAACCGCAGAAGTGGTAGGAGAACCGCACCTGCGATGGCCCATATTGCGGAGTGGGCATCGTAGATGCGAAATTTAGGACTTAATAAAAAACCGCAGAAGTAGTTAATGGAACGAAAAAGCGAGAAAAGGACAGCATGCGCGGAATCCCTAAGTCAGAATATATATAATTTTTCCTTCGCGATTTTCAGAGGTTTCACCATTTTTTAAACACGTTTTCTGGAGCTTTTGGGCGATTTTGAAGAGGGAACTCAAGAAGACTTCATTGAGGTAAGATTTTGGATCACAAAAACTCATTCTTATGGTAATATTTCATGGATTAGACTTGAAATTTTGCGGAGAAATAGGATAAATATGGAGGAAACTAGGGCTTAGGAACTTAGGTCATTAATTAAGGATTTGAAGGGCTATTTGTGGTCGGATTTCAAAACTTTTGATATGTATGAACTCGTGGGGAGATAAGAAATCTAATAATGTAAATTTTATCAAATTTCGAGACGTGAGCGTGGGGATCGGGTTTCTGTAATTTCGAAATTTATATTGTAAATTGATTATTTTCGCATGAGCTTCATTCCCTTAGCATATTTTGAAGTCGTGATTTTGATTTTGGATAGATTCGACACGAGTTGAGGCCGATTCGAGGGGCAAAGGCATCGTAGGATAGAGTTTGAACCGTATTGAGGTGAGTAATGATTTTAAATGTTGTCCTAAGGGTATGAAACCTGGAATTTCACACCATTGTGCTATATTGAGGTGATGACACGCTGGATGACGAGCGTAGGGTCGTGCACTATTGGAGATTATGACTTAGTCCGTCCCAAATGACTGTTTTACCGCATATTTGATTGAAAACTGTTTGTTGTCATAATGTTTTGCGCTGAATGCCATATTTTGGTCTCTTGCCAACTATTTTGACACTTAGGGAACTTTTACTAATATTTCCTTACTGATTTGAGTTTATACTTATGCTCAGTGATGCTATAGTCTACTATTTTCATAACTCAGCCATGTTTATTCTGTTTTAACACATTAAATGATATTTTCAAATAATATTTGGGCCAAACATCATCTTTTACTGTTGTCCAAGTGGCTTATGAGATTCTGACTGAGTAAGGTCGAGGGCCTGTATTGTGATGATACTTTTGGGTCGGGCTGCACGCCGTAGGGGTAATACATTGATTATGATTATGAGGTCGAGGGCCTGAGATTGTCCGCCACGAGGTGGCTTGTTGATATGAGGTTGAGGGCTTATTGATTATGCCACGAGATGGCTTGATATTGCGCTTGGCTGTAAGGGAACCCTTCAGGAGTCTATACACCCCCAGTAAGCGCGGGTTCCCATTGTCATATGAGATATAGCCCGAGGGACTAGTTTTGTTCCATGTTATTGCCCGAGGGGCGGATTCTGTTGGTATTATGCCCGAGGGGTGGTTCTTTATGTGTTTTTGTAGTTGTCTGTCATTTACTTGCTTAACTGTTAAAAAGGCATTTTTAAAGAATCTTAAACTAAACTAAAGTGACTTTATATATTTTCACTGTGCCATTATTTTTACTGTTTCTTTATAGCTTGACGATGTGCCTTTACATGATTTCCTATTGTTCAGTCTGCATTTTTTATTATTATTCATTGAGTTAGAGTACTCACTTTACTCCCTGCATCCCGTGTGAAGATTCAAGCGCTTCAGGTTCTGCCAATGAGTGTTGAGAGCTTCCAGCAGACTTCGGAGATTCACTCGGTAGCTGCTCGACATTTGCAACCCAGTACTTCTCCCTCTATCTTATTTTTCCCTGTTTCAGTTACGTAATAGTTGTGTAGACTCTTTCAGACTTGTAGTATTTATGATAGATGCTCTAGACTGGTGACATCCCGATGTCGGACTATGTCTATTCCGCAATTGTACTGTTTCACCTTATTTCGGATTTATTATGATGTTAAAGACTTAATTGTATTATCTTAATTGTTTAAAATGAATTGAGTGTGGTGTCGGCTGGCTTTATCTTCACGAGAAACGTCATTATGATTGGGTTCGAATTTAGGATCATGACAAGACATCCACTATATAATGTATTATATTTCATAAAATTTTAAAAAATGATTTAAGTTTCCATTTTACTTGTTGAAATCTGGGATCACAGAGAAATAATGAAAAAGATTCAATAAAAAAGGGGTCGTTTGGCTTAGAGACAAGTTACGTAGGATTGTAAAGTAGGTGTTAGTAGTGCAGGGATTGTAATGTGAGGATTAATAATTGATGAATTGTAATATAAAAATTAATAATGCAGGAGTTGTATGGATTGAAATATGTATTTTGTTTACCTTTTAAAAATTGTTTTATACGTGATTGTTAATATTGTCATTCTATTGTTTTGTCAATGTATTACTAATT
Source organism: Nicotiana benthamiana (assembly GCA_034376525.1). Lineage (NCBI taxonomy): Eukaryota > Viridiplantae > Streptophyta > Magnoliopsida > Solanales > Solanaceae > Nicotiana > Nicotiana benthamiana. The sequence continues at coordinate 70,854,006 of CM067326.1, forward strand.
TTCATATTCTTGTCACCCTTTCAATCCCAGCACAAAATTTTACATAAACACTTGCATAACTTATGCAATTATTACTATTATTTAAGAGGGTAACAAAAAAAGACAACCAAACAATGTATTGTGTAACGTTGAATTAATGCAACAGTAAAGAGGTAACTGTTATGAAATAATATAAAAATAAGAACAATAGAGAGAAAAGTAGAGAAAGGAGTATTCTTATTGATACTTTTAGATGGTTTACAATAGAATAGAACCCCTATATTTATAGGGAGGTGGTGACTTAGCCACCAAGTAGTAAACCCTAGAATCTCTCTAATTATAGACATTCACCTTAAATAGAGTTCTATTTATAACACTCCCCCTTGAATGTCTATTCAATAATGTGCCTCGTTAAAACCTTAACTAAAACAAAACCCAATGGGAAAAAAGTTTAAGAAAAGGAAAAAGAGTACACATGTTTGAATATGCGCCTATTGGTTGCCTCGTTAAAAACCTCGCAAGGAAAACCCAGTTGGGACAAAACCTTGTAAGGGAAAAAGAGTGCAACGCGCATTAACTCCCCCTGAATAGAGCATCAATTCACATCCTTGAGCATTTGCATTCCAATCTTGTGCACCATCATCAAAACGATCTTTGGTAGAGATTTGATAAATAAATCAACCATATTGACTTGAATAAATATTCCGCACCTTGAAATTATCATTCTTGATAGATATGAACATCTTCATATAATGCCGTGAAATGACTCTTCAATATCTCCATAGATGTATTCTCGATGCCATCATGCTTATAGTTATAGCAAGATACATATGTACACAAATTGTACTTAGGATGTGGTATTTCAGGACCAAGAATTGCATATGCTTCAAGCAACTTAAATCTGTCAAGTTAAGTCATGTAAGTCACATAATAGACTTTAGACGCATATCAAGTTTTCACGTCATGCTAAACAAATAAGATATCGGAAACTGACTATACATACCTTTGACTTTTATACTCTTAAGTATTTGAACTACATGTCCAAATCTACATGTCTTTCACATGGAATCAAGTATTTGTCTATACGCTTCAAGCGTATCCAAGACTTTGTCCTTCAGGGACTTAATATGAGCATTTGTAGTGAGAATATAGTTACATTCTTTGGGTCAGCAAATGCGTATAGCGTACTTTGCAATATGTTGCAATTGAATTATCCCTTTTATGAACTTCAGGTTCATATCATGATATTCGGAGGTCTACATATACAAATGATAATTCATCCCATGTAACCTTTTCTCAAGTGTTTATCATGTCTCCCCCTCGTGTTAGTAAAGCTAACTTGTTTCCTCAACTTTGGAAAATCTTCTTTGTGTATTATTATGTCAATACACAGCACATTAATAATAAGATGAAATTATTTGGTTCCTGACCCTGAACCACTTGTGAGGGGAGAATATACTCTCGTATACAACGTATATCAAACTGATATATATAACTTTGTTCTCATAAGAAACAATTTAGCTATTAAGTGGAAGCACTCAATAATTATCTTGCTAAACCAACTTTGATATAAACCAACTTATCAAGATGAACTATCTTGAGTAGAGAATCTGGAAATTATGCTCGAAGTTAGATTACTGAGCAATTTACCTCGCAATCACCGGCCAGGCTGCGGGTTAATAACAATTGCGCATGTAACCATTTCATAGATGCATCATATGTGGTATACATGGCAGGTGAATGTGCCCATATTCACCTTTGATATTTCCAGAATTTATGGGCTTCAACCCGAACTCTTTAGTTGGTCAGTTCATTAATGAGAACAAGTGATACAAGAGAATTCGTAAAGAACTTTCTAGTTCTTTAATATTCACCTATGTGAATTTTCACATCATACTTAAAATGAGATGGCTAACACGAATGCCAACTGAATAAATTATCAATATTGGTAAACTTCAAATTTACACCATGACATGTGCACTTATCAATAAACTTCAGGTTTATTATGACATGGGTTTTTATACCAATAGATATCCACTTTATTGTGGCATTCTTTCGTTTGTGTAGTACAAACTGGAGAACAAAGCGGGTAGCTTTTCATATACAAATTACCCCGCTACAAGTTGTAGTAATAGGAGATATCAAATCCTTCCTTTATTTATAGTCTCAATATAATCAATCGCTTTCGCGTGTACTTTGGAAACTGAATAAGTTTCTTTGAGACTTACTACAGCACAATACTCAATTGTGTTTCTCCAACATAGTAATAATTGGCTCTTCTAGAGCTCTCAATTAATTTTGTACTACCACAGATTCATCAACATCCATGTGGTGAATATCTTTCTTAAAGAGAAATACCATTATGGTCATGTCAAACTTATATGCAAGATATGTTTCTTGCATTATCGTTGTCCTTTAATAGTCATATTTCCAAAATACTTTGGCGTACAATAGGTACGTGACCAACGATCATTCATGCCATATATATAGCCAACAGGCTTAACACCATTAGGTGTTTCAACTATAGGGCCAAAAACTTCACCTTTTGCCAGCGAATTCAATTCTGATTGAATTGCTTCTTGCCACTTTGGCCAATCACGTCTTTTTCGACATTATTCAACAGATTGAGGTTCGAGATCCTCACATTCTTGCATAATGCTCGATGTGACATTATAAGCAAAGACATTATCCACCACTATATCCACTCGATTAATATTTTCCTCAATATTGATTAGATTTATGGATAGTTCCGTATTTTCCAGAGCCTCGGGCTCAATGGATTCTTCATGAATCTCAGAATTTGTTAAATCATGAATTTCCTCATGAGATTCTTTCGTAGTGTCATTTTGATCATTTGCTTTCCTCTTTCTAGGATTTCGATCTTTGGAACCTAATGGTCTGCCACGCTTCAGGCGTGCATTTGACTCATTGGATATGACACTAGATGATTGTCCAACAGGGACATCAATACGGATTGGGACATTTTCCGCGGGGATGTGGGATTTTGTTATCCTTTTCAAATCTGTAAATGCGTCTGGCATTCGATTTGTTATTCTTTGCAAATGGATAATATTTTGCGCCTCTTTTTCACAAATAGAGGTATGTGGATCAAGATGAGATAATGATGCATTTTTCCACAAAATTTCCCGTTTGGTTTCACCAACTTCTCCCCCTAATTTTGGGAAAAGTGTCTCATCAAATTGACAGTCTGCAAATTGTGCAGTGTACAAATCCCCTGTCAATGTTTCGAGGTAGCGAATAATGGAGGACGATTCAAACTCAACATATATTCCTAACCTTCTTTGCGGACCCATTTTGGTGCGGGATGGCGGTGCTATAGGCACATATACTGCATATCCAAAGATTTTTAAATGGGATATATTAGGTTCATGACCCAAAACCAATTGCAACGGGGAATATTTGTGTCAATTCGTCAGTCAGAGACGAACTAGCATTGCTGTATGCAAAATGGCGTGACCCTAAGCTGAAGTGGGCAGCCGACGAACTAGCATTGTTGCATGTAAAATGGCGTGACCCCAAATCGAAGTGGGCAGCCTCGTTTTCATGAGTAAATGAGGTTTTCAAGATTATACTCATGTATTGTCTCAATCTGATATCCATTTTGAATGATATCTTTAAAACTCAACAAGTTCCTTTTAGACTTGGAGGAGAACATTTTGACTGATATCATTAAAACTCAATAAGTTCTTCTTAGACTTGGAGGAGAACATTGCATTCTCTAAAATATCGTTCCTTTAGGCAGGGTTATAGTTGCTCTTCAGGAGCCTTCAATCAATTTAATTCCCATAGTTTGCCATACAAAAGAAAATATACGAACATGAGAATAAACAAATTTAGTCCGTTTGTTTCATACTTAAACAATATTTTCGAAATCTGCTGAGGTTATTCGACTAACTAAATCAGATAGTCGATTATATGTTTTCCATAATCGATTACTTTGCAGTTTGAAAATTTCAGTTTAAGCATTTTCTTAAAACAATCGATTGTTAAACACACACAATCGATTGTTGAACATTGACAATCGATTGTTAAACACACACAATCGATTATTTGCTATTTTGAAAAACTTCAGATCACACTGTCTTAAGACAATCGATTGTTAAACATAGACAATCGATTATTTGCTATTTTGAAAAACTTCAGATCACACTGTCTTAAGACAATCGATTGTTAAACATAGACAATCGATTATTTGCTATTTTGAAAAATTCCAGATCACACTGTCTTAAGACAATCAATTGTTAAACATAGACAATCGATTGTTGACTATTTTGAAAAACTTCAGATCACACTGTCTTACGACAATCGATTGTTGACTATTTTGAAAAACTTCAGATCACACTGTCTTACGACAATCGATTGTTAAACATAGACAATCGATTGTTGAATATTGACAATCGATTGTTGAACATTGACAATCGATTGTTTTGCAGTTTTAATGCGAAATATTAGATAATCGACTAACTGTTAGGTTAGTCGATTACCTCTACTGGAAAGTAAAAATATTATTGAAATCTGAGCATATTAAAACATTCTAAAGAACTAATACTAACATTATATCATAAACTAACTAATACGAGCTGATACTAATGATTATTATTTTATTCACTAACTATTACAAATAAGTGAAATAAAATCAAACAACTCTATCTTCTTTCATCAAGGTGATGATGCAAGAGAATCAAGGCCATTGGCACAGTTTCAAACCTTCATTAAAGTGATGGCGCAAGAAAAAACGAGGCCTTAGCATAGTCTTGGGTGGATGCATTATTTCTGTCTTTAATGGCGTCTCCGGGACCCATTGCATCCAAATGGATTCCAGCATTCAACACCCATGTCATATAGTTCTTGCCCGAAATTTCAAGGGCAACGAACTTTCTTTTCATAATGTCAGACATAAAACAAAATTACATCAAGAGCGTGTTCATACTTACGGGCTCAATTACATTTATCACATTCACTTCAGGAAATGGATCATAATCATGTGCTTTACACAATCTCATGTCAAATATTACTTTCATAAAGTGAAAGATTATTTTGAGAATCTTTATTATTCTCATTATCACAATAATGACGATTATAATTTCGTCTATTGCCACGTCCACATCCATTGATACCTTTACGGTAATAATTTTGTCTTCTTTCAGACTTATCACATACTGCTACCACATTCTCTAAAGGGAATGGAGCAAATTCAATTGGACGGAATTCTTTGCCACGTCCACATTCATTGATACCTTCATGGTAATAATTTTGTCTTCTTTCAGACTTATCATATACTGCTTCCATATTCTCTAAAGGGAATGGAGTAAATTCAATGGGACGAATTTTCAATTCTTTGCCCACAATCATACATGAATTTAACCATGGCAGGACATAGAGATTTTACCACTTTACGTGGTTATAATTTCTTACAAACTCCATTAGAGTTATAATCAAACTTTGTTGTCTTAGTTTGTATATAAAATCAAATCGTAGAATTTCAAGAATTTGAAAGGGAAAAGTAAATTACTTACCTTTAAGGTATACCAATTATATTTTCAATGTTTTCTCTTCTTGTTTTCTCAACGTTTTTCCCTCTTTGTTTCCGTCTCTTCTTTGTTTTCAATGTTTTTCTTCTTTCGTTCCTTCTGTTTTCTTTTCAACGTTTTTCTTCTATTTTCCGTATAGAAGATTTTGGGATTTGGTTGCGGCAGAACCTCATGTGAAACCCTACACAAACAAAAGCTAAGACAATCGAAAATTTCAATTGGTTAGAGACTCGTGCTGATAACGTGTTATGAAATAATATAAGAACAAGAACAATAGAGAGAAAAATAGAGAGAGGAGTATTCTTATTGATACTTTTAGATGGTTTACAATAGAATAGAACCCCTATATTTATAGGGAGGTGGTGACTTTGCCACCAATTAGTAAACCCTAGAATCTCTCTAATTATAGACAACCTTAAATAGAGTTCTATTTATAACAGTAACTAAATATTATAATTTGGGATTTTATACCGGTACTAAAACGCCTCACTGATGCAACCAAACGAGTACTCGTAACAATTTTGGACACTGAATAGTTGGGGTTCGCTAAGATTGTGTATTTGCCAAACACGGGTCCACGCAAAACCTATATTGTTAGGATCGCGAAATATAGTAAAACGTACTTTGAATGATGATAAATTACAGAATAAAAAAATTACTAAAAAGAGACACAAATATTTTGTAAAATTTTTATATAAGAACAATTGAGCTCCCTAATTTTTAATTTTATAGCCCACCCATTTCAATTTACAACCAATCAACCAAAAGATAATAGGCTAAGATTCAACATTCAATTCCAATAGGTTCTCAAAATTACTATTTAATTTTTAAAAATATTTCTCAAGCTTTTAAGTTAATTTTCTAATCAGTAACTGTGTCTCAAATATTAGTTCAACAAACCAAATCTATTTGGGTGGTGAAAATTAGATTCTTAACAAGGTTAAATATGTGGGTTCAAATTTCGAATTTAATTTTATGAGAAATTTGAAGTGAGTGTTATTTGGACTTATTAGAAATAGTATAAGGAGGTTGTATATAAAATTTGAAATTATTTAGTGGAGATTTGGACTGGTTTAGAACAAGAACTGTAACTGAAAATTGTAGAAGAAATTCATTTATAGACGCTTGTATAAAGGTGCATAAAAGTATATAATAGTGTATAGGATATGTTTAACACTCATATACACTATTATACAAGATTATACATAATTATACAAAAAAGTAACTTCTTCTTCCTTGTGTCTTTTATGAAATTTATCTCAAATCTTGCTCAAATCTATTCCAAATCACTTTAAATTTAAATTTTGAACTCCTTTAGATATTCTCAAAATTTATAAATTTTACAGATCTTAGAAGAAGTTCAAAATTCTAGAAGAAGTTCGTCTACAAATGCTTATATAAAGGTGTATAAAAGTGTATAAGATGTGTTTAACACTCATATACACTATTATACAAAATTATACATAATTATACAAAAAAATGACTTCTTCTTCTTCGTTGCGTCTTTTTCGAAATTTATCTCAAGTCATGCTCACATCTACTCCAAATCACTTTAAATTTAAATTTTGAATTCCTTTTGATATTTTCAATCAGTTGAGACAATACCCAATCCAAACAACTAACAAACTCAAAAAATCTTATTTCGAACGCAAAACTTTGAATGACCTTCAATGGTGGACTTCTACTCTTCAATTTTCTTACATTTTGACCATATGAAAAAGGGGGAGAAGCAGAAAATACATGGCCCCTTGAAGCATATTTAGAAGATGTGAGAAGAAGAGAGTGTGAAAGTAATAGTTGTGAGAATACAGATTTAACTACATAGCTTTTAGAAACAATGGTTGTAAGAACACAACTTTTGAATTTGCAAGTGCTTTCAAATTATGTACAATATGGGCTAGGTTTAAATGGGCAAGTTTTTGTTATGGTGTGAAGTCACGTGTATTTTCTTGTAATTTTTCCAAACATTCGTGGTTTGGTCAATTGACCTACGACCACGAGCGAAAATAAGAAATCCACTATATAAAAGAGAGCATAAAATTTCGAGAGAACATCCTAAAAAAAACACAAGTGACACACTAACACTTGTCTATAAAAATTCTCCCCCTAAATAAGACTCTCAGACCCCTTATGGATATATTGTGGATGCTCCTGAACAAGAAGAAAGTGTAACAACCCTAAATTACTATTGTCGTGATGGCGCCTATCATGATACCTAGGCAAGCCCTCATCTCACACATACCAACATCTTATATTCAAAAAATACACAAATAGTAAATAAAAAATCTCATAAAAACTGGATGGAAAAGCCACAACTCAATATAGAATTTTCCAAAAGATCCGGGTGTCACGGAGTACACGAGCATCTATACAATAATGCGGTCTGACAACTGAAACACTGCCTAGGAAAGTATACAGTATAAACAAAACTAAAAGATAAAGGAGGAGAGTCAAGGTGTGCGGACCCAAGGCAGCTACCTTTAAAATCCCCGACTGAAGGAGCTCCAGAAATTAGCAATCGCCATGTCTGAAAGTACCTGGATCTGCACATATTATGCAGAGTGTAGCGTAAGTAAAACCAACTCAATAAGTAACAAGTCTAAGCTTTGGGCTGACACTAGCGACGAGATCGATCAATACAGTCCATATACATAATAAAGCTGCAAGGAAATGACAAAAATTATGACAATAATATATTAAAGAAAACTCATAATCTGTAGGTACCAGTACATGAATGTAGACATATTTCCAGGTTTATAGTTAAGCTCAATACAAATAAAATACACTTAGTCTGAATGGTATGAGGAATATCACATCCTATATCTATATGCCAATATGCATATCATATGTGATGTAACACAATGAAAGCCTCGTGTACTCACGCTCTCAGAGTACTCAATCTGACTGTCCCAATTCTCACACATCACACTCAATCATTTAGCATTGTATGATACCCGCAACGGTGTTCATCCCGATCCAGTCATGAATCAGTAGAAACTACGCCCTCACTATGGGTGTGCAGACTATAGAGTGGTTTATCATGTCCAAGCGCTAATAAAACCTATTGTGCACAACCCGATCCCATCATGAATCAATAATACTTGTTGCGTTAAGCATCCCGATTCCAGCATGAATCAATAGTAATCGTTGCGTTGTGCAACCTATCCCCATCAATATCATTCCCAAATAGGACCTCAGTCTCACTCTGTCATCAACCTCTCCAGTCTCTCGGGCTTACAACACTCATGCCAAGCAGCCCAAATCAATGATACATCATGAGACAGTATATGATAACAGAGACTAGGATATAATATGCAATGATGAATGCGACTGAGTACATAACTGCAATTAAGCAAATAATTCAAAAGCAAAGAACGTCCATTGTGGGCTCAATAGCACCAACATATAGCCTAAACATGATTTCTAACATAAACCACTTCTCAAGTGCTCTAACACGTAGAGTATAGTAATAATATTCAGATAAGATAACTACACAGTTCCACGAAATCGACCGAACCACAATTACTAAGATGCATGCCCACACGCCCGTCACCCAGCATGCGCGTGATCTCAACACCAATCACTAATTTCATGGATTCATACCTTCAAAACTAAGTTTAGAAATATTACTTACCTCAAACCATACAAATCTCCACTCCAATAAGCCCTTGTCTCATGAATCAGTCTCCGAACGCCTCGAATCTAGCGACAAATAATTTGATACAATCAACTAAGCTATTTGGATCAATTCCATATGAAAATGCTATGTTTTTAATTAAAAGTTAAAAAGTCAACCTCAGACACACTCGGAATCCTCGGAATCTAATAAAAGTTATAAAATTCAAACACATAATCAACCACGAGTCCAACCATATAACAATTACTCAAATCCGATATCAAAATGCTGCTCAAATCCCCAAAATTCAGCCTAAGTAGTTTCTCCATTTCCCCCCAAATTTCTTAACCTAAAACACCAATTAAATGATATAAACAATGATATATTCTTGTGATATAACCAAAACTGAGTTAGAATCACTTATATCAATTGCTCCCTTGAAAATCTCATCAAGAATAGCCTCAATCCGAGCTCCCAAAATCAAATTGTGAAAGTTTACTCTAACTCTTGTTTTTGAAATACTTAAGTCGGCCAGATGCCCTTCTTCGCGATCGCGAAGCACAAATTTACATGCTGTCCAAATTGCACTACGCGAACATGGCATCTCACACATGAATGCGATACACAATTCTACATACATATGCGATCACGACCATATTCATGTGATCGCGAAGAACAATCTCGCATAAACCCAGCTGCCTCACTTCCTTGTACGTGAACGCGATTCACTGCATGCGTTCGTGAAACACGAGATTCTCAACCTACGTGATTGCATCCATACGTATGTGAATGCGAATAGGGAAAAATTCCACAGCCCTCAAAGACCCTTTGCAATCACATACCTATCCACACGATCGTATAGAAGGAAACCAGAACACACAATACCAGCAGGATTCAGTAATCTTCAACGTCCCATTTCACTCCGTTAACCATCTGTAATCCACTGAGGCCCCCGAGACCTTAATCAAAATACCAAAAAGTCCTAAAACATCATCAGAACTCGCTCAAAGCATCAAATCACAGTAAACAATACTAAAACCACAAATCGTTCATCGATTCAAGCCTAATGAACTTACGAATTTCTAACTTCTATATTCGATGCCGAAACGTCTCAAATAAAGTTCGATTGACCTAAAATATTACACACAAGTCATAAATGACACAACGGAGCTACTTCTACTTCTGGAACCAAAATTTGATCTTAGTAACCACAAAGTTAACTCTCGGTTAAACCTCTCAGCTCTCTAAACTTTCATTTTTCAACTTTCGTCGTTCAATCCAAAATCAACTACGGACATCCAAATTACTATCCAGATACACTCCTATGTACATTCACCCTATGGAGCTATCATAACTATCAAAGCTCCATTTTGGAGTCGTTTACGCATAGGTAAATATCCGGTCAACTCTTTTATCTTAAGCTTCCAACCTTGGGACTAAGTGTCCCAACTTATTCCAAAATATCCTTGAAACTAAACCAACAACCTCGAAAAGTCACATATTAAAAATTGAGCATAGAATAGGCATCAAATAGGGGAACATGACTATAACACTCAAGACGATCAGCTGGGTTATTACTGCATCCTCCTATTAAATAAATGTTCATCCTCGAACATGTCTAGAAGCATACATAGAGTCTTAAATGTGTGTGGATATCTGCTCCGCATCTCCTATTCGATCTCCCAAGTTGCCTCCTCGAGTAGCTGACCTCTCCATTGCACCTTCACTGAAGCTATGTCCTTTGATCGCAACTTTCGAACTTGCCAATCCAAAACGACCATTGACTCTACATCATAAGTCAAATCACCATCCAGCTGAAACGTGATGAAATCCAAAACATGAGACGGATCGCTGACATACTTCTGGAGCATAGAAATATGAAACGCTAGGTGAAACCTTGATAGACTAGGCGGTAATGCAAGCTTGTAAGTCACTTCTCCAATCCTCCCAAGCACCTCAAAGAGCCTAATATAATGAGGGCTTAACTTGCCCTTATTCCTAAACCTCATAACAACATTTATGGATGAATCTTTGAGTAGTAACTTCTCCCCTACTATATAAGCAACATTGCGAACCTTTCGATCCGCATAAATCTTCCATCTCGACTGCGCCGTGCAAAGCCAATCCTGAAATAATTTAACTTTGTCCAAAGCATCCTAAACTAAGTGAGTACCTCATATCCTAGCCTCACCCAGCTCAATCCAATCCACCATGGACCGATATCATCTCCCATACAAAGCCTCATACGGAGCTTTCCGAATGCTCTATTGGTAGCTGTTGTTGTAGGAAAACTCGACAAGCGGAAAAACGGATCCCAAGAACCCCCGAAATCTATGACACAAGCGTCATAGCATATCCTCTAATATCGCGATCGGAGTGTTCGTCCATCTGAGGGTGGAATGTTGTACCCATACAAAGCCTCATACGGAGCTTTCCGAATGCTCTATTGGTAGCTGTTGTTGTAGGAAAACTCGACAAGCGGAAAAACGGATCCCAAGAACCCCCGAAATCTATGACACAAGCGTCATAGCATATCCTCTAATATCGCGATCGGAGTGTTCATCCATCTGAGGGTGGAATGTTGTACCCAACTCAACCTGTCTGACCAACTCGTGCTGTACTACTCTCTGATACTGCAATGTAAATTGTGTGCCCCGATCTGAAAGGATGGACATTGGCATACTGTGAAGACGAACAATCTCATGGATGTGGATCTCATCTAACCGCTCCGAAGAATAAGTAGTCCCATCTGGAATGAAACGCGTGGACTTGGTCAATTGGTCCATAACCACCCAAATAGCATTAATTTTCTCAAAGTTCGTGAGTGCCCAAAAACAAAATCCATGGTGATATGCTCCCAACTCTGAAATCTCAAGTCCTTGAAGCAATCCATCTGGTCTTTGATACTCATACTTCACTTGCTAACAAATTAGGCACCAAACTACAAACCCCACTATATCTTTCTTAATTCTTCTCCACCAATAGTGCTGCCTCAAGTCATGATATATCTTTGTGGCGCTCAGGTGAATGGAATACTACGAACTTTGGGCCTCCTCAAGAATCAACTCACATAGCCCATCGATATTGGGTACACAGTTCTGACCTTGCATCCTCAACACCCTTCATCCTAATAGTAACATCCTTGGCATCATCGTGCTGAATAGTGCCCTTAAGGACAAGCAAAAGGGGATCATCATCTGATGCGATCATATAAAGAAGACTGAGAAACCACACATGCTAGAACCTGACGGGGGTCCGAAACATCAAATCTCATGAACTAGTTGGACAAGGCATGAACATCAACTGCAAATAGTCTCTCATTAACAAGAATAAATGTAAGGTTACCCATACTCACTGCCTTTCTACTCAAGGCATCGGCCATCATATTGGCTTTCCTGGGATGATACAGAATGGTAATATCATAGTTATTTATCTTCTCCAACCATCTCCGCAGTCTCAAATTTAGATCTTTTTGTTTGAACAGTGCTCGAAGCTCTGATGATCAGTAAATACTTCACAAGACACACTTTAGAGATAGTGCCTTCAAATCTTCAATGCATGAACGATGACTGCTAACTCCAAATCATGAACCGGGTAGTTCTTCTCATGGGGCTTCAACTGGCGCGAAACATAAGAAATCAGACTAACCTTTTACATCAAGACACACCCAATACCAATCAGAGAAGCATTATAATACATTGTATAAGAACTTGATGTTGAAGGCGAAACTAGAACTGGAGCTGTGGTCAAGGTAATCTTAAGCTTCTGAAAGCTCTCCTCACACTCATCCGACCACCTGAATGGAGCACCCTTCTGGGTCAATATGGTCAAAGGCACTGCGATGGACAAGAAAATCTCTACAAATTGACGATAATATTCGGCCAAGCCGAGAAAACTCCAAATAGCTGAAGACAGTCTAGGCCAACTCTAAACTACCTCTATCTTCTTGGGTCCACCTTAATCCCCTCACTGGATACCACATGCCCCAAGAAGGCCACCGAACTAAGCCAAAACTCGCACTTGGAGAACTTGGCATAAACTTTCTCCTCCCTCAACCTCTGAAGTACAATCCTCAATTGTTTAATGTTCTTCCTAGCTACGTGAGTACACCAGTATATCAACAATTAATACTATGACAAATGAATCAAGATATGGATGAAATACACTGTTCATCAGATGCATAATCTGCTGCGGCATTGGTCAGCACACAAGATATCACAAGGAACTCAAAGTGACCATAGTAGTTCTGAATATTGTCTTCAGGATATGCGAGTCCCGAATCTTCAAATGGTGATGCCCAAACCTCAAATCAATCTTGCAGAACACATTTGTTCCTTGAAGCTAGTCAAATAGATCATCAATACACGGGAAATGATACTTGTTCTTAATTGTAACTTTGTTTAACTGCCTATAGTCACTGCACATCTGTGTAGTACCACCTTTCTTCTTCTTCTTCACAAACAGAACCGGTTCACCTTAATGCGACATACTAGGCCCAATAAACCCCTTATCAAGAAGTTCTAGAAGTCGTTCTTTTAATTCCTTCACCTCTGCTGGTGCCATATGATACGGAGGAATAGAAATGGGCAGAGTGTCCCGCATCAAGTTAATACAAAAATCAATATCCATGTCAGGTAGCATGTGATAAATAGGGATTTTGACTACTTATTTGCACTCTTTTACTTTTGTTTTAGCTCAAAATTTCTTAAAGGTTTCCCAAAAACTAATGAAATATGCTTTCTTACAGGAGTGTTGGAATATGAGCTAATAAGATGAAAATTAACTCAAAAAGGAGTAATTTGGACAAGGGCCAAAACAAGGCTAAAAAGGTGAAATACGGACCACACAATATTGAGTGCAGCCGTAAAACGTGAGGCAACCTCTAATAGAACTCCCATAAAAAATATGGACCGCACAATTATTGTACAGCCCAGAAGATGAGGTTCAGAGGGATAGATTTTAGGGCCATGAAGTAGTGCGGAACACACCATTATTGTGTGACCGTAGAATCAAGAGTGCGGTCGTACATAGAAATGTCCGAACTGCACACATAACTATGCGGATGCACAACCTCCGCAGGAGCAATATTATCTGATAATTTTACTGAGTATAAATAGATCTTTTTGTTATTTTTAGGTTAAGTTTGAACATCTGAACATAGATAGCCGTTTTTCCTTTACTGCTTTGGCTAACTTTCTAATAGTTTAGCATTTTAACATTTGATTTTCTTTCCTTTATCCTTTATTATGATTTTAATCTTAGTTTTTTCAATTTTCTCTATGAGTAGATAAATTCTAGCTATAGTTGTGACTCAACCCTAGTGTGGGTACCTAATGGGTGTTTGATCAGGGCTTGTTTGTGATTGGGTTAGTGATATTTGGCCTAGTTCTTGCTTGTGTTTAAGAATTAATGGTTTCAAACATTAATTCATGCCTAATTGACTTACTCTCTTCTTGAGAAAGAGAGACAAAGTCTAGAAAAACTTGCTTAACAAGGAATTGGGGTGAACTCAAGAAATTGATATCCCCAATTAAAGGGTTGAATCTAGAGATAGTAAGACCAGACTTAAGCATTTCTCACCTGATTTGTACAATACCCATTTGGGTTTGAGAAACCCAATTGAGCAAAATCACTTTAACTACCAGAGATATTGAGTGGGTAATTGTGTGTGATTATTATATTATGACCCTGACCAATCAAACTTTCCCTAGAGCCTACGATCCTTAGGTAACCACCTATGTAGATGTCACGACCCTAGATATTTTATAAACTTGAAAAACAACAACACCAAAAGTATTATTCTCTAAATTCTCATTTGCAAACATTAGCATAATCAGTAGAAGTAGAAATGTGGAAGTGCATTCAGGGCACATTATACACTTAGTCTAAGCATATACCTAATCCAATATAAGTTCTCTGTTGAATCGACCCCGACTCAGTTGGGTAATTATAATCGACTGCTTCACAATCCCCATTAGTGGTGTGAATTTGAGAGACATCAATTTTTAGCACCGTTGCCGATGAGCTGAAAACAGATTTAGCTATGTATTTGATTTTGTGTGTGATTTTTCTTCTTTTCCTTCCGGTTACCACTCTCTTTGTGAAACAACTATAGGTGATATACTGGCTCTCAAAACCAATGATCCTCTTTGAAACGTGCCATTGGGGAAGGATGTGGATGATGACCAAGTTGATGGGGTTCCTCTTCACCTCAAGCAAATAGACGAGGCCGCCCGACACATGACAATGTTCTCTTTCCAAAACCACCTCCTCTAAGAGCAGCGGCACACCGGGTATTTTCGAATGAAGGATATGCAAGTGACATAGTCCCACCCCGTATTAGGGCGGGAAACTTTCAAATCACAAATGTTATGCTTATACTATTGGAACAACGAGGATTCTTTACTGGGGCTCCGAGTCAAAATGCATACAAGCACTTGAAAGGGTATGTTGAAACTTGCAGGGGGAGTAAACAAACCAATGTTTTCGAGGATGCTTTACGGTTGAGTCTATTTCCTCTCTCTTTACAGAGGGAAGGCTTTGGATTGGTTAGAAAGGTTGTCAAATAATTCGATCTATACGTGGGATGAATTGGCCAGAAATTCATTTCCAATTTCTTTTATCCTGGGAATATAGCAACTTTTAAGGATGAGATTCTAGCTTTCAAACAAGAACCCGATGAGATTTTGCATGAGATTGGGGAGGGATACCAAACAATGGTCAAAGAGTTCCACAATAATGACATGAAGGAGGCTATGATTCAACAAAACATTCTATAGGGGGATCAACACTACAAATCAATGTGTGGTCAACTGATTTTCTGGTGGAAATATCATGATCACGCATATGCGGAAGCTTGTGAGATCTTACATGAAATAGTAGACACTTCATCAGCATGGAAAAGTAAATCAAGCTTTCCTCAAGGTGATCCAAATTAGATTCACTTGCACAAAGAGTTACATGATCATGGGCAAGAAATTGTCGAGTTGACCACCACAATGAATCAACTAGCCAAAGCTCAACTTCAACAAGTGCAAGGTCCCAAGAAAGTAAATGCAGTCGAAGGAGTTAGTATGATGGTACACAAAAGAAGAAAAAAGGTCCCTCAAGTGCAAAATCGAGTTGAAAATTATGAGCAATATGATAATGAATTTGATCAAGATGAATAATACAATGATAAAGAGGAGGAAGTATAATGTATGAAAAACTTCCAAGGGCAAAGAAACAACAATCATGGCCCAAGTCAACAACAATGACGACCACAAGAAAATCAAGGAAATTGGAATACAAGCAATAAAGATGGTTGGAACGATAAAAACAACCAAGGGAATTGGAAAAATCAAGGCAATCAAGGAAATTGGAATGGTCAAAATAACCAAGGCAACTGCAGTGGAAATAATCAAGGCTATTGGGGAGGTAACAACCAAGGAGGGTGGAACAACAACAACAAACATGGGTCGGGTTTTCAAAGGCCTCCGATGTTGCAATAACCAAGCAATCTACCTCCCTATCCTTCTCAAGGTCCAAGCTATTCCATCAATGAGATGGGAAGAATGACGAACATGTTTAAGCAAATGATGGAGAAGAATGCCGACTCTGATGCTAAACTAGCCTCTCACAACACTTGTATCCGCAATTTGGAAGTTTAATTGGGCCAAATCTCGCATGCTTTGAACACTCATCCTAGGGGGGCACTACCAAGTGATACAGTGGTAAACCTAAAGGGTGGGAACAACATGGGGCATTCCATGGCCATGACTAGAAGGAGTGGAAAAGGTGGAGATGCAACCACCTCAAGTCAAAAAAAATTGTGGATGAGGAACAATTGATATAAGAAGATGAGATTCCAAGCAATAAAGTGAAAGTAAATGATGATGTGAGAATGGATATTGAAGACAATGTGGAGGAGACTCAAGAAGAAGTGAACCCATATAGGGAGCACATTGTTGACATACCAGAACCGGTAGTGCCAAAGGCTAAGGAACCAATTCCAATGCCTCTTCCACTATACCCTCAGAGGCTTGCCACGCAAAATAGCAAGAAACAATTCACAAAGTTTATTGACAAGATGAAGATTTTGTCTATCAATGTACCATTGGTTGAGGCCTTAGAGCAAATGTTGGGTTATGCAAAGTTCATGAAAGACTATGTGACCAAGAAGAGGTCGATGAATTGTGAGACTACAAAGAGACACATCAAGTGAGTGCAATTGTGCACTCAATGGCTCCTAAATTGAAAGATCCAGGGGGTTTCACAATCCCTTGTACTATTAGAAGTGCCAAATTTTCCAAAGCTTTATGTGATCTTGGGTAAAGTATCAACTTGATGCCCTATTCGGTGTTCAAAACTTTGGTAATCGGGCAAATCCATGAGGTTAAAAATGGCGGACCATACTATAAAGAGACCATTGTGTATTATTGATGATGTATTGGTGCGTGTTGACAAGTTCATCCTCCTGGAAGACTTTGTGATTCTTGATTGTGAAGTGGACTATGAGTGTCACGACACAAACTGATGGGCCGTAACGGGTACCCAGTTCCTTGCTCAATTAAGTATCAACGAAACGTATCTTTCTTATTACATCAACATGGGTGAATGGTCCGTATGAGGTAACAGGAATAAATCACGAGGGAATACTCGGCATAAAATGACCCAACCTGATATACTAACTTATACATATGACATACGGGCCTATAAGGCCAAAAATAATCACTCAAACACCGAACATAGGCCGATAATACCATACAATCTTTTACATACATGACATATATCTACAAGCGTATAAGAATGCATAATTTTATAAAGGTTAGGAAAACATACCAAGTAATATACGTCTAAATTGTACTAACCAAACAAGCAACTCTGAAGCAAATGAAGCGCACCAACATCTTTCGCTGAGCTGATAGCCTACTTGGAGGGCTGTCGACCTGTCTATTGTGACATGTGGGCATGAAAAGTAGCATACCCATGAAAAAGGGACGTCAGTACAAATAATATACCGAGTATGCAAGGAATGAAAATCAGTAAATAATAAACATGAGAGGAACATGGAGTAAAAAACTCGACATGTATGTTTGCATAGCTCTGTGAATCATTTCAGTTTTATAATGCCATGCATATGCATATAAATGTCATACCATGCATGAGTATATGTGTTAATAACATCATCAAGCCTCCGAAGTCATCCCATCATATCATCTCAGCAACTATGGGCAAATCATCAACGTATACCAGCTGATCTCGTGGTGGTGCGTATATAATGCAGTAACCTTTTCCCATATATATATATATACATATATATTTTTTTGTGTGTGTGTGCGCGCGCGTGCGCATATCTAACTCCATCTGGTCATGGGTCAATGTACATGAATGCAATGCATGATAAGTACATCAATAAAATATCTTGGAGTGTAATAAGACCATTATTTCTTTGAGTGATATCATAAAGTAAAAATTTTCAACTTACTCTGATACTCATGAAAAAATGATATAATGATATGAAATATGGAGAATCAAAAACATAAGCATCCCTAGCATTTCTATGAATAGAGTCGTTTATGAAAATTACGCATTTGTTCGTTTTGTTTGTGTCGCATAGCTCATGACAAAAGAAAGAAGGAATATCCTTAAATACCTAAGACAATTCTCTTGACAATACCTCTAACATATGTTTTTTGCAACAAAACACGTGACGACAAGATCGGATTAAGAAAAATAATTTATATAATATTTTTAAAAAAGTTACACCGTATTCCCTTAGAATTACAAACCTCACGTTGCTAAGGTGATAAGAAATGTCATTGGAATTGAGGTGGCTAATGTCGGAATATTTGTAGGAATTGTTTGAAGATATTAAGAATTCACTTCATATAAAGTAACATCTGTTTTGCAATATGTATAATAGGAAGAACGCTATATGATCACTTACTTGCATATCTTAATGTCAAGTAAAGCTAAAATGTCAAAGTTTTAAGTATGACTTTACACTTAATTCTCTTGTATATAAAACCTTAGTTGGACACCTTTCAATATGGTGTATGAGTCATTTAATGCATTACAAAGGCCTGCCACGTAATGCCTTCTTAAACTTATCCAAATTTGATCTCTTTTCCTTAAATAATTTATTAATTTCCCACTAATTCAATAATTAACCAATTGTCTATATAATTAAGAATTATCTCAAATTACTTAAATTACTACTCACTTTTAATATATTTTGAATATCTTTCTATTATGGCTATGTGGTACCTTATATCGCACTACTCCATAAAAATGAGGTATTATAATTTGGACCGTATTTGTTCGACCTAATGCATTCTCTTTGATTCGCTCACCCTGTCACTTTTATGAATTTACTCATCATTTATAAAATAGCATAATCTTTATAATCTCAAAATAATATTTTCCTTTGACTGATGTCAATTACCTTACGACAAATTCAAGGTACAATACTACAGGGTGCAACATCGTCGTAATTTAATACCGTGAAGCATAACATCATCGTAATATAATACTTCAAGGCATAAAATTATTGTAATATAATAATGTACGTAACATCATCATAATTTAATATTGCAAGGCGTAACATCATTGTAATATAATACTGCGGGACGTAATATCGACATAATGTTGCGGGGTATTACACTGAGTTGCCTATTATTTTGGGTAGACCTTTCCTTGCTACGAGGAAGCCTCTTGTTGATGTGGAAGCCGGTGATCTCACCTTCTGGGTGGGTGATGAAAATGTGGTCTCCTATGTGTGCAATGCTATGAGGCAACCAAATAGCAATGAAGTTTCTTCGTTCGCGGACTTGGTAACGGATGTGATTATTGATGATGCTAGTAATACTGAGGATACATTTGTGGCCGTTTTGCTAGACCTTGAGGATGATGAGGTGAAGGGTGGCTATGCGGAATGTGTGAATGCTTTGCAAGGAATGAGGTCCCACACTTATGAATCCTACAAGTTATCTAGATCTTGAAAATCAGAAAACTCCTCCAATAAATCCCTCAATCGAGGAGTCTCCCACCTTGAATTTAAAGCCATTGCCTCTACATCTCAGGTATGAATGCCTTGGCCTTTTTTATAATTTACCGGTTATTCTTTCCTTTCGTTGACTAAAGTGCAGGTAGACTCCACATTGGTTGTGCTACAAAAGAGGAAGAAAGCTATAGAATAGACATTGGCGGATATTCTGGGCATAAGCCCTACCTTTTACATGCACAATATTATTTTGGAGGAGGCTGCCAAACCCTCTGTTGAACATCAAAGGAGGCTAAATGAAGCAATGCAAGAGGTTGTCATAAAAGAGATCAAAATATGGTTGGATGCCGGGGTTGTTTACCCCATTTCTGATAGTTCATGGACTTCTCCAATGCAATGTGTCCCAAAGAAAGGGGGCATGACTGTGGTTACCAATGACTAGAATGAGTTGATTCCTACAAGAACTGTGACTGGGTGGTGAGTGTGTATGGACTATCACAAGCTCAACAAAGTGACAAGAAACTTCCCTTTCTTGATCAGATGCTTGATAGGTTGGCCGGTCGTGCTTTCTATTGTTTTCTCGATGGGTATTTCTGTTACCATCAAATTATTATTGTTACGGAGGATCAAGAAAAGACCATTTTCACTTGTCCCTATGGTACTTCCGCGTTCTCGCGGATTCTATTTGGGTTGTGTAATGCACCAGCGACCATTCAACGGTGTATGATGGTTATATTCGCCAATATGGTAGAGGATACTCTTGAGGTCTTCATGGATTATTTTGTTGTGTTCGGGAATTTCTTTGATGGTTGCTTGAAAATTTTGGATAAGGTCTTGGAAAGATGTAAAGAGACGAACTTGGTATTGAATTAGTAGAAATGTCACTTCATGGTCGAGGAGGGCATTGTCCTTGGCCATAAAATTTCAAAGAATAGTATTGAGGCCGACAAGGCCAAAATAGAGATGATTTCTAAACTCCCCCCTAAAAATTCGTGAAGGGAGTGAGGATCTTCTTGGGTCATGCGAGGTTCTATCGTCGATTCATAAAGGATATTTCCAAAGTGGTGAACCCCTTGTATAAGCTTTTGGAGAAGGATGCCAAGTTTCATTTCAACGAAGATTGCATGAAGGCATTCGAATTACTTAAGTTCAAATTGACTAACACTCCTATTATTACCACGCTGGATTGGAGCTTGCCGTTCAAGCTCATGTGTGATGCAAGTGAAGTGGTGGTTGGAGCGGTGTTGGGGCAAAGTATCAACAAATATTCCATCCGGTCTACTATGCCAGCAAGACCATGAATGATGCCTAAGTCAACTAAACACAGACCGAAAAAGAGCTCCTTGCTATTGTTTTTGCGATGGAGAAGTTCCTCCTGTGCTTGATGGGTACAAAGTTGATTATTCACACCGACCATACGAGCGCTTTGATATTTGATGAGCAAGAAAGATTCTAAAGCAAGATTAATGATGTGGGTGCTTCTATTGCAAGAGTTTGATTTAGAGATTCAAGACTGCAAGGGTAGTGAAAATTAAGTGGCGGACCACTTGTCTCGTTTGGAGGAGGAAGGAGGCCATATGATGGTCTTGAGATATATGATTCATTTCCCGACGAGCAACTCCTAGACATTTCAATAACCAGGATTCCATGGTTTGCCAACTTAGCCAACTATCTTGTGACTGGTATTATACCGAATGAGTTCTCTTCAAACCAAAGGAAGAAGCTCAAACGGTATTGCCTTGACTATTATTGGGATGACCGTACCTTTTACGAATTTGTACCGATGGTGTGATTCAACGATGTCTGCCGGAGGAGGAACAAGTGGGATTCTTGAGGCTTTCCACTCTTCACCATATGGTGGTCACCATGGTGGATCAAGAATGGCGAAAAAAGTGTTGAGTTTTGGATTTTATTGGCCTAATCTCTACAAGGATGCTAGTGAACTTTTCAAGCCTTGTGACGAATGCCAAGGGGACGGTGGAATCTCAAAGAAGAACGAAATGCCTTTCACAACTATTTTGGAGATAGATATTTTTGATGTGTGAGGTATTGATTTCATGGGCTCGTTTGCTATCTCTTGCGAGAACACCTTCATTCTAGTCTAGATTGATTTGTATCTAAGTGGGTCGAGGCCGGTGCTTTTCCGAATAATGAAGCGAGGAGTGTGGTGGCATTCTTGAAGAAGAACATCTTTACAAGATTCGTTACTCCAAGGGACATAATAAGTGACGGGAGTTCGCATTTTTACAACAAGGATTTTGATATCTTACTCACAAAGTATGGTGTCACTCATAAGGAATCAACCACCTATCATCCTCAAGCAAGCAGACAAGCAGAAGTCTCCAATCGGGAGATCAAGAGTATTTTGTCAAAGATAGCGAATGCCAACCGGACGGATTTGTCAAGAAAACTTGATGATGCTTTATGTGTTTTTAGAACGGCTTATAAAACATCGATCGTGATGTCTCTACACCGGTTGGTGTTCGAGAAAGTGTTGTCATTTTCTGGTGGAACTTGAGAATAAGGCCATGTGGGCTTTGAAGAAGTTGAACCTTGAGTGATATGTTGCCACAAACTTAAGGGTGGCACGATCGAATGAGCTAGATGTATTCCAGTACCGTTCCTACACAAGCTTGTACCTAAACAAGGAGAAGATGAAGTACCTCCATGACAAGTACATCCATAATAAGAAGTTTAAAGAAGGTGATCTTGTGCTATGTTTCAATTCTCAGTTACGGATGTTTCCAGGCAAGTAGAAGTATAAATAGAGTGGCCCATTTGAAGTAGTGAATGTGACCCCGTTTGGTGATTTGGACTTGAAAAATAAGAATGATGAGGTTTTTAGAGTCAATGGGCACTGGATAAAGCACTATCTTGGAAAGGTTGATGATGGCCACATCGTGGCGGTTCTTATTTCAAATGATTCGTAATCTGTGTCGTGGCGCGACTTTAAATCAGGCGCTTCTTGGGAGGCAACACATGTATTTTTCTTTTTCTTAATTCTTTTTTATTTGATAGGCTTTGGTTTATGCTAACTAGTTTTGAATTGTATGCAGTAATGGGTGTGCATTGTAGGGTCTGTGCAAGAAAAATTGGCTAATTCTTAAAAAAGTGCGAACTGCACATGAATTATGCGGACCGCTCAATTCTATAAGGAAAAGTAGAAATCAATCTGCATCCACACAATGTTGTGTGTGGTCACACAATTA
Organism: Nicotiana benthamiana; assembly: GCA_034376525.1. Lineage (NCBI taxonomy): Eukaryota > Viridiplantae > Streptophyta > Magnoliopsida > Solanales > Solanaceae > Nicotiana > Nicotiana benthamiana. The sequence goes on from CM067326.1 coordinate 70,877,346, forward strand.
GAAGACCAAAAGTGCATGCTCTCTGAAGACTGGCTTGTCAAATTTATAGCAAATCTGTCGCCGCAAAAAAGATTTTGCTGTCCGCAGAAATTTTGCGGCCGCACTCATTTTTTTACAAACCACAATAAAAATTATACGGCCGCACTCAACTTAAATTTGGGGAGACTTGGTCAACCTATAAATAGAATCTCAATGCACTACATCTTTAAGCAGTCTAAGTTCTTTAACTCTAAGCAAGCACAATGCAAGTTTAATTAATTCACAATCTCACACATTTCATTTGTGTAGATTCGAATCTTCATCCTTCATCACGGGTATGTTCATTACATTTTTAGATTTTTCAATTTCTCTTAGGTTTTTTTCTTTTGTGTTGGGGTTATTTTTAGGCCTAAAATATTAAGTGTTAATCATGTGTGCTTAGAATCATGTGGGTAATATCATATATGTTCATTGGGGACTATCTAGATCATTAATCATGTGTAATTGCAAATACCATGCCTAAATTATGTCAAACTTGCACAACACAGAGTTAGTGCTGCATAATTTCAAATTGTGTGGCCGCACACAAATTTGTGTGGTCCGAAGATCTTAAAGTTAGGGCAAAAGTGTACATGAAAAGTACGGACCAAACTCAAATTTTGCAGTTTGCAGAAAATTATTCAGTTTGCAGAAAAGTGTGTGTGACAGCACTGTTGAAAGATCAGAGAACTAGTAGTATGAACCTGTGGTTGTAGACGCACTCAAAATTATATCGCCCCCACATCAGGATGTGAGACCACACTTCAAAATTGTGCGGTCCGTACATGTCAGTTTGCGAGCACACTCACTTTTCTGCGGTTCGCACTCTCTCTTATATAATTTGATTTCCTTCAACTGTCATGCATCTGTGTACATTGTATTAAGCTCTAACTAACTTATGTTCTTGGTATTGCAGACAATGGTTTTGATCACGAGGCATAGGAGATACTTCTAAAGGGAGAGGTGAATCCTCTCGAGGCCGGTGCAGCGGTACTCAACCTCTAGGAGTGCAGAAAAAGCCTTTGACTAAAAAGCATACCCAAGGGAGAGGTAGGGTCATAAAGCCTTCAAAATCAAGCTCTTATTTCCTGTCTAGGAAGCCTCCAAAGGTAAATCAATGGAGGAACAACCTGAGGCCCAGTCCCAACTATCACATTCTAGAAGGTACCAACTCCGTGACGAACCCTCTACCTCGGTATGTTCTTTTGAGGGTTAAGATGTCGGCAGCCAGGGTTTAGAGCCCTTCTCTACACACACTCCTCTTGCACCAATTGATTTAGATGATGATGATGATGATGTTCCTAATGATAGTAGCGGAGGTGACACTAGAGTGGGCGGCCTTGAGAGGTCGAAGAAGAAGGAAATATAAGAGGATTGGTTTATGAGATTGACGGCCTTCACACGGTTCAAAGAGTGGTGGCCCTAGAGATCACTCATAGCGGATCGCTTAATTAAGGATTTGGATATTCACAATCCAAATATCCTTAGACACTTCCGGGAGTGAACATGGTGAAGGTGGTTCGCCTAAAGTGTCATCGATGCAAATGAGCACTTAGTTAAAGAATTTTATTCCAATGTGTCTCACATAAAGAAGGGTACCAAGATAAAAAATATGAGAAATCTGAAAGTCAAATTCGATTCTTGCTCTTTGATCTCTTACGTGGGCTTTGAAGAAGTAGATGCAATCTAGTAATTGGAAAAGCTTGCTATGGATGATGCAGCTCGCCCGTGGCTAGCTGAGATGTTGGCTGCTCGAGGACCACCACCACCGTGGATCACAATAGGGGTTCCTATCCTCCGGGCCACCCTAAGTTTTGAAGCTAAAGGGTGGAAGACCTCTGTGTGTAGACGTATTGATTCAGGTTTGAATGAGAACAAACTCCCACTTCCCTGAGCAGTTCTGGTGGCTTCTATTATGGCTGGGTACCCAATCAAAATGGGTGCCATCATATCAACCAATATCATATTAGCGGTCCAAAAAGGTGAAAGATCCTACTCTTATCCAAACACCTACACAGAGTATTTCTTCGAAAAGGTGGAGCTGAGGCTATATGATACAAAAGCAAAGGCCAAGAAGCCCTTCTCATGTTACCACCTGCAGGGTGATGATAACCCAAAGTTCAAGGGTAAAGCCACTACCACTGTTGACGAGCCATCGGTGGTGGGTTCAAAGTCGGCTGCTGAGCCATCTACAGTTCCCATGCCTTCCACAACAGCCGAGCCTTCCATCGGTACAGCTGACATGCCACCAGCTTCATATTCTAGATCGTCAGCTTCATTGCCAGTGCCAACCTTATCCACTTATCCAGTCACGGCACTGCGAATCTCCTAGACATTGGCGAGTCTTAACAATTAGATGCAGACTGCTACTTCAAAGTTGTCTGATATATCCAGTGCTGTTGCAACACATTTTTATGCCCAACAGCATCACGTATACCTCCATCAATGGAGGAAACAATGTCAAATATCCTAGAAAATCAGAAGACGAATATGGAGACTCTAGTGGCACATGGGGAAGTCATTGAGGAGTTGGGAAAATAGGTGAAAAAGATGCAGAAATCTCAGGCTTCGAAGAAATGAGTGGATAGATTAAGAAAAGAAGTTTCCAAGAACGCATCTGCTGGAGATATACCACTTGATTTTCTGATGGAGACAGCACTAGCAGCACCTATTGTGCCATCAATACCCGAGGCATCAGAGGCAGCAACTGGCTAGTCTGAAGAGCTAGACCTTACTGCCCACATCACTGAGGAGATGCTCCAGATGCTCACCAACCCTGTTCTCCCTCGGCCAGGTGATGATGAGATCCAGTTTGAGGATCCAGATGGTGCTGATGTTGCCATGCACACTGAGACCACATAGAGAGTTCTCTTCACTCACTACTCTTCCTTGTTCTTATTTTTGTTAATCATCGAGGACAATTCTTATTTTTATTCAGGGGGAGGTCTATTTTGGATAGTTTATTATGACATTGAAATGTTCCTGTAATAACTCTAATACTCTTATTCTTTTATATTTATTTTTCTCTTTTGTTATGTATATATTCCACCTTTTCCCTTAATGTATATATTCATTTCCCCTGGATTTGTACATTCATTTGTCTTACTTTCCGTAGTTTTTTTCATAGCTTCTTTAGTTTATTTTTCTTAGTAGTATAACTTTTTATTGACTTTAGTAGATTTTTTTTTGATTTGTTAGTTTCTTTTTATATTTAAGTGAACAATAAGCCCTTGGCTTTCTTTATGCCACGATTTTTTCCAAAGCTAGGTTTTATGTGAACCGGGTGGTTCTTCCAGCGATGGATGATGTGACAATCTTCTTAAGGGATTGAGTCCATTTTTTATGTTTAGGTGAAAAATAGTAGTAATGAATAAAAGGGTCTCAAGCATTCTTCACTTGGTACCAACACATTTACCTACGACCTTATGGTTAAAAATAAGTTGTTGGTAAAAAATAGCTCTAGCTGTGACCTTTTCACTCTTGTGTTGGCTTAAGCAGTCATTGAGTAATTCAGCAAGTCATTTGTGATTTTCAATCTTAACTAGGGTTGTTGTGGGCCCTCGACTCTGTTATCTTTAGCAATCCAGCAACGTGAGAGGTAGATATTTATTTGTAAGTCCAAGTACCCGTGCTAATAGTCCAAAACTTGCCCCGAGTATTTCTAGGCAAAATTCTACGTGTAGCTTGGCTTGAGAAATGATAGTAGCCTCACCTTGATCCAATTTACAATCTTGTATAGCCTACCAATGTGATATCCCCAGTCAACTCATTTGAGCCTAAGAACTTTTTTTTTAATAACCACATTACAAGCCTTTATCCATTTTGTAATGACCCTCTCTTGGCACCCGATCTTTCCTTAGCATTCTTGAGAAACGACTGGTTAAAACATAAGTTCGGGGGAGAGACGAGGAGTTTGAAAGTTAAATAAAGTTACAAAGAAGGAGGAAAAAATGAAGAAAAGTGAAGGCAAAGAAAAGAAAGAAAGAACAAAAAGGAAAATGCCAAAAAAGAAAGTGAATAATGTAAGAGTTGAAGGGATTCAAAGAAAAAAAGATTGAAAGACAAGGGATAAGTAGATAAGGAAAAAATAAATATCATGACCAAGAAAGAGTGACATTATGTCTCTCTAGTTCCCCCGAGAAAAACGATAATAACTCAAAGAGTTGACAAAGTATGAGCCAAAAAGAGAAAATGGAGTGCTTAAGGAAAGATGAATCCATTCTATTCTACCAAGTCCTATCTTGGTCCAAAAGCCTTCATTACATTCCGAAAAACGCCCTACATAATTTCAAGTTAAGTGAGCTTACATTAGTGGAGATTTACATGAGGAGCAAGCATATGGTACTTAGAGCCGTACTTCTGACATTCTTTTGAGAGAGATGAGTGAACTTTTCATAATCCTTGAATTGATTGTTACATTCTAAAGTGAGATATGCTAATAGAGAGTTGAGAATAAGGAGTTTGGGATCCACAATGACCTACATAATAGAGCGAGCTTCCTTGATGAATAAAATCATCTCGTGATGCTCTAGTGTCACATTAGAACTATTGTATTCAAAAAGTCAAATTATTGCATTGTTGATAATCCATACGTGTTGTGGGAAGTTGGTCCCAATTTATGTGCGTTTGATTCACCTTAGGCTAGCTAAAACAACTCTTTTATTGTGTAGATGGGAGTTACCTTATTTTCTTGAGGACAAACAAAAACTTAAATTTCGGGGAATTGATAAGTAGAGATTTTGATTACTTATTTGTGTAGAAAATCATTCTATCCATGATATGTGCGCTTTGGTTGTACTAGCATGATTTTCAGGTATAGGTTTTGATGAATGACAAACAATGAAGTCAACTTGTTAAACAATGTTATTGTATGACAAACAATGAAGATGCATTAGCAAACAATCAAGATTGAATGCCGAGAAGCATATTGATGACGGAATTGCATAGACAAGCCAAAGACGAGCTCAAATGTTCAAGACCGAAGACAAGGCGTAGGTCGTTAGGTAGAACCAATGTAAGAGCAACGCTTAAGTTATCTCGTCTTTTGGCTCTACATAGGTCATCATAAATATGCATAAAATCATTTTATCAAATCATATTTATCATAAACATATTTTAAATACTTCAAACAAAATGTTTTTAACGTTTTCAATTTTGGTTTTTGAAGTAAGTTGTCAATTATGGACAGCATAATAGAATAATCGATTATGCAAAGTGATAATCGATTATTCTGGGAAATTCCATTTATTGGAAATTTCCACAGTGTAGGATAATTGATTATCTTGTGTCCGTTGCCAGTTTTTGAACACTGTAACAACATAATCGATTATGCATATCACAATAATCGATTATCCTGCATAAAATCAGCTTCCGATTTTGTAACAGTAAGCTGATAATCGATTATCCAAATCTGATAATCGATTATCTTGGCATAAAATCAGCATAATTGATTGCCAATTAAGCAACAGACATACTACTTCTACCACCTATAAATAGAGGTCTTTTGAGCTGAATTGAAACACACAACACCTCTCATTATTCATATACATATTGATATCATTCGTGCATCATTATAGAGCTTTTGTTGAGCCATTTGAGAGACAACTTTGAGTTGTTCATAGAGCTTATTTTGTATCTCTTTATCTACTCTTATTAGAGAGCTCTTGTTGTAAAAGAGAAAGGTGTTTGAGAAGACAGTATCTTCTCATTAATTGTCGGGTTTGCTAAGTACCCTAAATCTTAGTGTGTGAAGTCTTGTGGTGCGGTATCCACGAGCAAGGTGAAGTCTTGTGGTGCGGTATCCACGAGCAAGGTGAAGTCTTGAGGTGCGGTATCCTCGAGCAAGTTGAAGTCTTGTAGAGTGTACATCTACGAGCAAGTGTAACGGTTTGTTAGGCACCCGTAAGCTTAACGGAGTTAGTGGAATCTCGAGAGAGTCTCTCGGGGACTGGACTAACCACTTGTTGTGGTGAACCAGAATAAATTCAGTGTGTTCTTTCCTTACTATTTTAATTACCGCATTTACTTTACTCCTGCAATTTTAATTCCGCAATATTTATCAATATTCTCGTGCCGCACTATTCACCCCCCCCTCTAGTGACGGGCATAAATCCTAACAATTGATATCAGAGCCTAACTCTCTGAAAGCCTTAACCGGTTGAGAGAACGATATATATTTTTTGTTGAGAATATTGAACGCAGGAATGATGAGCGAAGGACACTCCACCTATTGGCCTCCACTATTTGACGGAACAAATTACACATATTGGAAAGAACGGATAAGAATCTTCATCCAATCAAATAACTTTCGCTTGTGGCAAATCATCAAGAACGGTGAACATAACGCAAAGGCCGTCAACTTATTATATTGTGCGGTGAATACGGATGACTATCGGAAGATTTCTTGTTGCACAACCGTCAAGGAGATGTGGGATAAACTCGAGATCACTTATGAAGGTACGTCTCAAGTCCGAGAATCTAAAGTTGATTTTCTAACACATGAATATGAACTCCTTAAAATGAGGGAGAAAGAACCCATCGGTATTATGTTCGAACGATTCTCAAAAATCGTCAACGATCTTCATGCTCTCGGGAAAGTGTACACGAACAAAGATCTTGTTCGAAAAATCCTACGGAGTCTCACTCCCGAATGGCGTTCCAAAGCCAATGCCATCCAAGAGTCGATAGGAATCACGGATGTCACAATTGATGGACTAAGAGGTAACCTCGAAACTTATGAAAGCACAATTCTTAATCCCTATCTTAGAAGTAAAAGTTCGAATATTGCCTTCAAAGCCTCATCTTCTAAAAGAGTAGAGGTAAGTGATTCGAAAAGCGATGATGATATTATTTCCAATGATAAAATTAAAAAGTTTTATAAGTTTATGAAGAAGGAAATAAAGAAGGAAGAACCAAGTCCTTCATGCCAAAATTGTGGAAAACTTGGCCACACCAAATCACATTGTCCAAAATCCAAGGACAAGAAAAAAAACACACACCAAAGGCGTGTGACATGGGATTCGGACAGCTCGGGCGATGAAACTGCCGCACTATGCCTCATGGCCAACGAGGAAGAAGAGGTAAGTAATTCTAACTCTTATTCTTATGAAGAATTACAAGAAGCTTTTCAAGAATTATATGATGAATTGAAAAAGTCTTCAAAAATCTCCAAAGAGGCCAAGGCTAAAATTAAAGTTTTAGAAGAGAAAAATAATTTTTTGGAAAATGACAATATTGATCTTAGAAATAAAATTAAGGAGATGCATGAAGATTCTTCAATTGATCAAAATTCTAATTGTTCATCTTGCGATTATTTGAAAATAGAGAACATAGAACTTAGGAACACACTAGAAAAACATAGTGTTGATGATCCTAAAACAATTGAAGAAATTAAGAAGAATATTAGAAAGGATGATAGAAATGAAGTTAGACCACCTAGAAATAATTCTAGGAACTTCACTAATGAGTCTAAAATTAATCTTTTTAGACCACCTAGAAACAACTCTAGGAATTTTGTTAATGAGTCTAAAATGAATAATTTTAGACCACCTAGAAATAACTCTAGGAATCGCAATACTTCTAGGAATAACCACTTTAGATCACCTAGAACGTTTTTGACTCAACCAAGACATATGCACAACCCGAATGTTATATGTCATTATTGCAACCGGGTAGGACACATAGCACCCGTATGTTTTGCAAAACATAGAGATTTATCTTTTGACTATGATTATTATTTGCCTAACCCCCAAGGACCCAAAAGTAGTTGGGTACCGAAAACCTATTTTTAGGTACTTTTGCAGGTGTGCTTGAAAACTACAATATCGTAGTAGATGCACCAAGCACGAAACCTTATTGCATCGAGGGGGAATTTCGGTTAATTATCATATTTTTGTTAAAAACATAATAGTTGATATGTGTTAACAATTAATATATCTTTGTTAACAATTGATATTACGTATTTTTGTTGATTCATTTTTTGATAACTTTTATCTTGAATAACAATTGGAATCAATTATTTTTGTTAAAAATAATGATTGATTCATGTTTTGATAACTCTTATCTTGAATAACAATTGGTATCAATTATTTTTGTTAAAAATGATAATTGATTCATGTTTTGATGAATATTATTTTTGGTTTGAATAACTGTTGATATGTTCTTAAGTAATATGATTTGCAAAAATAACCGTCACTATGGTTGTTATGTTTTTACTAACTTTTGGTATTATTTCATGTTGGTATGACTTTTTAAAATATCGTCAATGTATATTCCTCATTGTATTTCCCATTTTATTCTTGTCACTAACAATTGATATACCCAAAAGGGGGAAGTGTCGAAAGGGGAAAGTAGCCTTTGTATACTCTTCTTTTTGCTAATGCCAAAAGGGGAAAGAAATTAGGCGATATGCATCAAATAAGGGGGAATGAATCTACGTTATAGTATGCCTTATTTGAGGGGGAATTATCATTAAGGGGAATAGTTTGCATGAATTGTATGTTGAGATATAGCATGAATTTAGGGGGAATCCGATATGCATATCTCCTGTTGTTTGTCATTATCAAAAAGGGGAATGTAGAAAATCATTCTATCCATGATATGTGCACTTTGGTTGTACTAGCATGATTTTCAGGTATAGGTTTTGATGAATGACAAACAATGAAGTCAACTTGTTAAACAATGTTATTGTATGACAAACAATAAAGATGCATTAGCAAACAATCAAGATTGAATGCCGAGAAGCATATTGATGACGGAATTGCATAGACAAGCCAAAGACGAGCTCAAATGTTCAAGACCAAAGACCCAAGGCGTAGGTCGTTAGGTAGAACCAATGTAAGAGCAACGCTTAAGTTATCTCGTCTTTTGGCTCAACATAGGTCATCATAAATATGCATAAAATCATTATATCAAATCATATTTATCATAAACATATTTTAAATACTTCAAACAAAATATTTTTAGCGTTTTCATTTTTGGTTTTTGAAGTAAGTTGTCAATTATGGACAGCATAATAGAATAATCAATTATGCAAAGTGATAATCGATTATTCTGGGAAATTCCATTTATTGGAAATTTTCGCAGAGTAGGATAATCGATTATGAGAATTGCATAATCGGTTATCTTGTGTCCATTGCCAATTTTTGAACACTGTAACAACATAATCGATTATGCATATCACAATAATCGATTATCCTGCATAAAATCAGCTTCCGAGTTTGTAGCGGTAAGCTGATAATCGATTATCCAAATCTGATAATCGATTATCTTGGCATAAAATCAGCATAATTGATTGCCAATTAAGCAACGGACATACTACTTCTACCACCTATAAATAGAGGTCTTTTGAGCTGAATTGAAACACACAACACCTCTCATTATTCATATACATATTGATATCATTCGTGCATCATTATAGAGATTTTGTTGAGCCATTTGAGAGACAACTTTGAGTTGTTCATAGAGCTTATTTTGTATCTCTTTATCTACTCTTATTAGAGAGTTCTTGTTGTAAAAGAGAAAGGTGTTTGAGAAGACCATATCTTCTCATTGATTGTCGGGTTTGCTAAGTACCCTCAATCTTAGTGTGTGAAGTCTTGTGGTGCGGTATCCACGAGCAAGGTGAAGTCTTGAGGTGCGGTATCCTCGAGCAAGTTGAAGTCTTGTAGAGTGTACATCTACGAGCAAGTGTAACGGTTTGTTAGGCACCCGTAAGCTTAACGGAGTTAGTGGAATCTCGAGAGAGTCTCTCGGGGACTGGACTAACCACTTGTTGTGGTGAACCAGGATAAATTCGTTGTGTTCTTTCCTTACTATTTTAATTACCGCATTTACTTTACTCCTGCAATTTTAATTCCGCAATATTTATCAATATTCTCGTGCCGCACTATTCACCCCCCCTAGTGACGGGCATAAATCCTAACAATTTGCACTTGTTTACTTTCGTTTTAGCTCAAACTTTCTTAAAGGTATTCCCGAAAACTAATGAAATATGCTTTCTTGTAGGAGGGTTGGAATATGAGCTAAAAAGATGAAAATCAACTCAGGAAGGAGTAATTTTGGACAAGGACCAAAACAAGGCTAAAGGGGTGAAATGCGGACCACAGAATTATTGTGCGGCTGCAGAAGATGAGGTTTAGAGGGATGGATTTTAAGGCCATGAAGAAGTGCGGACCGCACCATTATTATGTGGCCGCATAATCAAGAGCGCGGTCGCACTCATAAATGTGTTGTCTGCAGAAGTTCCTCATGTCAAAGCCCAAGGTCAGGAAGTGCGGACCGCACTATTATTGTACGGTTGCAGAATCAAGAGTGAGGCCGCACTAAAAAATGTGCGGTCCGCATAAGCTGAAGAAATGCGGCTGCAACCCAGAATTGTGTGGCCGCAAAAGTCCAACCCGTCAAGACAAGTCTCAATATGCGGACCACACACATAATTGTGCGGCCGCATAACCTCCACCGGGGAAATTTTGTCTGATAATTTTAGCTAGAGTATGAATAGATCTTTTTGTCATTTTCACGTTAAGTTTGAACATTTGAACATAGATAGTCGATTTTCCTTTACTGCTTTGGCTAACTTTGTAATAGTTTAGCATTTTAACATTGAACTTTCTTCCTTTTATTATTTACTATGAGTTTAATCTTATTTTCTTCTTTAGTTTCTTCAATATTCTCTATGAATAGCTAAATTTCTAGCTAGGATTGTGAACCCACTCTAGTGCGGGTACCTAACATGTGTTTTATTTGGGGCTTGTTTCTGATTGGATTAGTGATATTTAGCCTAGTTCTTGCTTGAATTTAAGAACTAATGGTTGCAAACATTAATTCATGCCTAATCGACTTAGTCTCTACTTGAGAAAGAGAGACTAAGTCTAGGAAAACTTGGATAACAAGGAATTGGCTAAACTCAAGAAATTGATAGGCCCAATTAAAGGGTTGAATCTAGAGATAGTAAGACCCGATTTGAGAATTTATCACTTATTTTTATGCAACGCCCATTTGGACTTGAGAAAGTCAAATTGGGCAAAATCACTCTAAATACCAATAGGTATCGAGTGGGTAATTGCATGTGATTGCTATATTACAACCCCGACCAACCAAACTTGCCCTAGATCCTACAATCTGTTAGGTAACCACCTAGGTAGAAGTCATGAACCTAGATCTTTTATAAACTTGAAAAACAATAACACCAAAAATATTATTCTCTAGCTTTTCATTTGCAAACACTAGCATATCACTAGAAGTAGAAAAAAACAACCAATCATATGGAAGTGCATTTTTGGGAACATCATACACTTAGTATTGATATATACCTAATCCAATATAAGCTCTTTGTGGAATCGGCCCCGATTCACATTTGGTAATTGTAGTTGCATCGACCGCTTTATAATCCCAAATAGTGGTGTGAATTTGGGCAACATCAGCATGCCCGTACAGGTCTACAGGAAATACATCCGGAAAGTCTCGTATTATCAGAACAGAATCAATAGTAGGGGGATTAGCACCAACATTCCTCACAAAGTCCAAATATGATAGATACCCCTTCCCAGCCATCTGTTAGGCCTCCAAATATGAAATCACTCTGTTAGGAACATAATCTAGAGAACCTCTCTACTCGATCCTTGGCAACCACGACATGACATCATCAACGTCACGGTCTTAGCATGAAAATCCAGAATAGCATGACATGGAGACAAACAATCCATACCCAAAATCACGTCGAAATCGACCATACTAAGCAATAAGAGATCAATTATAGTCTTCAATCCCCCAATAATCACTACACATGGTCAATATATACAGTCCACAATAATAGTATCACCCATTAGTGTAGATACATGAACATATAAAACTAAGGACTGACGGGGCACATCCAAATGACGAGCAAAATGCGATGATATAAACGAATAAGTGGAACTATGGTCGAATAATATAGAAGCATCCCTATGACATATTGAGACAATACCTGTGATCACTGTGTTTGAAGTAACTGCCTCTAGCATGGCAGGAATAGCATAGAATCGAGACTGACCGCCACCTGATCATCCTCTCCCTGTAGGGAAATCTCTATCTTCCCGAGCACCACCCCGAGCTAGCTGAACGGGTGATGAAGTAACTGATGGAAGTCGTAGCTTGACTCCTCTCCTGAACTGGACCTCCCAAAAGGCGGGGTCAATGCTTCTTCACATGAATAAACTCTCCACCCACAAAACAACCCCGCTTTGACAATGGCAACAAGTATTGAAGCAGGCACCGAGAACTAGAATAACTACCAAAGGAACCTGGTGGAGATGAACCCTGAACTGAAGGAGTACGGGATGAACTCTAAGCTGGGAGTGCACTGAGAGATGACTGTACCTGGCGAGCATTGTATGAACCATGACTAGCTGATGCGCCACGATGAACCGGTGATCCATATGAGCAGGCCTATAAAGACAATGCCTGCTGTGATGGGATTGACCCCTAGAAGAAACACCGTTGAATCCACCCGATCCACGAGGCCTCTTGGCATCCCTCTCCTTACGCTCCTTACTATGGAGCAAATCTAACCGTCGAGCAATACCAACCACCTCATCAAACCTAGCACCCAATGCATTCTCCCAAGTCATAAAAAAATTCAACTGATAACGAGGTTATCAATGAACCTCTTAATCTTCTCCCTCTCAATGCAAACCAACCTAATTGCATGAAGAGCCAACTCAAAAAATCTCATCTTATACTAGGTTACAAACAAGTCCTCCTAGCATAGCTGTTCAAACTGCCTATGTAACTCCTCTCTTCAGGTTAGAGGCACAAACTTCTCCAAAAAAGAGAACATAGAACTTGTGTCATGAAAGTAGTGTTGCACCGACTGGCCTGCTCCTCTCATAGGCCTCCCATCATCTGAAGGCAAACCCGATAGTTGAAAAGTAGTAAAAGAGACTCCACTAGTCTCCAGAATATCCGTCGTGGAAGAATCCGCTCGTACCTATCCAAGAAGTCTTGAGTATCCTCTGAATTAGCCCCATTGAATGATGGAGGCTTGAGCTTTCTAAATCTCTCTAGTCTCTAATGCTCCTTATCACTCATGATGGGACCCATCTGGACTGAGCAACAACAACCGGCTGGGCTGGTAGTACCCCTTGTTTCTGAAGTCCCTACACCATCTGCTCTAGATTGCGGGTGGCGGGAATTGAAGTACCTCCCCCGGCCTGAGAAGTGGCTGGTGCAACCTGAACTGAAACCGCTTGAGCAAGACTAGTACAAACAGTCAATATTTAGGCCAAAGTCTCCTGGAGGCTTGAAATCATAATAGGCACAGTTGGTGCCTAAGTTGGCTCCACAGGCTCAACCACATCTAGAATCTGCTCCGGGTGGCCCTAGCTGGTGATACTGGTGATCATCCGCCCGTTTTGGTAGCACGCTCCTCACCTTCTATTAGAGAATAGAATAACAGAAGTTTAGTTTCTGAAATCAACAAATTTGCACGACAAGAATACAAAAATAAGAATGTGAAGTTTTCCTAAGGGTTCGGCAACCTATCAATGATAAGTACAGACGTCTATGTATCAACCCGTAAGACTCTACTAAATCTACTCATGACTTCTGAGACCTATGTAGCCTAGGCTCTGATACCAACTTGTCACGGTCCAAAATCACTAGTGTCGTGATGGCGCCTATCATGATACTAGGCAAGCTGACAACTCACATATACCAACATCTTAAATTCAAAATGTACTTAAAAGGTTTACGTAAGTAAAAAGGATCTCATAAAACTGGATGGAAATTCCAAACCTCAATACAGAATTCCCAAAAAGATCTGGATGTCACAAAGTACATGAGGATCTATACGATAACACGTTATGATAGCTGAAATATTGCCTAGAACGTTAGAATAGTATAAACAAAACTAAAAGATCAACGAGGATAGTCAAGGTCGACGGATGCCAAGGCAGACTTTGAAAATCTCTGACTGAAGAAGCTCTAGAAATCAGCAACCTCCATGTCAAGAAATACCTGGATCTGCACATGAAGTGCAGACTGTAGCGTGAGTACAATCAACTCAATAAATAAACAGTCTAACCTTTGGGCTAACAACAGTGACAAGATCGATTAATACAGTCTAAATACAGAATTAAGCAGTACGAAAATGATAGAAAATGTGACAATAATATATCAAAGAAAACTCATAATCTGCAGGTGCCGGTATAGGAGACATGTTTCCGGGTTAAACAGTTAAGCTCAACTCAGATAAAATATGCCAAGTCTGAATGATATGAGTAATATGACATCTCTATATCTATATGCATATTGTATGTGATGCAACACGACAAAAGCCTAGAGTACTCACACTCTCAGAGTACTCAACGCAACTGTCTCAATTCTCACACACCACACTCAATCATTCAGCTCGGTACAATACTCACTGCGGCGTGCAGCCCACTTCTATCATGAATCAATATAAATTGCGCTCACTGTGCGTGTACAGACTCCGGAGGGGCGAATCCTGCGCAAACGCTAATAAAATTTGTTGCAGCGTGCAATCCGATTCCATCGTAAATCAATAATACATGTTGCGTCATGCAGACCAATCCCATCATGAATCAATAATGCCTGCTGCGGTGTTTAGCTCGTTCCCATCAATATCACTCACAAACAGGCCATCAGCGTCACTCAATCATCAATTTCTCTAGTCTTTCGGGCTCACAACACTCATGCCAAGCAGCTCAAATCAATGATACATGATGTGATAATATATGATAACAGAGATTGAGATATTATATGCAATGATGAATGCAACTGAGTACATACCTGCAATTAAGCAAATAATTCAACAGCGAAGAATGACCACTATTGGTCCCAATAGAACCGACACATCGACTAAACATGATTTCCAACGTAAATCACAGCTCAACTACTCTAACACATAGAATAAAGTAATAATATTCAGATAATATAACTACACGGTTCCACAAAATCGACTAAATCACAATTACTATGGTGCACGTTCACATACCTATCACCTAGCATGCGCGACACCTCAATACCGATCACATAGCATGTAATTTTAGGGATTGATACCCTCAGAACCAAGTTTAGAAGTATTACTTACCTTAAACCGTGCAAATCTCTCCAATAAGACCTTGCCTCGTGAATCGGCCACCGAACGCCTCGAATCTAACCACAAATAATTCGATACAATCGACTCAAGCTATTTGAATCAATTCCATATGAAAATGAAAAGTTCTTAATTAAAAGTCAAAAAGTTAAATAAAAAAGTTAACCATGGACCCACGTCTCAGAATCCAATAGAAGTTATAAAATTTGAATACCGAATCAACCATGAGTCCAACCATATCAAAATTACTCAATTATGACATCAAAATGATGTTCAAATCCCCAAAATTCGTCCTAAGAAGTTTCTCTATTTTCTCCAAAATTTTTTAACCTAAAACACTAATTAAATGATGAAAACAATGATATATTCATGTGATTTAACCAAAATCGAGTTAGAATCTATTCCAATCACTCCCTTGAAAATCTTTCCAAAAATTGACTCAATCTGAGCTCCCAAAATCAAATTGTAAAATTTTACTCTAACCCTCGTTACTGAAATACAAGCTTGATAGCCTATTTTTGTTAAAGTTGAATCCCCTTAATGACCACCACTGAGCAACTCTACCGTTTGTGCCAAAACTGGCCTCGAGAGGACATTGGACAAACATGTAGTAAATCCTCCACGCTCTGTATCCTATGTAATTATACGAACCAGGAGCAATTTTTATTTTTTATGTCTGTTTCTAGCTATTTTACCATGGCTCAGTAAAAAAATTTGTTTGAGCATCAAATCTGCATCTTCTGAAGCAATTGAGACTGCTATATTGTAACTGATCTTAAAGAGTTTGCTGCTATCTGTTATTGTTCATGCTCATCAATCATACAAGTCATATTTCTAACAGAGTTTGAAGGAATATAGGAAAGACGCTGGGAACATCATCCTTAACCATGACTTTTCATATGGGCTGCACTTATGGCACCCCAATTGCTGTGATGCTTTTGTGGTTCCAGCTCGTAATGGATTAGCGACTGTTGTTACAAATCGTAAGAAATGTTGGCAAGGCTTGGAACAAAACATTACAAGCAGAGTATCAGCAGGTTCCACTTATGTCCTTTCTGCTTGTGTTGGAGCCTCTGGTACTATTCAAGGTTCTGTTGAAGTCCTCGCGACATTAAAGCTACTGTATCTGAAAACATGAAGATTAAGCTGAAGAACACGAAGAATATAGTGAGGGAAGAAGAGAGAGAAAGAGGGTAGTTGAGAGAACTCTCCAGAAGATCGAGAGAGTGTATTAGAAAATGAACCGATGCCTACAAAATATCTGTACACCCACATATATACATCACACAGTGGGTCGGGTCACTGGCCCAATAATAAAATAAACTTGGGCTCAGATATCGGTCCACTATCAATAATCATCACATCCCACTACAATGTATACCATGTATACCATGAACATACAATAAATATACAATGAATATACAGGCCTATGTCACTTATGCTTTGGCTTGGAAGCCATGCAATCTCTCATCTCAACACCCCCCCCCCCCCAGTTGGAGGGGGAAACCACCTGCAACTTGAACAGCAAAGGATGAAGCACAGTGCCAGGCAAAGGCTTGGTCAGAAGATCAGCAAGTTGACGAGTAGTAGGAACATGAAACAGTTGAATGGCGCCATGCTAAAGCTGATCCCGAACAAAATGACAGTCCACCTCGATGTGTTTGGTACGCTCATGGAAAACTGGATTGTTAGCAATATGGACAGCAGCCTGACTGTCACAAAACACAGAAAATGGAAGAGAAACAGAGACACCAAGATCAACTAATAAACGAGACAGCCAAGATAATTCGGCAACAACTTTGCTGAGGGCTCGATATTCTGCCTCAGCAGAAGACAAGGAATCCACAGGTTGGTTCTTTGATTTCCAACTAATCAGGCAACCATCCAATAACACACAAAACCCAGTAACAGATCTCCTTGTATCAGGGCAGGCAGCCCAGTCACTATCAGAATAACCAACAACAGAGAAATCATCACTGGCAGAATAAAAGAGACCCATAGAAGAAGTGCCTTTGAGGTATCGCAAAACATGTAGGGCAGCAGTCATATGGGGAAGTCTGGGGCATTTTAGAGAATTGACTAAGATGTTGAATAGCAAAACATATGTCAGGCCTAGTATGAGTCAGAAATAACAGCTTACCAACAAGACTCCTATACTGATCAGGAGAGGTTAAAAGGTCACCAGAATCAGCATGAAGTTTGACGTTAATATCCAAAGGACAAACAACAGAGGATACATTGGTACAGTCAAACTGATGCAGCAAATCACAAACATATTTATGCTGATTAAGGATCATACCACCAGGAACAACTGACATTTCTATGCCCAAAAAATAATGCAAAGACCCTAGGTCTTTGATTTTAAACTGATCATCCAGAAACAGTTTCAGGGCAGTAAGTTCATCACTGTCATCCCCAGTAAGAATAAATATCATCCACATAGACTGCCACAACCACAAGGGACCCAGGTTTACCTTTGATGAACAAAGAATAGTCATTCAAAGAATGTGTGTACCCTCTGGAATAAAGAGCAGAAGACAATTTGGCATACCATTGTCTGGATGCTTGTCTCATCCCATACAGGGATTTCTTGAGTTTACAAACCAGAGGAGAAGAAGGAGAAGAAGTAGAAGAAACAGAACCAGAAAGAGGAGCAGAAACTGTCAAACCCGGGGGAAGTTTCATATAAACTTCCTCATCCAAATCACCATGGAGAAAAGCATTATTAACATCAAGTTGAAACAGAGGCCAGTGATTCTTGACAGCCACAACAATAAGATATTTCACAGTGGTCATCTTAATCACAGGAGAAAAGGTGTCAGTAAAATCAATCCCTTCAACTTGAGTATCACCCCTAATAACCAGCCTAGCTTTATACCTTTCAACAGTACCATCAGCCTTGTGTTTGATTGTATAGACCCATTTACAGCTAATGGGTTTCTTACCAGGAGGAAGAGGAACAACATCCCAGGTATGGTTTGCTTCCAAAGCAGCAAACTCCTGTCTCATGGCATCCTGCCATGCTGGAACAGATGCAGCTTGAGAGTAATATAAAGGTTCAGATTCCAAATTAGAAGAAGAGGAGCCAGAAAAGGCAGGGAGTTGGCAGACATAATCCTTAAGATAGAGAGGAGGATTATGTTGTCTAGTGGATTTTCTAGGAGCAGGAAGAGGTTGTGAAGAAGGTAAAACAGGAGGAGAGATATCATGGTTGAAAGGAGGAAGGGGAGATGGATCAGCATCAGTAAAAGCAGGAACAGGAGAATCAGAAGTTGGATCAGATATAGGGTAAGGAGGAGAGGAAGCATGTATAGTAAAATTTGTGTCAGTGGAATGCTCAGCAGGAGGAATAAAAGGAAAAGATGAAGGAGAAGGGTGAGCAGAAGAAGGTTTATTCTTAAAAGGAAAACAAGTTTCATGGAATATAACATCCATGGAGACAAAATATTTTTTGGAAACCAGATCATACAGTTTATATCCCTTTTGGCAAATGGGTAACCCAGAAAAACACAAGAGAGGGCTCTAGACTTTAACTTGTCCTTTTGAGGAATAGGGGCATCAGCTTAAGCAAGGCACCCAAATGCCCTCAAATGAGAATAGGATGGAGCTTTCCCATACAAAATTTCATTAGGAGACTTATTGTGAAGTATTCTGGATGGTATTCTGTTAAGGAGATAAGTAGCAGTCAACAGACAATCCCCCGAGAAAGACACAGGTAGGCCAGATTGAAAAAGTAAGGCTCTACTGGTTTCAAGAAGGGTTCTGTGCTTTCTTTCAACAACACCATTCTATTGAGATGAATGAGGGCAGGAGGTTTGATGAATAATCCCCTGGCTACTAAAGAAAGATATACCCTCAATGCTGGATCCCAATTCTAAAGCATTGTCACTTCTAACAGTTTGAACCACAGTGTTAAACTGAGTTTTAACATAACACATGAATGATTTAAGCAAGAAAAAGCATTGCTTTTAGAACCCATTAAGCGTGTCCAGGTTGCCCTAGAGAAATCATCAACTATTGTAAGGAAATATCTATAACCAGAAGAAGTAGAAGTGTGGTAAGGTCCCCAAGTATCCACATGTATCAATTGAAAAGGTTTAGTAGTACTGATACAACTATCTAGAAAAGGGATTCTGGTTTGTTTGGCCATAGGACAGACAGAATAAGGAAAAGATTGTTTAGAAGCAAATGGAAAAGACAAACCAGAAATATGTCTCATATTTGCGAATGAAGTATGTGCTAGTCTTAAATGCCAAATGTAATTCATATCAGTGGTAACATCATTATTACATATGGAACTATTTACAATTGGAGGCAAGGCAACATTTTTGCTGTCAGACACATAGTCATCATTACAAAAATCAGACAAAGCACATACAGAAGTAGATGAAGAACCAGTAGAGGAAGAAGGGGAAGGTGACACCCAAGACAGTTTGTATAGGCTAGCTTCCTCTTTACCAAGATCCAGAAGCCTCTTCAGAGAAGGGTCCTGTATCATGTGAAGTAAACAGGAAGTTGGAGTAAACAAAACTATATAGTGCAATTGTTTTACCAACTTGTGGACAGAAATCAAGTTGTGTTTAAAGGAAAGAACCAGCAGCACATTGTGAAGAGTAAGGGATGAAGTTAATGAAAAAGAACCTGTACAAGTTACTTTCACTTTGAAACCGTTATGCAAAGTTACAAGATAAGGAACAGTCAAAGGTATGATGTTAAAAAGCAAGTTTTTATCATGTGTCATGTGATTAGATGCCCCTGAATCTATGATCCAGGTGACAAAATTAATGTGTGTAAGCATGCATAACTTGGAATCAGAAACAAGACTCTCAGTCAACATAGTACCAGCAAAATAGCAGCACACATGGGAGGAGGAGTCTGAGCACTGGAATCCCCTAACTGGGTCTGTTGCAACAAGCTCATCAATTGATCATAATGCTGTCTGCTCAACCCTCGTATCACAGAACTCTGGCCATCTATGTTTGTAACAGGGTGATGACTGCCAGGAGGATCCCCAAAAGGAATAGACATATTAGGATTCCCATGATTAACAGACGCACTTTCCTCACCAGTGGAGACATGAGCAACAGCAGATTTCCTTCCCTTGTTGTATTTGATATTTTGAGGAAACCCATGAATCTTATGGCACTTATCAATTAAGTGCCCAGATTTCTTGCAGTATCTGCAAAATAAGAGCCCTCTACTTTGCTCAAAATTAACTCTGGGTCTGAAAACAGGGGGACTGGGCACTGTGGCCTAATTAAACCCAACTGAGTGCTTATTTGTATTAGCATTAAAAGACATAGAGTCTGGACTGATTTGAGAAATAGATTGAACTTGTCTCTGTTTCTCATCATTAAGCACTATATTGTAAACACTGTCAAGGGAAGGAAATGACTGCATCGTCAACAAGTTACTCCTAACCCCCATGTATGCTTCATTCAACCCCATAAGAAACTGGAATACCTTGTTTTCATCATCTTCCTGAATTATTCCATTTTTAGCAGCACACACACATCTCTGACCATGATTTGTGCGCATTGTGCCCAACTCATCCCACAGGCCTTTGAGTTTATTAAAATATGAGGCTACATCTAAACAGCCTTGAGATGTGTGAGAGAGTTCCCCTTTTAGTTCAAAAATTTTAGTCTTGTTAGGAGTACCATATCTTTTCTCAATTTGAGACCATATACTCTGTGCAGTATCGGAATACTGCACACTGTCAGCAATCTGAGGAGATAGGGAAGCGGTCAACCAGGAAATGACCATGTTATTACATCTATCCCACAGCCTCTGTTCAGCCACATTAGTGGTTGGTCGAGGACATGAGCCATCAACAAATCCGATTTTGTTTTTAGTAGATAAGGCAACAATCATCTTCCTCCTCCAACCTCCATAACCACTGCCCGAAAAGGGAGTGGACACAAGAGACATACCAGGAACGTCGGAGGAGTAAATTAGGAGGGGACTAGTAGAGTCCGTCGGGGAGGTATTAGTATTCGTATTGTCAGCCATGAATAATGAACAAACTTAACAACACAGAAATAGTTTCAATGAATAGACCACAATCAAACCTGAACTGGCATGCAACATATACAACACTCAGAACAGAGAAAGTGTTACCCTCCTTCTTCGCGACCGGAGAAGAACGGCCTTCAACCACTGGATGAAACTAAGTCCGGTCACCGGAAATTGCAGATAAATGGAAACTCACCAGAATCAGGTCACAAACGTCGGAAACTTACCCAAAACGTCTATCGACCGAAGTTAAAATTATCGGATAACATCAAAACCCCTGGTCCGAAAGTCGGAAAACCATAGATTTTGAAGAACTCATCGAAATAAGACTAGAGATGCCGGAAATCACCCAAAACATCTACTGATACATGATCGGAGCCTCAAACAATCAGAAAAGTCCCGATTATCCGATTAACATTCATCGAAAAATATACGAACAGTATTTTTCTTAGATAACCGAAGAAAAACTTCAGCAAAGGCTTCAGCAAAGGCTTCAGCAAGTATCGACAACACATAACAGAGAAGGATCAGAAGATTTTCCTGCTCTGATACCATGAAAACATGAAGATTAAGCTGAAGAACACGAAGAATATAGTGAGAGAAGAAGAGAGAGAAAGAGGGTAGTTGAGAGAACTCTCCAGAAGATCGAGAGAGTGTATTAGAAAATGAACCGATGTCTACAAAATATCTGTACACCCGCATATATACATCACACAGCGGGTCGGGTCACTGGCCCAATAATATAATAAACTTGGGCTCAGATATCGGTCCACTATCAATAATCATCACAGCCACTACAATGTATACCATGTATACCATGTATACCATGAACATACAATAAATATACAATGAATATACAGGCCTATGTCACTTATGCTTTGGCTTGGAAGCCATGCAATCTCTCATCTCAACAGTATCAATTATGTCTGTTGGGAAGTAAGAATCTGTATCTATCTTGTCTTTGTTGCCTTTCATTGCTTAGGAAGCGCTTGCCATGGTAGTGTTTTATTCTATCCAGAAAATCTACTTCGACGGAGTGTTGGGAGATATTAGAAGGTTCGTTTTCTCTGTCATCTATGCCTGATCAAGTTATATTTTATCTCGAGGGATCTCCAGCTGGAGCTGACCTTCTCATAAAGTCCGATGTCCCATTTCTACTGCTTCTGATGCAAGTCCAATTCTGTCCTTTTTCCTCCTTTTTGGCTTTGCATATGGCAGCATGATATGGATAAAAAGATTTATAGCCCAATCTTATATATAAAATAAGAGCTATAGGTTATGCCGCTTAAGCTAACTAGATGGCTATTGAACTGTTTCTTCGGTTTACTCTTTAAATGCTCTCATGATTCTTCGACCATTAATTATTTCTCATTGAAAAGCAGTTGAAACATTTTATTTCATTATTCATCTTTTAGGATGCTGGTTTTGGTGTTAACATAATCACAACTACAAATCTGACTGATGGCACAAATGGCTGGTTCCCACTTGAAAATTGTAGAATGAGTGTACTAACAGATTCACCGCTAATAATTCCTCCAATGGCTAGAGATTCTCTTGGAGCTAATGTGCCTTTAAGTGGCCGCTACATTCTGGTGACCGATCGTACTTAAAAATGGATGGGTCCAGCTCAGATGATCACGGATAAAGTGAAACCCTATTTTCCATATCAAGTATCTGCATGGGTTAAAATTGGACAAACATTAGGACCTCAAAGGGTAAAAGTTGCTCTTGCAGTAGATGGTCAATGGGTGAATGGGGGCCAAGTTGAGATCAGTGATGGACAATGGCATGAAATTGGAGGATCATATAGAATTGCGAAACAACCAGCTGAAGTTATGGTTTGTATTCAAGGTCCTGCTGCCGGTGTTGACCTAATGGTTGCTGGACTTCAAATTTTTCCAGTTGACAGACGTGCACGGTTTAGTCACTTGAAGAACCAAACCGCAAAGGTACATAATAATGTGGTCATGGTATTTTCACTTATGTGTTAAAGTAATTATCTTCAATTATTTCATCAGTGAAATAGTTCCCATTTTACTTTTGCTGCGCTGCTTTTGAAAACATATGAACAAGATTTTCTTTTTATCATTTTAAGCACTTGGCATTGCAGCCATCAGAAATGGATTTCCTGTATGTTTCTTTGCTTAGTAAATGCCGTTAGCATATTATGGTTAAACTCAGTTTATTAAATGTTCATTACGAAGACTCCTTGTTGTGGATTTTCTTCATAGATACGCAAGCGAGGCGCCATCTTGAATTTCTCAGGCTTAGACTCGGGCAATTTGCTCGGCACATTTGTTACAGTTAGACAAGAAAAAAACAGCTTCCCCTTTGGATCAGCAATAAACAGAACATACTTGGACAATGAAGACTTCAACGATTTCTTCGTCAAGAATATTAATTGGGCGGTGCTCGATAATGAGCTGAAATGGTACTGGACAGAACCACAGCAAGGGAACTTCAACTATAAAGATGTGATGACTTCCGGCCGTACTTCTAGATGTTCAAACCATAGCCGCCATGAGAAGCTTCCTTATTCACACGGGCAGCCCATAATGGTTGAACAAGCCAACCATAGCCGCCATAAGAAGCTTCCTTATTCACACGGGAATTTCCACAAAAAACCCTCACCATTTTTGCTATAAATAGAGGTGCTTGCCTTCATTGTAAATCATCACAAAAATTAGAGTGTTCATCACCAAGAAGAGTGAGAATTTTTTTAAGAGTGATCCTCGTTTGTGAGATTTGACAGTTTTTTTATGATTTTTGTAAATACTCGTGTAATCTATTCTTGTGAGTAATAGAGATTGTTTCTCTCAAATTTGTGTTTACCAACGCCCAATTGATCCACATACCCCAACAAGTGGTATCAGAGCGAGGTTAGAGGCGTTGGTCGAGTTTTTAGGTGACGGGCCAAATATGGTTTTTCAGAACTTTGCTCGAAATCCAATTCTGACGGCACCATTGGATTCGTCTCGTCGAACGGAGTCCAACACACCAAACGGCGACCTAATCGGAGTTCAAACGAGCCCAGAAATCGCGGTCAAAGATTGGTTAACTTTGCCGGAGGTTCGCCGAGAACTCGCCGGAGAAGACGACGGTCAACTGTAACGAACCACTCAACTCTCTGAAGTTGCAGATTGGTCCCTCAACTTTCAAAAATTACAGTTTTACCCCTATAGTGAAATTTCAGCCACGAAGTGTCAATTCCACTATTTTCGACCTTCCGGACACAACAGTGAACTCCGTGTTTATAAATTCAACCCCGATCATGTTGAAAAATTATTTTGTTAGATGATAATGTCCACAGAAGAGTCAACATCATCTTTCGGAGCCATGATTACGCTTACTGCCACAAATTACACGCTATGGAGACCTCGGATGGAAGATCTCCTAAGCTGTATAGATTTGTTTGATCCCATAGAACTGATGGGTAAAAATCCTGACTCCGCCAAGGAGTTAGAGTGGAAGAAATCAAATCGAAAAACTATTGGTCAAATCCGTCAATGGATTGATCATAGTATCTTCCACCATGTTGCACAAGAAACAGACGCATATATCCTCTGGAAGAAGTTGGAAAATATGTACCAGGCCAAGATCGCTCGGAATAAGGCCCGATTGATGAGGCGCTTAGTCAACAGGAAGCTAAAAAATGAAACTTCAGTTGCCGAGCATACCAGTGAGTTCCAAAACCTGGTCAATCAGTTGTCGTCTATAGAGATGCCACTTTGCGATGAAGTTCAGGCGATGTTACTCCTCAGTTCCCTTCCCGATAGTTGGGAAACGCTGGTCGTATCACTCCGCAACTCTGCCCCTAATGGCAAACTTACCATGTCAATGGTCAAGGATGCCCTATTCAGTGAAGAGGCAAGGAGAAAGGAGATGGGCACAGATCAGACCCATGCCTTTGTCACAGAGAACCGGGAGAGGCAACAAAAGAGTAGCAAAAGCAAATGGAGAGGCAGAAGCAAGAGCAAGGGCAGGTCCACTGATGGCAGAAAACCAACATATAAGTGCCATCATTGTGCAATAGAGGGACATATGAAGAAGAACTGCTACAAATGGAAGGAGGAACAAGGCCAGAGCAGTTCGCAGCCGAAGAACAAGGGTGGAGAAACGTTAGTTACTATCTCTAGTGATGTAGCTTATTGTTCAACCCAAGATGAGACATGCCTTCACGTCTCATGAGAAGACACGGAATGGGTGGTAGATACTGCAGCATCCTGCCACGTGACTCCATACAAGGAATATTTCACAACATACAAAGCCGGTGACTTTGGAGCTGTGAAAATGGGAAATTCCGGTTCCGCTGAGATTGTCGGAATTGGTGATGTCTAGATAAAGACAAGTTCCGGAAGCACAATCACTTTGAAGGATGTCTGTCATGTGCCAGATCTTCGGCTAAATCTATTGTCAGGAATAGCTCTTGACAAACAGGGCTATGATAGTCACTTCAGTAAAGGCACATGGAAGTTAACAAGAGGCGCTATGACAGTCGCCCGAGGACATATTTGTGGCACGCTATACAAGACTCATGTGAAGATATGCACAGACAGCCTCAACATTGCAGAAAAGGAGGCTTCTCAAAATTTATGGCACCAGAGATTCGGCCACATGAGTGAGAAAGGGTTGTCTACCCAAATAAAAAAGGAGTTCATCAATGTGGACAAGGATGCTGTACTAAATCCTTGCAATCATTGTTCGTTTGGTAAGCAGCATAGAGTCTCATTTAATTCCTCTTCAACGAGAAGATCAGAGTTACTCAGTCTGGTACATTCTGATGTTTGCGGTCCCTTAGAGGTTGAATCACTCGGCGGAAATCGATACTTTCTAACGTTCATTGATGATGCTTCTCGAAAGGTGTGGGTGTATTTCTTACGGACGAAGGACCAGGTGTTCGATTAGTTCAAACTGTTCCATGTCATGGTAGAACGTGAGACAAGAAAGAAGTTGAAGTGTCTTCGATCCGACAATGGAGGTGAATACTCTTCTAGGCAGTTCAATGCCTATTGCAGATCATATGGCATTCGACATGAGAAGACGGTCCCACGCACCCCTCAACGCAACGTGTAGCTGAAAGAATGAACTGTACAATCATGGAACGTGTTCGGAGCATGCTTAGTATGGCTAAGCTGCCAAAGCCATTCTGGGGAGAAGCAGTCAGAGCCGCCTGTTACTTGATCAACCGATCTCCATCAGTACCATTGAATTTTGAAGTTACGGAGAAACTTTGGTCTGGAAAGGATCCATCATATTCTCACTTGAGAATATTTGGATGTTTGGCGTACGTACACGTATCCAAGGAGCTCAGGCAGAAGCTAGATGCAAGGACCTCTCCATGCATATTCATAGGCTATGGAGATGAAGAATTTGGATACATATTATGGGATCCAAAGGAGAAAAAGGTGATCAGAAGTAGGGACGTAATGTTCCATGAAAACCAGACAATAGAAGATATTGAAAAGCCCACAATATCTCAGAAGCCAAATGTTGCTCCTCAGGTGCCAGAGGCAACAGAAAATCATTCATGAGAAATGAAGAGACGGTGCCAGAAGATATTCCAGAAGTAGAAGACAATGAGGAAGAAGACGGTGTTGAGCAGGGGGAGCCACAACCCGCTCTGCCAGATGTTCCAGAACCATCACAAGACTTAGATGATGGTGGATCTCCTCATATTCCAGAAGTTCGTAGATCTGGACGAGGTCAGATTCCATCGAGAAGATATCCAGAATGCGAATATCTTCTACTTACTGACGATGGAGAACCAGAGAGTTTCCATGAAGCAGTATCTCATAAGGACAAAGAACAGTGGTTGCTCGCAATGCAGGACGAGATGGAATCTCTGCAGAAAAATCAGACTTATGAGATTGTAGAACTTCCAAAAGGGAAGAAGGCACTGAAAAATAAATGGGTGTTCAAGCTGAAGAAAGATGGCAGTGGAAAAGTGGTGAAATACAAAGCACAGTTGGTAGTCAAAGGATTCCAGCAGAAGAAGGGAATCGACTTTGATGAGATTTTTTCACCCGTAGTCAAGATGACTTCAATCAGAACCATACTTGGATTGGTCGCAAGTATGAACTTGGAGCTAGAACAGATGGATGTGAAGACAGCGTTTCTTCATGGAGATTTAAAAGAAGAAATCTATATGCAGCAGCCCGAAGGTTTTGAGGTTTCAGGAGATAACCTCGTGTGCAAGCTGAAGAAGAGTTTGTACGGTTTGAAGCAGGCACCAAGACAGTGGTACAAGAAGTTTGGCTCATGCATGGTGAGTCTAGGGTACAAGAAAGCTGCCGCAGATGAATGTGTTTACATTCAAAAATTTTCAGACGGGAATTTTGTTGCTCTTCTACTATATGTAGACGATATTCTGATCGTGGGGAAAGACACAACGAAGATCAACCAGCTGAAGAAGGAACTCTCTAAGTCTTTTGACATGAAAGACTTCGGACCGGCTCAACAAATATTGGGAATGCAGATCACCCGAGACAGGACAAACCATAGGTTGTGGCTATCTCAGGAGAAGTATATTAAACGAGTGCTTGCACGGTTCAATATGAACAATGCCAAACCAGTTAGCATTCCATTAGCCAACCATTTCAAGCTAAGCAAGAGTTCCTGTCCCTCATCCAAGGAAGAGATTGGGGAGATGTCGTCAGTACCATATTCTTTAGCAGTTTGAAGTTTGATGTATGCTATGGTGTGTACGAGGCCCGATATTGCTCACGCAGTGGGAACGGTGAGTCATTTTCTCTCCAACCCCGGGAAAGAGCATTGGGAGGCAGTAAAGTGGATTCTTAGGTATCTTAAGGGTACAATGAAATTATGTCTTTGTTACGGGGGAGCTGATCCAATCTTGGAAGGCTATACAGATGCAGATATGGCCGGAGATCTTGATAGTAAGAAAATCTACTTCAGGATTCATTTACACTTTTGCAGGGGGAGCTGTTTCATGGCAGTCTAGGCTACAGAAGTGTGTTGCTTTATCCACAACCGAAGCAGAATACATTGCTGCCGCTGAAGCTGGAAAACAGATGTTGTGGCTAAAGCGTTATCTCCAAGAGTTTGGAATCAAACAAAAAGAGTACAAGGTACATTGTGACAGTCAGAGTGCTTTGATTTGAGCAAAACCTCCATGTACCATTCCCGTACAAAACATATTGATATTCGCTATCATTGGATACGCGAGGTGATGGATCGACAACTGTTGAGACTAGTGAAGATCCATACGAAGGAGAATCCAGCTGATATGTTAACAAAGGTAGTAACTCGAGAAAAGCTAGAGTTATGCAGAGACATAGCCGGTATGTTTATTTCAGATACGGTTGGAGGGGGAGAATTGATGACTTCCAGCCGTACTTCTAGATGTTCAAACCATAGCCGCCATGAGAAGCTTCCTTATTCACACGGGCAGCCCACAATGGTTGAACAAGCCAACCATAGCCGCCATAAGAAGCTTCCTTATTCACACGGGAATTTCCACAAAAAACCCTCACCATTTTTGCTATAAATGGAGTTGCTTGCCTTCATTGTAAATCATCACAAAAATTAGAGTGTTCATCACCAAGAAGAGTGAGAACAAGAGTGATCCTAGAGAATGATCCTCGTTTGTGAGATTTTAGAGTTTTTTTATGATTTTTGTAAATACTCGTGTAATCTATTCTTGTGAGTAATAGAGGTTGTTTTTCTCTCAAATTTGTGTTTACCAACGCCCAATCGATCCACATACCCCAACAAGATGGAAATGATTTTCTCGTTGAGGATTGCAGTGACATGCTATCTTCCCCTTTTGAGCACATTCTTGATCTTCAAGAGCGAGATGCACCTGTTGGAGGAATAGGAATTCAGGGACATATACACAGTCCTGCTGGACCCATTGTATGTTCCGCTCTGGACAAACTTGGTATTCTTGGATTTCCAATCTGGTTCAATGAAGTCGATGTTTCTTCTGACAATGAATATGTTACAGCTGATGATCTAGAAGTTATTCTTCGCGAAGCTTATGCTCACCCTGCTGTTCAAGGTATAATGTTGCGAGGAATGTGGGAGATGTTCATGTGTCGGCCAAATGCACATTTAGTGAATGCAGAAGGAGACCTTAATGAAGCTGGAAAAAGATACCTTGCTCTTAAGCGCGAGTGGTTGTCCCATGTTCATGGTCATATTGATGAACAAGGGCAATTCTGCTTTAGCGGATTCCACGGCTCCTACGAAGTTGAAGTCATTACTGGTTCTAAGAAAATTACCAAGAAATTTGTGGTCGACAAGGGTGTCGATACACTGGTGATTTCCATCGATATGTAGTTCTTGTTTGGACTCAGTCTCTCTCCTATAGTATGACTATGGGCTGTGCAAAGGTTTACTCTTGCCTTCTATCATATGTTCTGAGAAAAGTTTCATGTCATTATTTTGGAGTAACTGGAAATGAATTAATTCATTAGAATTACCCTGTTAGACATTTGTTCTAAAATGAAATCCCAATCTTAACTGCCTGGAGTTGATTCGTATATATGGAGTCTTAATGCATCATCCTCTTAGATGAGGGGTGGAAATGACACTAGGTAGCTACTCTAAAGAGCTATTATTTAGGAAATAGCCAATGCAAGTACGAGATAATCCTTCAATAGCATTTCTGAAAATGGCTATATGTGCAATTGCCTAGATAGGGCCAAAATCATTGGAGTACTTTCAAGCACAAGGTCTAGAGGTGTTTTGCCATTCTTTTTGTATAGCCCAATGTCCAAGTATATATATTCGGGGAAGTTACACCGTATACGTCTTTTCAAGAACCCTTTACACATTTGTACTTAAATTATAAAATTACATGTAGTACACATACCCACATACCTATTTAATTAATGGACAACAACTATCTAATAAATATGTCCCCTTAATTAAAGGAAGTTATATATACACCGCAAATCCACTGAAAATCTTACTTCATCCATTTCAAACTTCGACCAAAATTAAAGAATAAAAAAGAATTACCCATTAAATATTTTTTTCTTACTATGGGAACCTTTGTCGTTAAAGGAAGTTTATCTTCTTCTATACAATTAAAGAGTAAACTAATTATTGCATACTACTCCTATTAAAGAATGTTAATATTCCAAATAAAATAATATATATACAATAAATATAAATAAAAGTATGTTTGATTTGACTATTATATTCCAAATTAAAATATTATGGTATATTTGGTTTGAATACTATATTCCAAATTAGAATGTTATGTTATATTTGATTTGAATATATCTTTCAGATTATAATATTGTGATATATTTGGTTTTAAATATTATATTCTATATTAGAATATTATGGTGTGTTGGTTTGAATACTATATTCTCCATTCATCAATTGTAATTTCGTATGCTTGGTTTGGATAATGTATCGCACATTAAAATGTTTTGGTATGTTTGGTTTGAATATTGTATTCTATTAGAAAATTGTAGTCTATTTGGTTTGAATTTTGT
This sequence comes from Nicotiana benthamiana, assembly GCA_034376525.1. Lineage (NCBI taxonomy): Eukaryota > Viridiplantae > Streptophyta > Magnoliopsida > Solanales > Solanaceae > Nicotiana > Nicotiana benthamiana. The sequence goes on from CM067326.1 coordinate 70,907,946, forward strand.
ATTCCGAATAAGAATATTGTGGCATGTTTGATTTGAATATTATAATTTAATTAGAATATTATGATGTATTGGTTTGAATAGTATATTTTAATATTTATGTAGTTTAGATATTGTATCACAAACTAAAATACTTTTACCATATTTTAACTTTTCTTTTGATTGCATATATATAAGAGAAAAACAAAAAAGATGAAACACTTCATTTAACAAATAAATGATAAAGAGGTATTATTTCGTATAAAATTAATGTTTCATTTTCACATTCTTCCTCCTTTTGCACCCATAGGCAGGTTTCGAGAGTTGTTTATTTGGAATATAAAATTCAGATGTTTGGTGGAAATGTATAATCCTCATTCCTAATTCTTGGGAATGATTGAGTGTTTTAAGAGATTTATAAAGTTAGAATAAGATAATCTAATTCCTTAAAAGGTAAAATTTGTTTAATAACATATAAATATATTAAAGATATAAAAATAAATATAGTTTTATAAAGTAGGTATAGAATATATAATAAATATTTTAATTGTATATGAAAGTAACCCGTTTTCAATAGGCATATCGTGTAAATTTACGTATATATTTTCACTTGGGCCGAGTTCCATAGACCTTGGTGCTCATGAAATAAGATGGAAACTGAGCCGAGGGTCGATTGGAAATAGCCTCTCTATCCTTTCGAATAGGGATAATGCTCGTCTATATATTATCCTCACCAGACCACACTCTGTGGGACTATATTGGGTAGTTATTCTTATTGCTGCTTTTGTAGGTTGAGTAAAAAAAAAAAGAAAAGGTAAAAGATGAAAATTGGATCTGTAGAAAACAAGACAAGACACATGGAGGTGAACAGCTAAAAAGATTGTTGCCAAAGAATAAATGTGATGACCAAAAAGAAATCGTATATTGGCGGGGGGGGGGGGGGAGGGGTGTATAGAGTTCTAGGGTTGGGTGTAGTGGCACTATCTAATCAAGTCAAATTAGAGTTACTGTGATCACGTAAGCATGGTCCATAACGTCCCAATAAACGCTGGAATTAGTCCATATTAATATTTAATACTACTCGAGGACTACAAAGGTCCAAATGAAATTAATCATATGGGTAATCACATCCATCCCAACTTTTTTATATGTATCTTTGTCAATTCCATCCTTTAGAGTCATTGAATTTTGTTCATTGTATTTTTATTAATGTTTAAAAATATATTCATGTATGAGATAGACGAAGTAGATTGTGCCCAACTTGCTACATCTGTCGATTCATGATTTATTTATAATACATACCAAGTTTTCCTCGAACCCTCATCTCACCTTCTTGCCAAACATGTGAAGTATATATAGATACTTAGTTTACATCTATAATTATATAAAAGGCAGTGAATGCATTAATATCTAGAGGAGGAGTAATTTGGGTAGTATTTGCATTAACTTTGTTTTCCAGAACAGTTAAATATTGAATAATTAATACATGCTTAGTGTAATTCTACAATCACTATGTGAAAATGATAGTATGTACACAAATCTTACTCATACTTTGTGAAAGTAAAGAAATTGTTTCTGATAGACTTTCGACTAAAAAAATAAACATGTTCATGTCATGTTAAAAAAGAAATACGACAGTGGAGAAGTTATGAAAATAATATTATTGATATTATTAAATTAAAAAAATAAAAATAAAAAACTGTCAAACCCAAAATTATGAATGGACCTACTGCCTAATTCAAAAGGCAAGGATAGGACCCACAAGTTAGAATCGAGTTAATAGACTCCCACCATCTGCGTATGATTAAACTATTTGTTGGGCCATCAAACTCCCAAACACAGTACCTTTCCCTGTCTCATGTAACTGCTTCCTATAGCCCCACTCCACATGGGTTCATTGCTGGCCTATCTTTCCCCTGTAAAATTAATTTTTTTTTAAAGAAAGTTTATGAAACTAATATAGAGACTATTATTCTCATGGAACTACACAAAAATAGAACAACACTAGTATAGTAAAATGCAAAACTAGAAAATTCGAGGAAAGCAGGGAAATGTAGGTAATCCTAATAAATGAAGTACTAATTATTCATGGGATACTAATTGTTTGAAGAAATCAAGATTGAGTGTACAGTTTTGTCCTTGTCACTTCAAAAATTTAAATCAATCAACTAAGTATTGAAATTAGAATAAAAGGTGGTCCAATGAGGACAAAATTAGTTTAGGAAATGAACTTACTGTCAACACGTGAATCCTTTAATTTCTTACTTCTTTTATTTTTCCATATTGTTATGTAAATCGATAGAGGTAAGCTTATTGTATTTTTATAAACTGCATCCAATAAATAAGGAGTACGAGATAGAAATTGTTATTGAGTCTTTGAGGCGTGAAAAGCAAGTCCTATGATTGATCTGATTGTAAATTATAATATTGAAAAGTAAACTTTTATTGACTTATTGACTCTTCTTCCATAGCGTTCAAGCGCTAAGTTCAATTCAATTCATTTCATACCTTGAAACAAAATTCAGAAAGTAGCTAATAATGTAAGGATTGCCCAAGAAATAATCTTATCCTGCATCAATGTAGAACTCTAACATTGATAGATTCATCTTCTATCAAAATCCATAAGGACGTTATTAATTAATCAAGATGGTACCAAATAATTTGCTAAAAAGGAAAAGAATATGGTAGCAGAATTTAATGTAACTCTTACAATAGCTGTTGAGTTCAGCAAAAGAATCCACTACTTCTATGCTAACCTTCTTGCTCACAAGCAAACCACTTCAAAATGAGATTAAGTAACAAATGAAATTCCGTTCCATAACATTATTTGTTGTATGCCAACTACCTACATATTAGGTAAATAATTATCTAAAAAATAACAAAATTAGAAAAGTTTATTTTTATCAATAAAGAGTTAAATATATAAAATATAAATTACTTTATACAATATGACCCCGGAAAGCAAAAGTATATTTTGGGAGGGCCGATAGCGTATGCAAAATTTTATACCAGCGGTATTATGATTTGGAAAAATAAACAAATGAATAAATCACTACAATTATAAATAATGTCATTTTTTATACATATTCGCAATATTTGTAATTTTCTTATAAATATTTAATCCAAATTTTCGATCAAGCAATAGTCCCATAATACCGTATAGTACAAAGGTGAAAATGTATGGTTTTTGTGTTTTTTCTTTTTGACTTATGTAGCAGGGTAGTGGTGAAATTGGGTGGGGACTGACAAAGGCTTTCTGTTAAGTTCAGAGGCATGGGGAAACAGCTCCCGCGCTGTTTTCGCGCGCCCAGCCATATTGGTACCCACCAGATTATTTTATTAATTCTGAGAAGACATATCTCTTCCATGTTTTGTACTTAAAAAAATTACATTTTCTTATATTCAATAAATTCATTTATTTCTAACTTTTAATTAAATTCTTCATACAAATGAGATGAATATGTTTATAATTACAATATTCAAATGGTATTATGGATATGCTACACTCAACTTTTATTTATGATAAAAAATTCACAATTTCTTTTTTACTTTGTTAAACTCTCTGGTTTAACAATTTTTTTCTTTTCTTCTGTTACAATTTAAAAAAAGGCTACAACTTCTCCGTTCCATAAGCTGTAATCCTAATTAGTTGGTGCTGACGCCTATTGAAAGAAGAGTATCATCTAAAATGTAGCAGGCAGAACAAGAATTAGCTTCTTACATGGGAAGCAAGGCAACAAGGATCAAGGGAAAATTCATCAAGTGGTTTCCACTGTCTACTCTAATTTTGTTAGAGGAGCTAATTATTTAACATACGCCATTGCAATTTTAGATGAAGAATAAAGTGAGTCAAGGATTTCAGATGTGAAAAGTATTTTAGATTTTAGTTCGAAGAAGAATGACTTTGGTCGGAACAACCAAAGCTTCTTGTCCCATCACAATTCTTTTGATATCAACCGTTCATCTCAGTTCTAGATATTCAATCACAATCGCACATCTCATATGGAGTCTATTTAATCAAGACCGTTGATTCCTTACAGCTGTAGATTTAGGATTCTATTTTGTACATATGAGTAGGGGTGTTCAAAACCGATCCAAAACCGAAAATCGAATCGAACCGAAGCTTAATGGCTTAATGGTAACAGCTTAACAGACGGAGAACGGATTGAATTTTTTTTATTAACGACTATCGGTTTGGGCGGATTATTCAATTTTCTTAACGGATAATCCGTTAACCCGTTAAGAATACTTATATAATTATATATATTAAATATAAAAACTAAAAACCTTAAAAATGAATAAGTATAAGTGTATAACAAAAATAAATTACAAAAACAAACCACCCCCACCGTTTGTTCTGACTGAATGAGACAGTGAGTACAGCTGTATGACTTGATGCCTCGTTCTAGTAACTGAATTAAGTTGAAAATTTGATGCCTAATGACCATCTTCACAAGGTTAAGTTAGAGTGTGATTCTGTTTTTTTTTTTAAAGTACATTGTCTTAGTTATAGCTTTCTTTTTTATCCATGTTGTAGAAAAAGTTAGTTAAGTAGTCATGCTCTTACTCAAAAATATTCTTTCAGACCGTTAGGATTTTTTTTCCACATCCAAACTGTTAGTAGTAGCATAATGAGCATCTGATTGTTAGAGCTATTCAGTTAATTTTATGTCGACAAGGTCGACAACAGTGATTTCTTAACCTTTACAAGGTAAACTGACATAAATCATCTCCTACTCTTTCTCACATTATGGGACTGTATTTCTTTCAGTATTTTTCGTGTAATTGAAATAGGAAAAGAAGTAGAAATGGAACTGGACATTGGACATTGGACAATGTAGTGTGCGGACAGAAAATGTGTACAATTTGCAATTGTTTTCTACTTTTTAGACTATTAGTATTGTACAAGTATTGTAATTCGGTATAAGCTTTTCGATAACCCCCATAGGTATTAAACCGATAAACCGCTCGGTAACCGCCCGATAAGAGCTAACCCAATACCAACCCGCCCGATATCTTATCGGGTGGCTAACGGATGAATACATTTAAAAACCGATAACCGTTAAGAGTAAAAAGCATCCCAATTCGCCCGATGAACACCCCTACATATGAGCACGTGATTGTACAGAAGGATTTATATCCTTATATTCTTTGCGTAGTAGTACAATTAGTTAGGACTAGGCAAATAGAAATACTACCTGTACAGTAGGATAACAAGATTTTATTTCTTTTTATCTGTACAAATAGATGTACAACAATTGAATGAAATACACATAAAATTTCTACACTATCTGATTCATAAAATTCTCTCATGGTATCAGAGCCTCGATCCTTCATCTCTTTCTCTCTTTGATTGCTCTGTGTAAGCATTTGAATCATGGGTGACAATACTGAGCAAACAGTCAACCAAGCCGCTACTGTTTTAGTATCCACCATCAATTCCAATCATGGCTATTTTCTTCATTCCTCTAATGATGGCAGAGGATTTCAAGGTTGGAAAAGATCAGTACTCATAGCCCTATCAGCCAAGAATAAGATAGGGTTCATCAATGTGGCTTGTCCTGCTCCAATTGTTAGTTCCAAGGATTTCCAACAATGGAACAGATGTAACGATATGGATACATCTTGTTTACTCAGTTCATTATCCAAGGATATAGGGGATAATGTCATTTATTCAAAGTTAGCTAAAGATATGTGGACCAGCTTAGAGCACAGATTTGGATAGTCAAATGGACCCAAGCTCTATCACCTAAGGAAAGAGTTATCAGGGTTAGCACAAGGGACAAGTGACATTGCAAGCTATTCCACAAAGCTAAAAATGACTTTGGAATGAGATGGATTCATTAAATTGTGATGTCAAATGCAATTGTTATATATGTGTGTGAAGGAAAGCAGAAACTAGAGAAATCACTAGAAGATGAGAGAGTTATTCAATTCCTTATGGGTTTGAATGATAGCTATGCACAAGCAAGAGGAACCATCTTAATGATGAATTCTTTACATCAATCATGCTTACTCTCTAGTATTGCAAGATGAAAGTCAAAAGGAAATCTATGCTAATCCACTTATCTCTCATTATTCTTCAGCTTTATGATAACAAATCAAGGAAACTTTGCTCAAAAGGAGGAAAGCGGGACCAAAAGGGAAATACCAGTTATCCAAGGTTTGGATATAACATGCAGAAAGGAACCAGTAACTTCAACCAGATAAATTCAACCGTTAAAGGAAAGAAAAGCAAGTTCAATCCTAAGGTTTCTTGCAGTCATTTCAAGAAAGTTAGACATACTGTGAATGATTGCTACAGAATAATAGGATTCCCATAAGACTTTGAGTTCACAAAGGGAAATCAAATGCAAGTGAGAGGAAATGGAGCTTTTCAAATGTAACAAGCAGGCAACAACAATACTGGTCAGGATGAGATAATGAGCTACACCCATAGCAAGATCAATTCTCTCAGCTGGTGCAACTAATCAAGCAAGTTAAGGTTGGTGATCAGCAAATTCAAGAGCAGAAATAAATGCAAATGCAGTAGTTGGTACAATTGCAAGATATTCTGGAACTTGTTTCTTAGTTTTTAATTCTAATGCATGGGTCATTGATTCTGGAGCTTTGAACACGTGTTTTGACTCAAATGCCTTCATTTCTTTGATAGCCTTGCCCATTCCTTTAAACATAAGCTTGCCTAATTCTTTTAAAGTCACAATTACTCATGTAGGAAGAATAACTATTCTGCCTAATTATATTTTGGAAAATGTATTACGCGTGCCTAGTTTCATATACAACTTATTATCTGTTAACAAGTTCCGTTTATAATTTCAATCACTCATGTTTTTTATTTCAAGTCAATATTTCTTGCAGGCCCCTTTAGTGAAGAGGGCACAAGTTTTTGGTGAAGTTAGGGAATGACTTTACTTTTTTAAACCAAGTCAAGAAAAGAATAGAGCAGAAGTAGAGTCAAGTCTTTGTTTAGATCAAAATATTTCTAGTGAATTATGAGTTTTAGTTCCTTTTTAAGCAAATGCAGTTTCAGATTTAAACCTTTGGCATGTTAAACTAGGGCATTTGCCCTTCTCATCAATGAAACATCTTAGTTTTATCTCTTTACCTTCTAACTCTAATTGTTTCTGTAACATATGCCCTAAAGCTAGGCAAACCAGAACTTCTTTCCCTCTAAGTCAAATCAAATCAAAAAGGCCATTTGAGTTAATTCACGTTGATTTTTGGGGTCCATATAAAGTGGCTACTTATAACGGTTTCAAATATTTCTTGACTATTGTAGATGATTACAGTAGGGGTTATTGGACTTTTCTTATGAGTATTTAGTGTAGTGAATTTTTTCACAATGGTGGAAAGACAATTTGGTTTAAAGGTGCAGAAACTTATGATTGATAATGGATTTGAGCTTCGAAAGAGATCACTAGAGGCATCATACCTCAGTTCAAAAGGAATAATGCATCAAACATCATGTGTGGCAACACCACAACAAAATGATGTGGTTGAGAAGAAGCATAGACACCGTTTGAAGGTAACAGGGATTTATTATTTCAATCTAAGGTTCCTTTGATCTACTAGGGGTGAATATGTGCTAACTGCTACATTTTTAATCAATAGGCTACCTTCTAAGGTGCTCAAGGGGAGTTCACCTTACAGTGTGTTGTTTAAACAGAATCCTTCGGGACTCATTAAAATATTTTGGTTATCTTTGTTATGTGTCTACCTTGTCTGTTGGAAGGGGAGACTTGATCCAAGGGCAAAGACATGTGTGTTCATGGGATATCCTTTAGGACAGAAAGGATGTAAAGTCCTAGACTTGGAGACCAAGAAAATAATAGTGTCCAGAGATGTTCAATTCTATGAAAATCAATATCCCTTTGCATCCATCAACCTAATTCCAAATTCTCTTTCCTATTCCCCATACCTCAAACTATGATCCTCCATCGGACTATGTCCAACCTGATTTTATCACATTAGTACACAATTCTCAATCACAACCTCAGTACAGTAACCATAACATTCCTCACACCCCTCAATCTTCTTCCACTCCCTTTTCACCTTCATCTCCTCATTCCCCTTTACCTATAACGTTCCCGGTATTTATGAAATTCCGGGAAGGAATGTCATCACCTTCACCCAATCATGTTTATCTTTTGAAAAATCCCTAAATGGACTGCGACAAGCCTCAAGATAATGGTACGTAAGGCTCACCGCAGCCCTCAATTTCAAAGGTTATTCACACTCTCTCAAGACTACTCCTTATTTTTTAAGAAATCAGCAGGAAATACAACTATAGTTGTAGTCTACATTGATGATATTGTAATCACAGGGAGTGACTCAATAGAGCAGACGGAACTTAAAAGTTTTCTTGATTCTGAGTTCAAAATCAAAGATCTAGGAGAAGCACATTATTTTTTAGGTTTTGAAATCATCAGGGAAAAATAAGGCATGATTTTAACTTAAAAATGATATATCTTAAATCTTTTGTCTGAATTTGACTGCATGCGAATGAGACCGACCTCTTATCCCTTAGATCCCACTCAGAAACTTCGTTCAGATGAAGGAAAGATGCTCCAAGATCCCACTTTTTATCATTGATTATTGGTGGAATTAAATTTACTCAATCAAACCCGACCGGATCTCTCCTTTGATGTTGTTACGACCTGGATTTTCTACCCCATGGAGTCGTGATGACGTCTATTCGTAGAAACTAGGCAAGGCACTAACTTAAAATTCTTAAAACCCTTTTTGTTTTTAATTCCTTTTTAACCAATTAAATTAACATGATACAAATAATTAAATGACAGTGAAATATGAATTTAGCGTAAGTCTTAAATGGGATATAAAACCAAAACATCCTAAAGGCCAACACATTCCTCTAACCAGAATCTGGTGTTACAACATCCATAGACTGTATAGGATTACAACAAATAAGTGTTTGAAAGAAAAGAACATAGTCTGTCTCGAGTACAAATGACAACAGAACATAAAAACTAATAGAGGAGACGCTAGGGCTACAGACGCTAGCAGGGCTACCTTGTAGTCTCGGACAGAAGGATAACTCCCGATCTATTACTGATGACCAAATGCTGCTTCGGGATCTACACAGAGTGCAAAGGGTAGTATCAACACAACCGACCCCATGTGATGGTAAGTGTCTGGCCTAACCCCGGCGAGGTAGTGACGAGGCTAGGATGAGACTCCAGATAAACTTGTGCAGTTATATATACACACACACACACACACACACACACACACACACACACACATACACAACAGAAAGATGGACTGAAATAAACAAGATAAAGCGGGGGAGGATATTATGCTTCGGGGATAGCAGATAATACAGAACCTCAAGAAAATAATAAGGAAATCAACAATTTAACTCTAACACGGGTAAGGAAAATAAAGGCAGAATTTCACTTTCAATACTCATCTCGTTACAGGCGTGCAACCCGATCCCATTTCATTATATCTCATGGTAGGCGTACCACACACTCCTATTTCATCATATCTCATGGTAGGCATACCACTTACTCCCATTTTATTACATCTCGTGGTAGGCGTACCACCCGCACCCATTTATTACATCTCGTGGTAGGTATACCACCCGCTCCCATTTCATTAAATCTTGTGGTTGGCGTACCACTCGCTCCCATTTTATTAAATCTCGTGGTAAGTGTACCACCCACTCCTATTTCATTAAATCTTGTGGTAGGCGCCCGCTCCCATTTTAATAAACTTTGTGGTAGGCGTACCACCCGCTCCCATTTTATTACATCTCGTGGTAGGCGTACCACCCTCTCCCATTTCAAGCCTATACAAAATCACAAGGACATCCCGTCAATGGAAATAACAATATAACAATTTCCCGGCAAGGGAACAAAATAATATAATAACTTCCTAGCAAGGAAACAATAATATCGAAACAAATGTCCCGGCAAGGGAGAATCAGCCATAAACAATCCTAACTCAACTTCTACTCAGCTCAATTAATACTAATACTCACTCATAAATAAATTTCACGAAAATAAGCTAAGTCCTTATACAATATCGATAATCATCAATTAAAGCATCCATAGAACCATTTAAGATCACAACAATGATCAATTTAGAACTCATGGTTATGCTCAACACCAACGTACAGATATTCGTCACCATGCCTATATGTCGCACTCCACAAGAAATAATTAGTAAATAGGACACAACTCCTAATCCCTCAAGCTAATGTTAGACCGGACACTTACCCCGATGCCTTGAACACAACTCAAGTCTCAATTATAGCTTTGCCCCTTGATTTTACTGTCAATTCGTTCGTATCTAAATACAAATTACTTAATTACATCAATAAACGCTAAATGAATCAACCCCAATGCATGAAAATGAGTTTTGCAAAGTTTTAAAAAGTAAAAAATCTCCCCCGGGCTCATATGGTCAAAACTCAAGGTTCGAACCAAAACCCTATTACTCATTTTCCCACGAACTCAAATATATAATTTATTTTGAAATTGGACCTCAAATTGAGGTCCAAATCACCATTTTTTTAAAAATCTAGGTTCTACCCAAAACACCCATTTTTTCCCATAAAAATCTTTAATTTTAGGTTGAAATTATATTAAAAGATATTAATGATTGAAAGAAATGAGTAAAAATTAAATTACAATCAATTTGGGAGAAGACTTGTTCTTGGAAAATTGCCGAATGTGTTTTGAAAAAGATAAGAAAAATGACTTAAAATCGTTTAAGTATAGAAAAATGCAAGTCTCAATAATAGGAAATGCGAACAGTGGTTCGCAATTGCGAACCTCGGGCATGCTGATGTGGGAGTTGTGAAGTATTCTTTCCATTTGCGAACACTTTGAAAATCCCGAACTTTCGCAATTGCGATCAAAATTATCGCATTTGCGATTGGTCCTTATTCGCATTTGCGAACCACTTGGACACATTTGCGATCAAGCCTGTGCAATCCCCTTCTCGAAGTTGCTATTCAATGCTCGCATTTGCGAGCTCGCATTTGTGATACTGGCTTTGCAAATGCGAAGCTTGCAGATCATAATTACTAGAAACTTTTCAAAGTCCTATCCAAACTCACCTGAGCCCTCGTGGCTCCAAACCAAATATACACACAACCTCAAAAATATCCTACGAACTTACTCGCGTAATCAAATCGCTAAAATAAGATCATAAACATCGGATTAAACCTCAAAATCCATGAATTCTTTCAAACTTCATAAAATATCAAAATTTGAAATTTAGGTCAGAATCACGTTAAACAACGTTCGTTTTTCACGAAATTTCACAGAAATGTCTTAAATCATTTATAAGGTCTATACCGGATGTCGAAACCAAAATATGGGCCCGATACTAACATGTTCTAATCAAATTTCATTTCAATTTTTCTTAGATAATTTTAGAAAATAATTTCTTTCAAAAATTTATTTCTCAGGCTTAGGACCTCGGAATTCGATTTCAGGCGTATGCCCAAGTCCAATATTTTTATACGGACCCTCCGGGACCGTCGAATTACGGGTCCGGATCTATTTACCCAAAGTATTGACCGAAGTCAAATTAACTCATATCATAATTAAAACTTATTTTTCACAATTTTTTATATTTAAACTTTTCGCTAGGCGCCCGGACTGTGCATGCAAATGGAGGCAACTCAAAATGAAGCTTTCAAGTGTGCAGCACCTCAGCCGGTTCATGCAATCACCTCGCCAGCCTCATCTCAATGCTGCTTATCATTGCCTTAAATACCTCTTAAAAGATCCTGGTCTGGGGTTGTTTTTGAATTCGAGATATGACTTTTAATTGCTAGAGTTTTGCGACTCTGATTGGGGTTTTGTCCTCAATCCCGGAAATCTATCAGCGGTTTCTTTATCAACTTGGGAGGGTCTCCTATTTCCTGAAATCAAAGAAACAGTCCTCAGTATCCCTTTCTTCTGCTGAGGCAGAATATCGCTCAATGAGAAGAGTAACGACAGAAATTACCTGGTTGGTATGCTTATTAAGTGATTTATCAATCTCTTCTTCCTTGCCCGTCAATCTCTTCTCCGATAGCCAAGCGGCTATCTGCATCGCAAAAAATCCAGTCTTTCACGAGCTTACCAAGCACGTGGAACTGGATTGTCACTTTATCCGGTAGTAATTTTTGGCCAGCATCATCTCGCTCTCATATGTTTCTTCCACATCTTAGTTGGTCGATATCTTTACAAAGCCCTTGGCCGGCCCTGCCCACAGCTCTATTATCGGCAAGTTGGGAGTGGTTAATACCCCCTCCAACTTAAGGGGGGAGGGGGAGGTGTTGGAGGGGCTAATTATTTAATATCTGCCATGGCAATTTTAGATGAAGAAGAAAGTGAGTCAAGGATTTCGGATGTGAAAAGTATTTTAGGTTTTAGTTCGAAGGAAAACGACTTTTGTTGGAACTACCAGAGCTTCTTATCTCATCACAGTTTTTTTGATCTCAGCCGTTTATCTCAGTGCCAGATATTCAATCACAATCACACATCTCATATGGAGTCTATTTAATCAAGACTGTTAATTTATTATAGTTGTATACTTAGGATTCTACTTTGTGCATATGAGCACGTGATTGTACAGAAGGATTTATATCCTTATATTCTTTGCATAGTAGTACAATTAGCTCGGACTAGACAAATAAAAATACTACACCTGTACAGTAGGATAATAAGATTTTATTCCTTTTTATCTATATAAATAGATGTACAGTAATTGAATGAAATACAGGAAAAATTTCTACACTATCTTCATACAATTTTTAAAATTTTTAATTATTAAACATTAATTTATTAGTTGAATTAATTGCTTATTCATGGGAGTATTATAATACTTAATAGTTTGGGTCGGGTATATTTGCTATCATTAGGGAAGGTTAGTTATAATAATGCACTTACTATGTGTAACACTGCCAAAGCATGAATTGTAACAATTAATTACTTCTTAAATGCCAAATGATTTTTTAGTAATTTTCATGGAAAGGACATTGATTAGACAGATTATTTAATAATGTCGAGCTATTTTATTTTAGTGTTCCACATTAGAAAAAAGAAATAGAAAAGTGGTAGAGAACATTATTAGTTTCGTAACCCTTACTTAATTAAAGTGTTCATGGATTTTAATCTCGTTTTTTTAACGAATACATCTCTACATATTCATCATCTAAAGATATATCTTTCATTACAATAGTTATATGACAGGTCGATTTTTTGCCATAAAGGTTGCGAAGGGAGGAGAAAGGTAACCTTGTCGTTCGTTGAACGCCTTTGTTATCGATTGACATGCAACTTTATTTCGTCTAGTGAACCTACGTTATCTAAAAGCGAAGATTATTTATATTTTTTTATGGTTAAAAGGAGAAGTTTGATTATCTTTTTAATGGTTAAAAAGTTAGAAGATTTTTAATGTAATTGGCGTTTGACCAAAAAGTGTTGAGCCCATTTTAGTTAAACCAATTTTAATGAATGAATAAGGAGTGAATTCAAGTTAAAAGATAAATCTTAGATTTGAAATTTAGCAATTTAGATAGTATGAACCGTGTTTTAATCAATGAAATGTGAGTTAATGCTTAATGATTAGATATAAATATGAGAATGAATGCATACACTAAATGTGGTAAATGGCATTTAATGTAATACTCCCTCCGGTCCAAAATAAGTAATTTTTTTGTCTTTTTCTTGTGGTCCAAAATAAGTAATTTTTCCAGATTTCAAGAATGAATCAATTATTTTTTCCTACATTGTCCTTGGAGTAAATAGTCAACTCTTTCACAAGATGTTCTTTTGGAGAAGTTTCGAATCCCCTTTTTGTTTCGTTTCTCTTCTGATTTATAAGGGATATCCTTAGAACCCTTATAAAAGTACAAAGTGCGGGAATATTCAATATAATATTTCCGCTCGCAACCCTAGGAACATTATAATTGTTGCATATGTTTGCTCTTTACTCGACCTCGGCGCCGGTCTCTCCTTTTGGGCCACTCCTCGACACTGAACCATACTCGATTTTGACCTTGAACTTATCCCATCCATCTGCATTCACTAAACCAAATCTAATTTTGATCCTTACATCTAGTCTTTCGCTTATTGAGGTCGTCCTCTATGAGCAGATTTTATCTGTATCTGATCACAAAGTATTCCGCCATGGTGGATGGGCTAAATCGGTCGAGGTCGTGTCGATAACGTATTGACTCAAAGGCTATGGTTGCATGGATAACGTAGGATGACGTCATGACCATGCACGTCATCATTACGCGTCTTCCTGATGCAATACGTCGTTTCCAGTGCCTCTGTTGCATCAATCTTACCATCCGTGACAGTCTTTGCATCGATCTTAGCATCGCATTGCCTTATAAATAGGGGATGGAGATTTAAAAAATGAGTTTTTTCAAAGTCTTTTACTTCTTTGCCACTTTTGCTTGTTCTTCTGCTTCTTCTCTAACCCTTGTGTCCGGTTTATCATTGCTTTTCAGTTCTAGCTTTCCCGTTGACCAATCACTCTTCCGCTGATACCCTACTTCCAATTCTATTGTACACACATCTTTCGCAAAAATGACAAAATCTCTGATGCTACCCCTTTATCAGTAGCTATGCCTACTAGTAGTGCCGAACCTATGGTTGTGGAGGGTGAAAGTTTTCCCACCGTGAAGGAGATAGTTCCTTGGAAACTGCCGGTTAGGAATGATTTTCAGAAAAATCCCCCCCCCTCCCCCCGCTCTTGAGCAGGCATTATCGTCCATAGGGTCGTAGTGGATATCTGAATTACGGTCTAAATTCTTAATTATTTCTCACGTCGATATTGTTCCGACAGGGAACAATTCAAAATAGTTCAACAACCTGGATATTGCGCATTCTATCAATGCCCATTTTTGGTAGGTTATTCTCTTCCTCTTCCACCATTCGCTGCGGAGTTCTGTCACTTTTATAGCGTCTACCTGACACAACTTTTCCATTATGTATATATAAAGCTTTTTTGAAGCAAGAGAAGTTTGCCGAGTTGGCCGGTTTCGATGTCTCCATTCGTCATCTACTGCATCTCTTCTTGTCAGTTTCTACAGGGGCACGTTAATTCATCTATGTCACTGTTGGGCAAAATGATTGTGATGGGGATGGATGACAAAGAGAACTGTCGGTTATGGTTCAATTACTTCTTTTTTAGGATCAAGCACGTGGTAGCAAATCCAGCTGGGTTCCTCCAGTAGTTGAACTTCCACCGTAATGGCTTTTTACTGGTCATAGTATATTTTTTAATTTCTTTTTTCCTTACTAGCTCGTCTTTCTACTTTTAGCCGGTAAACGTCTACCTTTCTTGGTTCCTGATATCGAGGACTGGGTGACTCATGTCTTGCCTCATACCATAGGGATTCGCGACTGGATTGCCTTTAATATGCGGTTTGGTTCTAATACTTTGACCAGTGAGTCTAATCTCTATTTCCTTGGTTAAATATGAATTTATCTGTGCTGGGTCAGCGAGCTTCCAAGAAGACGAAGGCTTCATCGCATGTGTTTTGACATACCATCTCGTCAGCTGTTCGTACTGGCTAAGTTTGCACGGGAAGGGGGGAGGGGGGGGGGGGTCGACTCTAGATCTTCCATCGGGTGATTCTGCCACACGGGCAGCCATCACATCTACTAAGACCTTTGATCACCACGTACTGCATTTTGTTGATGAGTTGTCACATGATGAGTGGGAGACAGTACCAAGGAAAAGATGGGGATAGAGATTGGATGGGCTGATGCTACTGATATTGATTCAGAAAGGCCCATTAATATGGGTGCGGAGGCGGCTCCCTTGCTAAATGTTGAGGCTGCTCCCACGCGGGCTATATTCACGGAGGAAAGACTGTCAATGGCCAAGGCGATCACTACATGAGACAACCTACTTGAATAGTCGAAGTCAGCTCATCTTCAGTGGGCCGAAGGGATAAAACCATCCTCGTAGAGGGTGACAGGTCGGGTTCTGATGTCGACCCTGAGAAAGTACAGCCTTTAGAGGAGAGGTTTACTCGAGTTGAGATAATTACGGAGGGACCTGATCGACACATAGTCATCATCATGGTTTACGATCTCTTGGCTAACTCAGAATGGGCGGTGCCGACCTTCGCTCATTTGTGTGCAGATTCTAAGAATACGATGTTGCAGACGCTGGGAAGATGTAGATCTATCGTTGGTATATTTGGCACGGCCTTGCGAGTAAGTTTGGTTTTCCCATCTTAGGTTAGTTCATTTCATATGTGTAACTTTCTTCCACTGACCTCATTTCTTCTTCTTCATTTTTTTTGCATGTCAGACCCTTATCATGGAGATTGAGCGCAATCGGCGGGAAGAGCGGAGGATGACCATTTTCAATAAGCTCACAGACAAGTACATTGAGTACCGTTTTAAGCACCTAATGCGAGACGACTTACTCAGCTAGGACAGCTAGTTTCAATCACTACGTGATGGGCTCAAGCAAAAAAAATGAAGAGCTGACGGCTGAGGACGGGGAGCTGAGCGAGAAGGACGAGGAGATTTTTGGGGTACATCAGCAGATGTAGTGTTCTTGAGGGAGAGCTAAAGGCTAAGGAGGACGAGCTCGAGGTGAGCAAGGGAGTGATGGCCGAGAATGCTGACCTTCAGTCGAAGGTAGCATCTTTAAAGGTTGAACTCGAGTAGAGCAAGGCAAGGCCGTCGACTTGAGTGGTGAGTTGAGTGCCAAGGTCGAAGAGTTAGGTCGAACTAAGAAAATCAGAATGGCCATTACGGAAGAGGCGGCGGCCCTAGAAGGCGCCATTCGTGTTTGCAGGTCTGAGTGTGCTATTGAAGCAAACATTTAGGTGCTTACAGAGGCGATATTTGAGGAGTATGGGTTTGGAGAAGGAGTTGTCTTAGTTTAAGGAGAAAGTTGTTTCCCTGAGGGCCGAGAAGGTACAATAACAGGCATAGCCGTCTACATCTCATACTTTCGCCGATCCAGGTGTGTCACGTGAGTTTTATGAAATGTGGGTCCATGATGAGGCCCAACTTCACATTTGCAGGTCTCTGAAGGTGGCTGGGAAGATTTCTAAGGTGTAATTTGAGGATGTTCGTGTCAAGGCACGTGCAACTCGTGATGACTGCGGTTATGATCTTGGTATTCCCGGTGCGGATGATGACAAGGATGCCTTAGATAGACTTGCCTCCGAACCTTGGTACGATGATGAGTACATTGATGAAGTCGATGATAGGGGGAACGACATGGCGTGAAATCTTTGTACTTGGATGGGTTTTTGTTGTTCTCTTTTTGTAGGGGAGCCTTTCTAGACCTTTGTACAAAATGTATTGTAATAGAATGATTGAAATGGAAAAATTGTCTTTTGTTGTGTATTTTTAGCTCTCCTATTTTGTTGTTTTTTCTTTTGTGAGGAAGTCCTTGACTTTTGGTTTGGTTCGAACGAGATCATTGATTCGGATGGAGTCGAGTGTAAGTTAACTAGAGCGCGGTCGAATATAGGCTAATTTTAACGAGGTCAAATATAGATTAATCCGAATGAGGTCGAATGTAGATCAATTCAAACGAGTTCGAATGTAGATCAACTTGAACGAGGTCGAATGCAGATCAATTCAAACAAGGTCAATTATAGATCAATTTGAGTGAGGTCGAATGTATAATTCGAACGAGGCCGAATGTAGATCAATTCGAGCGACGTCAAATATAGATCGCTTCGAGTGAGGTTTAATATAGATCAATTCAAGCGAAGTTGAATGCATATTAATTCGAACAAGGTAGATGCAAATTAATTCAAACTAGGTCGACTATTGATCAATTCGAGCGAGTTCGAATGTACAATTCGAACGAAGTCGAATGTAGATCAATTCGAGTGAGATCAAACATAGATCAAACCGAGCAAGGTCAAATGTAGATCACTTCAAGTGAGGTATAATATACATCAATTCGAGCAAGGTTGAACGCAGATGAATTCGAACGAGGTCGCATGTAGATTAATTCGAGCGAAGTCGATGTAGATCAATTAGAGAGAGGTCAAATGTAGATCAATTCTAGCGAGTTCTAATGTAGATCAATTCGAGAGAGGTCAAATATAGGTTTCCTTTATGTTGGCTTGATGAGCAAATTTGGTGGATTTATGTAAGAATGTCATTGCTTTGTTTTTTCATTGGAGAATATTACATACCTTTTCGGTCCTTACCTACATTCGATGAGACTCAGTCAATCTAGTCCATTCATTGCTCAGCCTAGAGAAGTAGTCAATAGGCGGGGCAATGAACTTAATACTTAAACTCTGAGACACCCCATTTGTCTCCTCACAAAAAACCTCCCCAAGAAAACCCAATAGGGACAAAACTCGGGTGAGGGAAAAAGAGAACAATTTGGAGGACGTCCCTTTCCAGAAGTTGAAGTTTTGAGGTAGGCAATGTTCCAATTGTTTGGCTGTAATTTTCCCTCCATATTCTAGCTAAATGATCATTTGTTTGTTGTTGTCGTGATTTTGTATGGTCTTTCTTAATTGGTTACCAGTTTGCCTTCGCGTGGGTCTTTGCTCACTTGCGTTTTGGCTTTGAGTACATAGTTCCCTACCTTGAGTGGTCTAATTTTGGACTTCTGGTAGCAATTCCGGCCACATTCCCTTGGCATCTTCAAGCTTTTTCTTCATAATGTTCAATATTATCTTGTTGGAGGACCCGCCTGACTGTTTTCTGCGGGGTGATATACCATGGAGAGTATTCGCTTGATATGCCATTTCTCGAAGAATTCAACAGTCTTTTTCCCGGTGAATTGGGGTCTGTTGTCACAACTTATTTCTTTTGGGATACCGAAGCGACATATGATGTTCCTCCATTTGAATGTGATAACTTCATGTTCACGTTTTTGGGCGAATGTACCTGCTTATACCCATTTGGAAAAATAGTCAGTTAAAACCAAAATAAATTGTATATTACCTCGCCCTGCTGGGAGGGGTCAGACTACTTGTGCTCCCCATTTGATGAATGGGTAAGGCGATGTGACTCAGTGGAGGTGCTTGCCCGCCTCGTGGATATTTGGAGCGTATTTTTGCATTATTCACACTTTCTATCGAAGTCGGTGGATTTCTTTTTCATGGTAGGCCAGTAGTAGTTTGCCCATATGAGGCATCTAACGAGGGATCAATTACCAATATAGGCTCCACATTATATTTTGTGCACTTCTTCGAGGATGTTTCTAGTATGATTCTGTCCTGGGAATTTTGCCAAGGGACCACCAAACGTTCTTTTGTGTAAGTCATAGTTGATTACGTTATATTTGGACGCCTGCATTCGAAGCTTCTTAGCTTCTTTTTTGTCGGGTGGAGAAATCCATCCTGAAAATATCACATAATACGATTGCGCCAGTCCCGGGTCAAGTTTATTGTGCGTACCTTGATTTTTTTTATTGAAAAACTGAGGATGTTGACTACGTTTTATTTTTCGTCAATGTTCTTGGTGGCTGCTGCTAATTTGGCGAGGCCACCTGCTTCGATGTTTGGTGCTCGGGGTATTTGGTCAAGTTGGCACTAGTCATAGTTATGGGATCAGGCTACGCGCCGCAGTAGTTATGTTGATGATGTTGATAGTGCTTGGGCTATAGGATCCTCTCCGAGTTTGTAACGCACCCATAGTGATCACAATTGATAGTATTGAGGGATGGATCTTCCCTGGACATGGATCTTGTCCGAAGTATGTATACATGGAGATGGATATTCTCCAAAGTGATGGAATGGTCATCCTCGGTACTAAGTGACTATTAATAGTGATGTGCATATATTCCGAGATTGATCTTTCCTGGGCCGGATGGCCATATACAATACAGAATGGTTGAGCACTTGAGAGTGGAGGTACGTGCTTCATTTTCATGCATTTTGTGCAATGGCACTTAGAGATTAGCTGAGCTTTATACTTCACATTGTTCATATTTGTATTTACTTTACCGTTGACCTAAATACTTGAATTGCAAGCATGCCTACTTTACTGTAAAATTTAATTGTGTTTACCTGTTGAGGTTTAGTTCGTCACTACTTATTAGTACATAGTTTCGACTTAATACATACTCGTGTACTCATGTTACCCTATGCACCTTGTGTGAAGATCTAGGTATCTCAGGCCACAGTAGTGGGTGTTGACTATTCCAGTTGTGGACTTTTATCGGAGATACCGAGGTAGCTATCTGGCAATCGCAGTCCTGCCTTTATCCTTCTTTACCTTCCTTTTAGTGTATTTTGGCTACTCTCAGACTATGTTAGTCTTGATATATTTTAGAATTGTTGTAGTATTTGCTCATGACTTAGTGACACCTGAGGTCAGGATTTTATTTTTGCATTTTTTATTTTTGAATTGATCTCTTTTTACGAAATTTTTAGTATGAAAAAAGGCTATTATTTATCTTTAAATGAAATATCAAATTGTTTGGGAGTGTGTCGGCTTGCCTAGTTCCATGATAGGTTCCATCACGACCAGGTTAGTTTTGGATCGTGACAAGTTTGTATTAGATCCATGTTACATAGGTCTCACGGGTCATGAGCGGGTTTAGTAGAGTCTCGTGGATCAATACGGAGACGTTTGTACTTATCTTCGAGAGGGTGCAGAGCCTTTTGGAAAACTTCACATTCTTGAATTCTTGTCGTGCGAATCTGTTGATTCTATTAACTAAACTTCAGATATTCTATTCTTTCACAGATGGCGAGGACAAGTGCTACCGGTCTGGACGGACGCTCACCAGTACCACCAGTTGGGGCCGTGAAGGTCCAAGGTCGCGATCGAGGCTGTGGTAAGGGAAAGGGTATAGCTCATACAGCAGCTAGGGTAGCTCCTACCGATCCATCAGGCCCCGCTGTTCATGATCACGTCCCAGTTGTGGACGCTCCAGTGGGACCAACCTAGGTACCAGTTGCGCATATTTTTATCCCAGGTCTTCAGGAGACCATTGCTCAGATTTTGACCGTGTGTAGCAGTCTTGCTCCGGCAGTTGCTGTTTCTACTATAACAACTATTTCCCAAGTCGGGGTAGGTACTCCGACTCCCGCCGCCCATACACCCGAGCAGGTTGTTCAAGGACTATAGACACCGAAGGCACCACCAGCCCAGTCGGTTGCACATGCTTAGGATTATGTGGTCCTAGTCATACCTGATGACAACCAACATAGATTAGAGAGGTTTGGTATAATTCAGCCTCCGGCTTTCAGCAGTACATAGGGCGAGGATGCCCAAGGTTTCTTGGACAAGTGTCAGAGAGTTCTTCGTACAATAAGTATTCTAGGGACCAGTGGGTCTTATTCACTACTTTTCAGTTCTCGGGAGCTGCCTTTACTTGGTGGGAGGCTTATGAGAGGCATAGGCCTATTGGTGCAACATCCTTTACCTGGCAGCAGTTCTCTATTCTCTTTCTGGAGAAGTATATGCCGCAGTCCTGCAGAGAGGAGCTGTGCATAGTCCGGGCAGTTGTATCAGGATGATATGACTATGATGCAGTATAAGATGAGGTTTTCTTAGTTAGCCTGTCATGCTGTTTGGTTGGTTCGTACAAACATGGAAAGGATTAGGAAGTTCATGGATGGCCTTGCATACCAACTACATATCCTTATAACCTGAGACAGAGAGTGTGTCTTGTGCTTTTTTTGAGGAGTTGGCTAACATTGATAGAGAGAGTCAGTTCACTGGCAGGAGCAAGTTGAGAGGGAGGCCAAGAGTCCTCGGGGATCTGATAGTTTTGGTGTTGTTCCTTTTGGAGGTCAGTTCCAGCACGGTAGAGGCCATTCATTTAGACATGCTTAGACAGCTCGTCCAGGACATCACGGTGGATCATCGAGCCATTGTTCTCACAGTTCACGTCAGGGCCACTCATATCTCAGTGCCCTTCTAGCTCATAGTTCGACTTATGCAATCATTTTAGGGCTCATCTATGCTTGATGCTTCTAGGGCTCAGTTTCAGCACGATATGCTTGGCTCAGAGCCATTGCTCGTTATTTTGATATGACCCCCGAGTCTCTTGTTTCATTTGTTAATGTATCTACTCCAGTGGGCGATAATATTATGGTGGACCATGGATATCAGTCTTGTGTGGTAACTATTGGGGGTCTGGAGACCCGAGTAACCCATTTGCTTCTTAGCGTAGTTGAGTTTTATGTGGTATTAGGCATGGATTAATTGTCTCCATGTCATGCTATTTTGGACTTTCACGTTAAGATGGTGACGTTGGCTATGCCGGGGTGCTATGGATTAAGTGGTGAGATTCGTCGAAGTATATTCTCAGTAGATTTATTTCATACTTGAAGGCCCAATAGATGATTCAGAATTATTGTCTTTCTTATTTATCCTTTGTGAGGGATGTCAGTGCAAAGACTCCTACTATTGATCAGTCCCCGTGGTGAGGTATTTTTTAGATGTGTTTCCTGCAGTCCTACCGGGCATGCCTCTGGACAAGGATATTGACTTTGGTATTAATTTCGTGCTCGGCACTCAGCCCATCTATTCTAGCGTATTGTATGGCACCGGCGGAGTTAAAGGAATTGAAGGAGAAACTTCAGGAACTCCTTGATAAGGTTTATTCAGTCTAGTGTGTCACCTTAGGGTGCACCTGTCCTATTCGTAAAGAAGAAGGATGGCACTATAAGGATGTGCATTGACTATAAGCAGTTGAACAAAGTCACAATCAAGAACAAGTATCCTTTGCCTCATATTGATGATATATTTGACCAGCTTAAGGGAGCGAGGGTGTTCTAAAAAATTGATCTTATTTAAAGGCATCACCAATTGAAGATTAGGGACTCGAACATTAATAAGACAACTTTTAGGACCCGATATGGTCATTATGAGTTCTTTGTGATGTCTTTTGGGCTGACCAATGACCCAGAAACATTCATACATTTGATGAAAAACATGTTTAGGCCTTATCTCGACTCGTTTGTGATTGTATTCATTGATGATATCCTGGTGTACTCTCGTAGCCAGGAGGGGAACGCCGAGCATTTGAGAGTTGTATTACACCGGTTGGGGGAGAAGAAGCTTTATTCTAAGTTCTCCAAGTATGAGTTTTGGCTCAGTTTAATGGCATTGTTGGGGAATTTGGTGTCCATTGAGGATATTCATGTTGATCCTAAGAAGATAGAGGCAGTTTAGGTTTTCCCCTGACCATCCTCAGCCACAGAGATTCGTAACGTTCTTGGTTTGGCGGGTTATTACTGTTGGTTCGTTCAGGGATTTTTATCTATTGCATCACCCATTACCAAATTGACAAAAAAGAGTGCTCCTTTCTGGTGGTCGGATGAGTGTGAGGCGAGCTTTCAAAAGCTTAAAACTGCCTTGTCCGTAGCTCCAATGTTCATTTTGCCATCAACTTCAAGTTCTTATACAGTATATTGTGATATTTCTCAGGTCGGCATTGAGTGTTGATGCAGGAGGGTAGAGTGATTGCTTATGCTTCTCGTCAGTTGAAGCCCCATGAGAAGAACTACCTTGTTCATGATTTGGAGTTGGCTGCCATTGTTCACATTGAATATTTGGAGGTATTATCTCTATGGTGTGTCTTGTGAGGTGTTTACTGATCATTGTATCCTCCAACACTTGTTCAAACAGAAGGATCTCAATTTGAGGCAGCGGAGATGGTTACAACTGCTAAAGGACTATGATATTACTATTTTGTACCATCCGAGAAAGGCCAATATGGTGGCTGATGCCTTGAGTAGGAAGGCGGTAGTATAGGCAGTCTCGCATTTATTCCTATTAGGGAGAGACCGCTGGTGGCAGATGTTTAGGCCTTGGTCAATCGGTTTATGATATTGGCTATTTCAGAGCCCATTAGATCCTAGCTTGTATGGTTTCATGATCTTTCTTGTTTGAACATATTAGAAAGCACCAGTATGATGATCCTCATTTGCTTGTCCTCAAGGAAAAAGTTCTGCATGATGATGCCATAGATGTGACCCATTGGTAATGTTGGGGTACTAAGGATGTAGGGCCGGATATGTGTGCCCAATGTAGATGGGCTTCAGGAGTTGATTCTAGAGGAGGCCCACAGCTCGCGGTATTCCATCCATCCGGGTGTCGCAAAAATGTATCAGGATTTGAGACATCACTATTGGTAGAGGAGGATGAAGAAAGATATAGTTGGGTTTGTATCTCAGTGCCTCAATAGTCAGCAGGTGAAATATGAGCATTAGAGACTGGTGGCTTGTTTCGGCAGATAGAGATTCTGGCGTGGAAGTGAGAGCGGATTACCATGGATTTCGTAGTTGGACTCCCACAGACTTAGAGGAAGTTTGATACTATTTAGGTGATTGTGGATCGGCTGACCAAGTCCGCAGACTTTATTCCTGTGTGTACTACCTATGCATCAAAGAGATTGAGTAAGATTTATATCCGAGAGATTGTTCGCCTGCATGGTATCCTAGTTCTATCATTTCAGATATAGGTACTCCATTAATATGACAATTTTGGAGGCCCCTGCAGAAACAGTTGGGTACTCTGGTTGAGTTGAGCATAATATTTCACCCTCCGACGAACTAATAGTCCGAGCATACTATTCAGATATTGGAGGACATGTTGCGTGCTTGTGTTATTGATTTCGGGGTTCAAGGGACCAGTTTCTACCACTCGTGGAGTTTGCATAAAACAATAATTATTCGGTGAGTATTCAGATAGCTTGTATGGGGCTTTATATGGGAGACATTGTAGATCTACAGTAGGTTGGATTAAGCTGGGTGAGGCTAGACTTTGGGGTCCAGACTTGGTTCAGGATGCTTTGGACAAGGTGAAAGTGATTCAAGAGCAACTTCATACAGCGCAGTCAAGGCAAAAGAGTTATGCTAACAGAAAAGTTCGTGATGTGTCTTATATGGTTGGAGAGAAGGTTCTACGGAAGGTTTCTCCCATGAAGGGCGCTATAAGATTTGGGAAGAAGGGCAAGCTGAGTCCTCAGTTCTTTGGGCCTTTTTAGGTGCTTCAGCGGATTGAGGATGTGCCTTATAAGCTTGCTTTACCGCCTAGCTTGTCGGGGGTGCATCCAATATTTCATGCTTTTATAATCTGAAAGTATATCGGTGATCCGTGTCATGTCTTGGATTTCATCACATATTAGTTAGATTGAATCCAATAGTGATTTGGCGTTTTGATGTTGCTTTGAGTATTCCAAAGGTTCGACTAAGTTTGTATATTGATATATGACTTGTTGGTATGTTTGGTAGAGGTCCCGAGGACCTGGGGTTGATTTCGGGTGGTTGATGGAATAAGGTTGGATTTTGAGAAATGCTGAAGATTGACCTCAACTGTCAAAACTGTTAGAACACATTCATTATGTTGAAAACTAATGTGTTCATATTTGTAGGTTTTGATAAATGACAAACCGATGAAGATGGAAAATATTATACATGCCAAATAATCGTAAGTTATTATTGAGATATACTTTTGTTTATACTAAAGTATACTTGTTTTGTAGAGATGATATGCAATCAATTAGCGGACCAAAATTGGAGTACAAAAAAACAAGAAGTTCAAGACAAGATCAAGAGAAGCAATGAAGCAATGAGAATAAATGAAGACCTTTATTTTGAGTCTTATTTATATTTGTGATCTTGATCCTACTCTAGTTTTAAGTCTTGGCTTCTCTCCAAAAATTATTTTCACAAACATATGCATATCATAAATAATTTTTATACTCTTGGAATAAATTGATTTTCATGTTGTAAATTGAACCAAAAAGGTTTTTAAAAGTGTCTTTAATATTTAAGACATATATTATATTTTTGGTATTTAAATAAACAATGAAAAATGTCTTGAAATCATTTTTATACTGAGTTAATCGATTATCGTGAAGAGATAATCGATTATCTAATATTTCATTAAACTGGACGTTTTTACGCAAGGTGAGATAATCGATTATCTTACCAACGATAATCGATTATCGTATATCCGTTATTTCTCAACGTCTAGAATTTCAAATGAGATAATCGATTATCTAAGTGCGATAATCGATTATCGTTAAAATAATCGATTATCTGACATAAGTTAACCGATTATCTTAGTATCCGTTGCCTTTCAACGTCTATATTTTTGAAAGGTTAATCGATTATCGTCCTGCGATAATCGATTATCGTTGCAGATTTTTGATAAATTGATTAATCATTTAGCAACGGATACAAGAGTTTTTGGGGCTATAAATACACCCCAAAAACTCTCATTTGACACACAACAATCTGACCAAACATCATATACAAGCTTCCAAACATTCTACATTCATTTCATATTTTTAATTGCTTTTGAGAAGCCATTTCTTGAATTTATTGTTGTGTTCTTGAGCGTACTTGTTTACTCATATCTACTCTATATAGAGCGTTCTGTTTAAGTGAGTGTAGGTGTTTTGTATACACTTGAAGGGAAGTTTATAATCCCTTGTTGTTGTTAGAAGGAACGTTTTTATTCCTTCTGTTGAAGTCTTGAAGTGCGGCATCTTCGAGCAAGGTTGTTGAGACTTGTGTGATTCAAGTTCTCAAGTTGTAACGGTTTGTTGAGCACCCGCAAGCTTAACAGGATTAGTAGAACCTCGAGATTGTATCTCGAGAGACTGGACGTAACCACATTTGTGGCCAACCAGTATAAATTCGGTGCACTTCTTCCTTACTCTCTTATTTCCGCATTTGAGTTATTTTTTACTGCAAATTTTTATAAAATGCTATTCACCCCCCCTCTAGCGTTAAGCACTAATTCTAACAATTGGTATCAGAGCCTAACTCTCTGTAAGACTTAACAGTTTGAGAGAAACTTTTCTATGGCTTCTACTAGTAGTGCATATGCAGGAATGGGTGAAGGATCTTGCACCACAAGGACACCACTGTTTGATGGAACAAACTACACCTACTGGAAGGAAAGGATGAGGATATTCATCCAGGCTAATAATTTTCAAATTTGGAAAATGATTAAAAATGGCGAACAGGTTCCCACCAAAGCAGAGGGTGATAAATTCGTCCCAAAGCTGGAAGAAGAATATACTGCGGACGACATCAAAATGGTGGAAAATAATGCCAAAGCAATCAACATGTTGTTCTGTGCAGTCAATCCAAATGACTATCAAAAGATTTCATGTTGTTCCACTGCCAAACAAATGTGGGACAAACTGGAGATTACATACGAAGGCACTGACCAGGTTAGAGAAGCAAAAATTGATTCTCTAACCCATGAGTATGAGCTATTTCGTATGCAGGAAGGTGAGAAAATAGACGACATGTTTGAACGATTTTCAAAAATCGTTAATGATCTACACGCCCTCAAGTCTTAATCCGGAATGGCGTTCAAAGGCCGATGCTATCCAGGAATCAATCGGCGTAACAAACGTTACAATCGACGGGCTAAGAGGTAACCTTAAAACATATGAGTCTACTATTCTTAACCCTCCTGTAGGTGATCAAAGGCAAAGAAAAATTGCCTTAAAAGCTAGCACGGTTCAACCTCAAATTAATGAGGACTCAAGTGACGAAGATAACGAGTTCGGGCTCGTTATTAAGAAGTTTCACAAGTTCATGCGAAAGGAGTATGAACGAAAAGGAAAGCGGCAAGGAGGACCGCTGAAATGCTACAGATGTGGAGAACTTGGGCACATCAAACCAAATTGCCCAAACATCAAAAAGGAGAAGAAACCCGAAAAGAAGCAAAGGGCATACATTTCTTGGGGAGGTGACTCCGGAGACGAGTCAAGCGACGGAGAAGATGAGACCGCAAACTTGTGCCTAATGGCACATGAAGAATCTCAAAACGAGGTATGTATTTCTTCCAAAAATATCTTTTCTTTAGAAGAAATGCGAGATGCTTTTGATGAGCTTTACGATGAGTTTATAAATGCTTCAAAAATAATAAAAGATTTGAGAAATCAACATTCCGTAAAAGAAAAAGATTTTGAAAAATTAATTCTTGAAAACGAGAAATTGAAAGAGGAAAACCGCTTTTACGGCAAAAGAAGTGCCGATAAACCGGAAAGCTCAAACAAAAGTTGTTCTTCTTGCAAATCTTTAAAAGAAGTAGATAGACTTAAAAGCACTTTGCACAAGTTCAATTCTTCACACAAAAACCTCAATGATGTGCTTGTTAACTTGAAATCCACTAAGCACGGCATAGGCTTTAAAAATGAAGAAAAAGTTGAGTTCATTCATAAACCGCCTAAGACTCAACCTAGGCCGAATAAAATAAATGCCAACCCAAAACCTAGAAATATTAATCCTAGAGTTGTTAATTATCCTAGAACTAATATTAGAAGAAATTTTGGTACATATAGACCACCTACGAAAGATTTTCGAAAATTGCATCAAAACAATTTTTCTAAAAATAGAGTGAATAAATATAGACCTCCAAATTACTATCATCCTAGAAGAATGCATAATCCTAATGTGATTTGTCACTATTGCAATAAAGTAGGGCATATAGCTCCTGCTTGTTTCACCCGACATAGGTATTTCAATGCAAGTCAACCACAACAACACTATGTCGCACCTAACACACAAGGACCCAAAATGGTTTGGGTACCAAGATCTCATTAATTTGTTTTGTAGGTATGTTTGAAGGGATCAAGTGCACTTTGGTACCTTGATAGTGGATGCTCCAAACACATGACCGGGGATGCATCTAAATTCCTTCAACTAGAACCTAAGGAAGGAGGAAGCGTTATTTTCGGTGACAATAACAAAGGAAAAATTATTGGCATCGGCTCGGTCGGTAAGGACGAAACCTCCTCTATTAAAAATATTTTGTTAGTTAAAGGTTTAAAACATAATCTCTTGAGCATAAGTCAATTATGCGACAAGGGAAATCTTGTTTTATTTGATTCCGAAGAATGCTTAGTTTTTCGTCGTAGTGATTTTAAAATTATTCTTCGTGGAATTAGAATAAACAATATCTATATGGTTGATCTAGAAAATTCTTCATCAAGTTTTATTAATTGCCTTATGAGCAAAGAAGACGACATGTGGCCATGGCATCGTAGAGTAGCTCATATAAACATGAATCTTTTAAACAAGTTAGTTTCCCAAGATCTAGTAATTGGTCTTCCAAATATCAAATTTGAAAAAGATTCTATTTGCGATTCATGCCAAAAAGGGAAACAAACAAAAGCTTCGTTTAAATCCAAAAATGTTGTTTCAACAACTAAACCTTTACAAATCTTCACATGGATCTTTTTGGACCATCCCGAATTGAAAGTTTTGGTGGAAATTTATATGCTCTTGTAATTGTTGATGACTACTCTCGATTCACATGGACTTTGTTTCTTGCTCATAAAAGTGATGCTTTTCAAGCTTTCAAAAGTTTTCTCAAACGTGTTCAAAATGAAAAGAACACAACCGTCACTTCCATAAGAAGTGATCATGGAGGAGAGTTCGATCACAATCTCTTTTCGGATTTTTTTGACGAACTCGGTATTGAACATACCTTTTCGGCTCCACGTACATTACAACAAAATGGAGTGGTGGAACGGAAAAATCGTTGCCTCGAAGAGATGGCTAGAACCATGCTCGATGAGTCAAAGGTTTCCAAGAAATTTTGGGCGGATGCCGTGAGTACCGCTTGCTATGTTCTAAACAGAGCAGTCATTCGACCGATACTCATAAAAACTCCATATGAACTCTATAAGGGAAGAAAGCCTAATATTTCCCATCTTAGAGTTTTCGGATGTAAATGTTTTATCCATAATAACGGAAAAGACAACTTGGGAAAGTTTGATGCAAAATCTGATGAACATTTTTCTTGGTTACTCATCACGGAGCAAAGCATATAGGGTATCCAATAATCGTACTAAAACTGTTGAGGAATCCCCTCATATTGTATTTTGTGAAAATGATGCTCGCTTGGCGAGAAAGGATTTTTGTGATCATCTTGCAGATTCTCTAAACAAAATAAGCCTTCAAGACAAAACAGAAAAGGAGAATCCAACGGAAGGACAAGATGAAGTCATGGAACAACCATCAGAAGAAGAATCACGACAAGAGGAAGATTCGATGATGCCTAAAGCTTGGAGGACGTCTAAAGACCATCCTCTCGACAAGGTAATTGGCAACATCGAAAAAGGGGTAAGTACACGAAACCTTCTTAAAGACACCGTAGGTCAAATGGCTTTTGTTTCTCAAATTGAACCTACTAACATTTCCGAAGCAATTGGGGATGAGCATTGGACCTTGGCAATTCAAGAGGAGCTTAACCAATTTAAACGTAATGACGTTTGGGAATTGGTGCCAAGACCCGATAATCATACCATAATTGGTACGAAATAGGGTTTTCATAATAAATTAGATGAAAATGGAATTATCACTAGAAACAAAGCTAGGTTAGTTGCTAAGGGTTATAATCAAGAAGAAGGTACTGATTATGAAGAAACATATGCACCCGTAGCACGTTTAGAGGCTATACGTTTATTACTTGCATTGTCTTCATCAATGAATTTTAAATTGTATCAAATGGATGTCAAGAGTGCCTTCCTCAATGGATTTATTCAAGAGGAAGTGTATGTTGAACAACCCCCAGGGTTCGAAGACTTCAAATCTCCGGATTATGTCTTCAAGCTCAAGAAGCACTCTATGGTCTAAAACAAGCTCCACGAGCTTGGTATGAACGCTTGAGCAAATTCCTCTTGGAAAATGAATTCAATAGGGGGAAAGTCGATACTACACTGTTCATCAAGAATAAAAACAATGACAGTCTAATTGTTCAAATTTATGTTGATGATATTATTTTTGGTGCAACTAATGAGCTTTTGTGCAAGGAATTTTCTAATCTTATGACTAGTGAATTTGAGATGTCAATGATGGGTGAGCTTAATTTCTTCTTGGGGTTGCAAGTAAAACAAATGAAAGAGGGAACTTTCATTTGTCAAACTAAATATAGCAAGGAATTTCTTAATCGATTTGAAATAAGCAATGCCAAAGCAATGGCTACTCCAATGAGCACATCCGACCATCTTGACAAAGATGAAAAAGGTAAGGAGGTAGATTTGAAGAAATACCGAGGTATGATCGGATCCTTACTTTATTTAACTGCTAGTAGACCGGACATCATGTTTAGCGTTTGTTTATGCGCTCGATTTCAATCATGTCCGAAGGAGACTCACCTAACTGCGGTAAAACGGATAATGAAGTACCTAGTTGGAACTATGAATGTGGGACTTTGGTATCCCAAAGGGTCTTCATGCCAACTTGTTGGCTATTCCGATTCCGATTTTGCAGGATACAGATTGGACCGCAAGAGCACTAGTGGCACTTGCCATTTGCTCGGTAGCTCATTAGTTTCTTGGTTTAGCAAGAAACAAGTAAGTGTTGCGTTATCCACAACCGAGGCTGAATATATAGCCGCGGGGAGTTGTTGTGCACAAATTCTTTGGATGAAGCAACAACTCTCGGATTATGGTCTTAGTGTTAATCACATCCCTCTTAGATGTGACAATACTAGCGCCATAAGCTTGACGAAGAATCCTATTCTTCATTCAAGAACGAAACAAATCGAGATTGGGCACCATTTTATAAGAGATCACGTTCTTAAGGGTGATGTCGAAATTGAGTTCGTTGAAACTAAACATCAATTAGCCGACATCTTCACCAAGCCTTTAGATAAAGAGTCGTTCTTCTGTATTCGTAGTGAACTCGGAATCCTTGACTCTACGTTGATCTAATACATACATTTAGGTTGCATTTATTTTTTTAATAATTACTAACTTGAGCGTCGGAGACGTTTATTTTTCTTTTGCAGGTATCGCCCTAAAGGCAGGGGAACTGAGTTAATTTTTATTAAGTCTTGTTAAATTTTGTTTAAGGTCGACTTTAGTATAATCAATTATAGAATAATCGATCATATGTTATTTCAATTTTTTTGAGATAATCGATTAACTTGGGAAGATAATCGATTATCGTTCCAGTCTGTTTCTCTGACCTTTTCTGAAATTCTTAAAATAATCGATTAACTTAAACCGATAATCGATTATCGTACCTCCGCAGCTCAAGATAATCGATCATCGTTCACGATAATCGATTAACTAACGGCCAGATTTCAAAATTTTACCGTTTTAGAGCCGTTTGAACCTTATCAAAATCAGATTTTTTTTCACTCAAAATTCTCTCATTTTCACCTCTATAAATAGGGAAGTCTTCCACTCAAATTATTCACTCACAACACTATTCTATTCATAAAACTCTCTCCAAAAGTTTCAAGAAGTCTTCAAAATTCTCTTTAGTTTTTTTTTTATCATTCACATGGCTAATAGAAATACCAAGCGATCTCGTGCCGGAAAGAACGTTGCTTCTTCTTCAAATATCCCTCAAAATGTATTTTGCTATCAAGATGGTTCTTTTCTACGATTTGAACAAGAAAGTGAACTTCGACGCTTTCTTCAAAAATTTGAAAATAGGGAAATTCTTCCACCTCGTTTTACAACGGGTAGATATCTTTCCGACTCTGCTCATTCAACTATCCTTCTTCAAAGCCAAATTGTCAATTTTGCTTATCTTTCATATTCTTACATTCATTCTCATTTGATTCGGGCATTTTATTCAAACTTGAAAAAGGATGAAAGTGGTGAACTTTCTACCAAAATCAATGGTGTTACTATTCTCTTAAGCGAAGAAAACATTCAAACTCTCACGAATCTTCCTCGTGAGGGTCAAGATATCGTCCACTATACCGGGGACGAAGATATCCTTTTTGATGAACAAGTCCTCTTTCAACAAATTGGAATTGGACATTTTGAATGGACCCCGGAGCTTCGTCGTCCTTCCATCACAAATATGCTTCCGAAATTTCGCTTAATTTTCTATATCATCACTAGGATCCTCAAGCCTAGAAAATACAATCATACTACAATTGGGCGCGAGGACGCCAAAATTATGCATGCTATTATTAACAAGGCGCACATCAATTGGTGCAAGTTTATTCTCACTCACATGCATGATTCCATAGGTGATGACAAACCTCTTCCATATGCTTTTCTTATTATGATCATTCTTGAAGCAATGGAAATTAACACCAATATTGGTCCGAAGAAAAATCGCACCAAAATTTGGGAAATTCAAGAAACATCCTTTCGTAGCGGAGATCATCCCGCTCCTCCTCCTCCTCCGCCTACTCAACCAACTCCTCAACCAAGTCGTCGCTCGGATATTACACTTGAAAGTATTTCTGAGCAAATAGCTTCACTTTCAACTACTCTATCAACCTCAATAGATCGGATTGATAGAAATGTATCCCGCACGGAAAGGCATGTGCGAAGATTGAGCAATGAACTTCACGGGTACTTTGACCATGTCAACGACCCCTACACTCAAGTCCACTCCTCCAATGATTCAAGCGACGAATTTGATGATGATTTTTAAATGTATTTTTTGTTGTTGTTTTGTACTCTTTCCTTTCATAAATAAAATTGCCTTTTTGTTAATGTCAAAAGGGGGAAGAGAAGGGTATATGCATTTGTGCATTTACATTATTTAATTTTTTAGTATTTTGGTTTCAAATAATTTTTTAATATACTTTGGCATAAATTGAGGGGGAACTCAATTATAACTTATCTTGTATTTGGCATAATTAACTTGTAACATTTTTTTTAATGCATATCCTCATATAGGTTTGCCATTATCAAAAAGGGGGAAATTGTTAGAACACATTCATTATGTTGTTAAAACTAATGTGTTCATATTTGTAGGTTTTGATAAATGACAAACCGATGAAGATGGAAAATATTATACATGCCAAATAATCGTAAGTTATTATTGAGATATACTTTTGTTTATACTAAAGTATAAATGCAATCAATTAGCCGACCAAAATTGGAGTACAAAAAAACAAGAAGTTCAAGACAAGATCAAGAGAAGCAATGAAGCAATGACAATAAATGAAGACCTTTATTTTGAGTCTTATTTATATTTGTGATCTTGATCCTACTCTAATTTTAAGTCTTGGCTTCTCTCCAAAAATTATTTTCATAAACATATGCATATCATAAATAATTTTTATACTCTTGGAATAAATTGATTTTCATGTTTTATATTGAACCAAAAAGGTTTTTAAAAGTGTCTTTAATATTTAAGACATATATTATATTTTTGGTATTTAAATAAACAATGAAAAACGTCTTGAAATCATTTTTATACTGAGTTAATCGATTATCGTGAAGAGATAATCGATTATCTAATATTTCATTAAACTGGACGTTTTTACGCAAGGTGAGATAATCGATTATCTTACCAACGATAATCGATTATCGTATATCCGTTATTTCTCAACGTCTAGAATTTCAAATGAGATAATCGATTATCTAAGTGCGATAATTGATTATCGTTAAAATAATTGATTATCTGACATAAGTTAATCGATTATCTTAGTATCCGTTGCCTTTCAACGTCTATATTTTTGAAAGGTTAATCGATTATCGTCCTGCGATAATCGATTATCGTTGCAGATTTTTGATAAATTGATTAATCATTTAGCAACGGATACAAGAGTTTTTGGGGCTATAAATACACCCCAAAAACTCTCATTTGACACACAACAATCTGACCAAACATCATATACAAGCTTCCAAACATTCTACATTCATTTCATATTTTTAATTGCTTTTGAGAAGCCATTTCTTGAATTTATTGTTGTGTTCTTGATCGTACTTGTTTACTCATATCTACTCTATAAAGAGAGTTCTGTTTAAGTGAGTGTAAGTGTTTTGTATACACTTGAAGGGAAGTTTATAATCCCTTGTTGTTGTTAGAAGGAACGTTTTTATTCCTTCTGTTGAAGTCTTGAAGTGCGGCATCTTCGAGCAAGGTTGTTGAGACTTGTGTGATTCAAGTTCTCAAGTTGTAACGGTTTGTTGAGCACCCGCAAGCTTAACAGGATTAGTAGAACCTCGAGATTGTATCTCGGGAGACTGGACGTAACCACATTTGTGGCCAACCAGTATAAATTCGGTGCACTTCTTCCTTACTCTCTTATTTCCGCATTTGAGTTATTTTTTCCTGCAAATTTTTATAAAGCGCTATTCACCCCCCTCTAGAGTTAAGCACTTATTCTAACAAAAACAGCACCTGCGGATGGGGGAATGCAGGTGTGGGCCCGCAAAAGCGGAAAAGCAGCCATTGAAGAGGCCAACGCTGAGGAAGGAAGGAGACCGCAGGTGCGAGAATTGGACCGCATAAGCGAATTTTGAGGATTTAAGTGGGATTCACACCTGCAATGGATTTTCCGCATGTGCGGCATCGTAGAAGTTAAATTTTGACCGCATATACGGTGTCTCTGGGCAGAAAGTATAAATTGCGGATTTCGCGAATTTTGGTTCATTTTCCACCATTTTTTGTCAGCATTGGAGCTTTTGAGGAGTAATTCAAGGGTTTATCAGTAAGGTAAGTGGCTTGAGCCCTAATACTCGTATATGTGATGATTTCGCGTTGTTTATCATGTGATTTGTGAAGATTAGCGGTGAAAATGATAGGTTAGGACCTGGGATTTTTGAAGAGTTTTATTGAGGTTTTGAGGGGTCAAATGGAGTCGAATTTTGATAAATCTTGTATGTATGGACTTATTAGTGAAAGGACTTTCTAGTTTTGTGATGTTTGTCGGATTTTGAGACGTGGGTTTAGGGGGCAGGTTTGGGTGAATTTCGTGATTTTGGTCTATATTGATAGTCTTTCATGTAGAATTGGTTGCTTGTCCTATATTGATGGCATATTACTGCTTTTGATTAGATTCGGTATGTTTAGAGGCCGATTCCAGAGGTTAGGGCATCACAGAGTATGATTTGGCTTGGTTTTAGGTAAGTAACATTTTCAAACTTGGTTCTGAAGGTTCTAAACCCCGAAAGATGTGTTATGCGGTTAGTGTTGAGGAGGCGCACCCCGAACGATGTGTTATGCGATTAGTGTTGAGGAGGCGCACATGCCAAGTGGCGGGCATGCATCGTGAGAATTGTGGCCTGGTGCATTCCATGGTTCCGCTTAGTGACTCTTTATTGCTGATATTCGTGTTTCTATCATGTGATTAGGTAAATGAGCTGTAAATCATGCTAGATATCATGTTAGGACTTCACGCCGATACTGTTGAGACCTAAGTGGTCGTTTCTTGCTATCATCTCATTAGTTTCATTGATATTTTGTACTCAGTCTTATTCATGAATATCATATCATGTCTCGGTCTTGGTTGTTATTATTTGGCACTGAGGTATCATACCGAGGTAGTTGTCTGCGGCAGTGGCGGATCCACATGTAAAATTTGGGTGCTCGAGCACCCATTAATCTCGACGCAGAGTATATATAGTTATATAGAAAATTTGAGAAAACGTATAAAAATTTATAAAAGCACCCATTAATTTTATGTACAAAAAAAATTCAGCACCCACAAACTTGAATTCCTAGATCCGCCACTGGTCTGCGATCACAATCCTGCCTTTTTCCTTCTTTACCTTCCTTTTAGTGTATTTTGGCTACTCTTAGACTATGTGAGTCTTTCTATATTTCAGAATAGTGGTAGTATTTGCTCATGACTTAGTGACATTCGAAGTCGGGCTTTTATTTACGTATTTTTGGCTTTTGAATTTATCTCTTTTTACGAAATTTTCAACATGAAAAAAGGCTATTATTTATCTTTATATGAAATATCAAATTGTTTGGGAATATGTCGGCTTGCCTAGTTCCATTAAGCACCATCACGATCAAGTTAGTTTTGAGTCATGACAGTAAAAGTAACTTTTCCAAGTCTTAGTGTATCGTCGACAAGAGTATTAGCAAGGGTAGTGGTGGGATATACAAGTTTCATCTATCGTTAGCTAGAAATTTTATGTTTGAGCAATAGAAATAAATTTTTTAAGCGCTTTCCTTTAGTAGACCCTGCCCGTCAGTATGTCACGAATTTAAATTAATTAAAACTCTAATACAGATATCAAACACTAATTGAAAAACAAAAAAAATGAGACTTGTTATGAGATGGAAAGAGTGATGCTTAAGCTTTGAGTAAACCTAGCAAATAACGGAATACTCCTATCCAGTTGGGTGAGTTTGGTGTTAGCAGAAGCAAATAATGCTGCTTAGGAAAGGAATATGATGATAAGTGAAATCCATCTAGTTTTCTTAGAAAAGTATAATTATGTGGACCACACTAAGCCACGTTGCTTATAGTACAAATGAATGAATTGTACGAAGCATATTAGCTCCTTGGATTCTGTTTATTTTTATTTGATGGTTAAATTGGCCTATCATCATCCCACAAATATGTTAATTTAATCTACATGCTATGTGATTAAATTTCTAGTATTTAATTAAATCATATGGTTAGTCAAACAGTGAATAATGTTCCCCAAAGGAAAGGTTTGCGAACTATTGCTGATCGGTGATTAGTAGGAGTAGTAATTTAATTTCCACAGTGATTGATTATATTTTGAAAACAGTCATTAATCAACATGTACGAGACAAACTTTACTTGACTTCTAAATTAGAAATGATAATGATTGGAGTTGATTTAACTGTCTTTTTGCTGCTTTTAAAAATAAAAGCCCCACCCAATATAATGTACATGCATTAGGCTTGTTTAAGTAAGGTGATCATCTCGTTTAAAGTTTTAAACAATTAAAATAACATATTTTTATTTATTTAATTTTATTTAGCATATGCTCCTTAATATGCTTAACTTAATATTTTATCATGGGTCAAATTTGTGAAAATCATTCTTTGGAAATGGATGACAGAGAACATGGGCGGATTCATAGACAAGATTATAAGGCACGCGAATCCATAATCCTTTCACAAATTAGATATTTTTATATGTACATATTTTTAAAATTACTACAATATTAACTGTTAGTATTCATACTTTGAAAATGTCGAATGGTATATTTGATTGAAGGTTGAGATATTACTGTAGGCATATAAATTTTATTTAAAATTAAATATACGAAATAATTTGGACTATATTTTAAATTCGAGATATATTAGTTCAAATAAGTACTACAGACTAATATAATATAATTGAATTATTTATATAAGTCCAATTATATATATATATATATATATATATATATATATATATATATATAGATTAAATAAATAAGTCTTAATCCATTAGGCTAGCCCAATCTAAAGTGATGAGCTCACTTCACTAAGCCCAAGATGTCATCTTCCTAGAGGCCCAGTTTGGTGCCACGTGTCAAATAACGTGGCACGCCAAGTCAGAGGGAAGGGCCAATAGGATCATGCCACGTGTCAAAATGACAAGGCATGCCAAGTCACACTAAAAGACCAATGAAATAGCGTCACGTGTGCAAGTGACATGTTCTGGCCAATCAAATGAGGCCATGTCACCCTTCAATTTGATTGGTCAGAAGGAGTTTATTCTTTTCGTGACTCTTTGAGAGTTTTGGGAGAATGAATATTCTTGTATTGATCACAAAAATATATATAGAGCACAGAGAGGTATCAAATCCTACCAACTATAGAACTGTACAATAATGAAAGAAATCAAATCCTACCAACTATATGACTGTACAATAATGAGAGAATATTCTTACAATAATAAAAAGATACACACAATATATTTAATACGCTCCCTCAAGTTGGAGGGGCGGAGGACACGCCAATCTTGGACATCAGCAGAAGAAGCCGAGGAAGAGATAAGTGCTTGGTGGGAGCATCAACAAGCTGATCAGCAGAGGATACGTGAGCAACACGAAGAGACCCATTCTGAACCAATTGACGAACAAAGTGATAATCAATGGAGATGTGTTTCACGCGCGAATGAAACATAGGGTTGGCACAGAGGTAAGTGGCGCCAATGTTGTCGCTGTAAATGACAGGAGCAGCCGGAAGAGGGACATGAAGCTCATGCAGCAGTGAGTGAAGCCAACGGACTTCAGCGGCAGCAGAAGCAATGGCACGATATTCAGCCTCAGTAGAAGATCGTGCAACGGAACGCTGCTTTTTGGAGCTCCAGGAAATAGGATTAGGCCCCAGAAAGACAACATAGGCACCAGTTGAGGAGCGATCATCACAGTTTCCACTCCAATCAGCATCACAGAAACAATGCAGAGGTATAGCAGATGAAGGACGCAGCCAGACTCCGAAGTCACGCGTCCCATTCAGATACCGGAAGAAGTGCTTAACTGCACCCCAATGAGTGACAGTAGGAGCGTGTATAAACTGCGAGAGTTTATTCACAGCAAAGTAGATATCAGGACGAGTGAAGGAGAGATACTGGAGGCCCCCAAGGGCCTGTCGATAGGCAGATGCGTCGGCAGGGGCCGAGCCGTCGGCCAATTGAAGGCAGGTGGATGCCGCTGTTGGCGTCTGAACAGGGTTGGATTCCAGCATATTATGACCAGTCAAAAGATCAACAACATACTTACGCTGAGAAAGAAAACACCCCTTGGAGCTGCGCAGAACCTCAACACCAAGAAAGTAGCTTAGATCACCCATGTCTTTAAGAGAAAATTTAGTCCCAAGAGAGTCAATCACACGGTTCAAGAAGGCAGAGTCATTACCAGTCAATATGAGATCATCAACATATACCAAAAAATCGGCTGTAATACCAGAATGCTGAAAGACGAAGAGCGAAGTGTCAGAGGTAGTGTTGACGAAACCCATGGCCAAAAGGCATTGGCGGAGCTCACTGTACTATGCCCGGGGTGCCTGTTTGAGACCATAAATAGCTTTCTGTAACTTACAAACATATGATGGATAGGCTTTGTCAACAAAACCCGGTGGTTGTGCCATATAGACATCCTCTGTAAGCCTCTCGTGGAGAAAGGCATTGTTCACATCCATTTGACGAAGAGGCCAGCCCTTGGATACAGCTAGACTGAGAACCAAACGCACAGTTGCCGGCTTAATAACCGAACTGAAAGTCTCCTGGAAGTCGACACCTGGTCGGTGATGAAAGCCATTCGCAACAAGTCGGGCTTTGAACTTGTCCACATTGCCGTCAGGCTTTCGTTTGATACGGTAAACCCACTTGCAGCCCACAACATTCTGTGAAGAATCTGGTGGAACAAGATCCCAGGGGCCATTCCGTAGCAGAGCATCAAACTCTAATGACATAAGGGGGCAGATTTGCGCCGGAATTAGGATAGGACGGACAGCGGCGCGCGGAGTGGCCAAATTCACTGCAGAGCTGGCACTTCCCATTGTACCCGCGAGATTGGCCATTGGTGGAGTAACCACCATGGCCGGAGGATAAACCACGGCTGCCACGGCCGCGCCCGCGGCCACCAAAGCGGTTACGGCCGGACAGTTGTCCGGCGATGAAGGCAGCCGACGGAGCCAAATCAGATGCGGCGGAGGTGGTCGGCGCACGGGCAGTAATCTGAGCCTCCATGTTTAACAGCTTGTCATGTAATTCAGCAAAAGAGATTGGAGATTCACGGGCTTGGATAGCATGAGAGAGCTTCATATACGGATCATCAAGACCATTTAGAACCTTAATGACAAGATCCTCAGAATCAACAGTAACACCTAGGAGAGATAATTCATCCACAATCACGCGAATACCGTGCATAAAATCAGTATCAGATTTAGAACCTTTTACTGGATTATGGAGCTGCTGTTTGAGAGCCATGATACGACCACGAGAAGTAGTGCCGTATGTGCGCGCGGGGATGTCCCAGGCCTCTTTAGAGGTTTCCGCAGCGGCAATAAAGTAGATGATCGTCGGTGTGATCGACAAGATGATGGCAATGAGAATAAGATTGTCCTGGCGAATCCAGTAAGGATATGCTGGATTGGGGGAAGTTACCTCCTTGTCGACGATAGTGGCTGGGGGGCACGGCTTCGATCCGTCCAAGAAGCCGA
The DNA here is from genome assembly GCA_034376525.1 of Nicotiana benthamiana. Classification (NCBI taxonomy): domain Eukaryota; kingdom Viridiplantae; phylum Streptophyta; class Magnoliopsida; order Solanales; family Solanaceae; genus Nicotiana; species Nicotiana benthamiana. The sequence goes on from CM067326.1 coordinate 70,948,690, forward strand.
GGAGGTCGTAACCCGTAAGAAGGGTTCAGAATTGGAATTTCCACGCCAGGTAATTAGTGGAATCCAATTTAAGTGGGATCTGAGCCGATGCATTGATGGCAATTGGCTGGAGAAGATCGTTGGATGTCGTAGCGGCCATGAAGATCGAGGCAGAGGAGGCGCTGATCGACGTCGAGAGAGAGAGGGCTGCCGGTTAGTGCAGCGGTGGCGCGGCAAGACGCCGGAGAGAGGTGGACCAAGAAGGTTGGTGGCGGCGGGCTGCCGATTAGTTCATCGGCGGCGGCGGCGCGGGTAGGGAAGAATTAGGGTTTCTTTGGAGATAAGCCACTGGCATATTATACCATGTAGAGAGTTTTGGGAGAATGAATATTTTTGTATTGATCACAAAAGTATATATAGAGTACAGAGAGGTATCAAATCCTACCAACTATAGAACTGTACAATAATGAAAGAAATCAATCCTACCAACTATAGGACTGTACAATAATGAGAGAATATTCTACCAATAATAAAAAAATACACACAATATATTCTAATACCTTCCACAACTATGAATATGGGTCTTCATAACTCAGAAAAGACACCAGAAGTTATAATAAGAAGCAATAAAAAGCTCGTGGATTAAACGATGCAAATTTCTCCACAAGTTTCAAGCTTCAAGCAATCAAATTCACGTTCAAGCTCAAGAACGAAGAACAAATAATTTCGAGCTCAAGAACAAGATCATCGTTCGTGGCAACAAATATAGATTTAAGATCAAGTTCCAAGGCCCTTGAATTTATTTACCATTGGAAAGAAGAATAAGAGGATTAATAGAGATTGTACACTCAAATATTCGAAATAAAATACTATGATTGTTGCATTATTTTCGATCTTGATTTTATTTTCTCGGCGCAAATTTATTTTCTACAATTACTAAGAGAAGCACTAAAAATCATAGATCCGCCCCTATATATATACACACACGTCTACATGAGAGAAGCTTCTAACTATATAGTAACATGTTTTGAATTATTTAATCTCATAGAATACTAGGCTACGCTCTTAAAAGTTGAGTGAGAAGAGAAAGATGATAAAGTGGTTTGAGTTGGGCAGGACCTAAGGAACTGTTTGGGGGGGCCGCAAAAAGTAGTCGAATAGAGGTCCCTTTCTGGTTTGTAGCGCGAGACTTACGGGCGAATCGTAGTCAGAACTTCCCCAGTAACTCCTCAAATATTATACACAGTTCCCAAAAGATACAAAATCCTCAGTCAGTCGTCAGTTTCTGTTCTCTGTTTAGTCATTCCTAACTCCCCATCTTTCTGCTCAAATTCCACTCCCTCCTATTCATAATAAATAATGGGCATTGCTGAATTAGGAATGGAGAGTGACATAACCCAATCCAATATTATTTGCTCTCTCTCTCTTTTAACTTATATACATATTAACAGTTCCATTGATTTTACACTACTACAGAAAAGTATATAGTCCCACCGTCTTAATATGTTTGAACCTATTTGAGAAGATTTTTGAAATTTATGGTTTACAATAATTTATAAATATTTGTAAAAGAGTAATCTTATATATTGAGTTCTTGTTATACACGGAGTTCGGATAAAGACCGGACATAAGAGTATTAACTTTACTTATTACGTCAAAATTTTCTTTCATCTATAGATATTTGCATGGTTATAATTATCTTATTAAGTATGCAAAGTTTAAAGTTACATTCTTTTCCAATTTAAAGATCATTCTTTTTTAAACTGAGAAAATATATGCAATTGTAAATTATGTTAGCCTATTTGTGTAAAAGATTTGAACACAGTAATAAACATACACCTAGATTTGCCTTTAATTTGTGGAGTGGTGGGGGTTTCGCGGCAGCTATATGAAAAGTCAGTTTCCTACCCCCACAACTAACAGGAGCGAAACCTAATCAATCCAGCGTTTATATGTCACTCTTGTCTCTCTTTCCCATGTTCTGGTCTCCAAGCTCAAGAGGTCCCAAGTAATTATGAATAAGTAACTGAAAATATAATTGTTAAGATTTTTAAAAAAGAATTCTTAAAAACATGATATACACGTAAGATGATGCACATATGTCGATAAATAGAGTATTGTTTTAAGTTTGACATCATATTTGTCCCTTCGACTCAATGCTACACTGAAAAGAGGCTCAGTTGGATAGAAAAAGCCAAAATTTGAAGCTTATAAGTTCTGAATTGTAGTCCTTTTAAGTTATTGAGATTAAAATTAATAATTTATATATAATTTAATAAAATTTTTAAGCAAATATTCTTTTCGTTTTAATTTATGTAAACCTATTTAAGAAAAGAAAGAATATTTTTGAACTTGTGATTAAAATGAGATATATATATTTTATGTGACTATAAATCGTTGTACAAAGTTAATTCTTTCTAAATAAGAGAAAATCATTCTTCTTTGGTATGGGTTAAAAATAAAATAGATTTACCTAAATTTTGATACAAAAGGAGTATAATATTTGGACTAAAACTACTCGGTTCGGCCGCTCCGACCTTAGTTGGGAGCTGTCAGCAGTCAAGGTGAAAGTTGAATAACTAAAGTCTGACTCCATGTTAAGCTAGTGCATGTGCTCTTCTGCAAATCTGTGCTCTCACTAACAGTACTCTCTGCTGTATTATCCCAGCTGAGTGTTTTCCCTGAGGTTTAGACACTCATGCACGGTGGTCACTACCTTTTCTACTGATTATCGTTGAATTATCTTATAAAAATGCATTTAAATAACATAAAATTCAAAAGCAAAAAATTACGGAACTATTTAAAGTCTAGGAACTTTTGGCATACGAACATGAAAAATATATATGCTAGGTCACCAAGTTCTTAATTATTGAACAAAGTCATATAAATTATTTATAAATTTCCAAATTATATAGCGTGCTTGGATCACATGGGACACACAAGTTAACATATGAAATGTGAACTGCGCGAACGGTACCTACCTGTTGGTGTTTCAATTTATACTAGGAATTTAAGAAAAAATAAATTTTTTTAAAATTTATAATAATTTTATAATGCTATTGTATTTGTGTGACTATACCTATATAAGACTTTTTAAAACGTCCGACTTTGAACATTTTATAATATTTTTCGGATTATAAAAGTTTTCATTAAGTGTAAAATTAATATTTAAATTTATAATGTTTCTATTATAAATATATCTAATTCTTTTTTAAACAATGATGAATATGTTGTATAAATAGGAACAGAGTAAATGTTACTCTTGAAGCATGCTTTAACAGGCTAGCCACTTTAAGCACATACAATGTTATAGGTTGATGAAGGTTTTTCTTTGTTTTTGTCTTTGACAGGACCATTACGACAAAGTTAAAAAATGATACTGTTAACTTAAAAATTTAAGTATGTTTTCTACAAAAGGGGAATAACTATACGGAGCAAGAAAAATTAAGATTTTGGGCCTAGCTTTTGTATAGCCGTTCACCTATATATGAGAGAGGTCTGATTTTGCGACTTTCAAATAGCAACTTACCTACTCCCAGGATTTTTTGGGAGTTCGGAAACTACATAATTTATTTGGACTCAAAATATCTTAATAGATGTTAAAAAAAATAATTATATATAATATATAACAAAAACACGTTATATTTTAACAATAACGTCTGCCGTTAAAATATAACATGTTGTTATACACTATATATGTCAGACGATTCGACTTCTGTATATAGCGTATTCAAATTATACGTTGTATATAGCGTTTTCAAATCACACGCTATACCTCTTTATAATAATACACTTTGTCTTTTTCCTCGACAGACCTCTTCCCCATTTAAAAATTTTCATTCTTCTTCTGGTCCCCCCTACCCGCAACACTGCTCGAGTTTTTTTAAAAAAAATTGTGGGCCCCTTCCGTCACACAAAAGGTCTTGAACGTAGGTCACACATCGTAGTAGAGCATTCTGGATCGTGGTTTAACTCCTTCGTCTTCAAATTTTCCCGTGGTACATTCACAATATCGAGGTATTTTGATTTATTTTATATCCAAACTTGTATAATAATGCATATCACTGCCTATTGAATGTGTTCCATGTCCTTTTGTGTTTTATTTATAAAACTAGTTGTTATATTTATCCGAATTTAGATATTATTGTAAAAGTGATATTTAATTATTTATATTAATATCCGTATTTAGATATTAGTTTTTTTCATATTATTTTGTATTTTATTTGAGAAACTTGTATTGTTGTAGCTATTTTTATTAATGTTATGAGATTAAAATATTTATGTTATTTATATTTAGTTTATTTATTAACATAGCAAAATGTAGAAACTTTTAGTGTAGTAAACTGTATAGTATTTTAGTATAGAATCCTTGTAATTTAAGTATTTCTTAGAATGATAGATGAAAATATATACTTTGTACAAATTTAAAATTTAAATCATATAACAAGCACAGATAGACAAAATTATCAAAAAATTAAATTTGACATGCATAATTATTCATGATAGTTTGGTGCTACTGGGCGAGCCTGGAACCGAAATTATTTCATATACTTTGTAACATTAAATAATAAAAAATTTAAAATTTAAATCATACAACAAACACAGACAGACAAAATTATCAAAAAAATAAATTTGACACACATAAAATTCATGATAATTTGATGCAACTAGGCCTAAAATATCGAGCCTGGAACCCAAATTGTTCCATATACTTTATAACATGAAATAATTAAAAATTTAGAATTTAAATCATATAACAAACATAAACAGACAAAATTATCAAAAAATTGAATTTGACACACATAAATATTCATAATAGTTTGGTGCTATTTAGCCTCAAATATCGAGCCTGGAACCTAAATTATTTCATATACTATGTAATATTGAATAATTAAAAATTTAAAATTTAAATCATATATTAAACACAGCCAGACAAAATTATAAAATTTTTTTTTGACACACATAAATATTCATGATATATTCTTGCTAGTTGGCCTCAAATATCGAGTCTGGAAGCCAAATTTTTTCATATGCTTTGTAACATTGAATAACTAAAATTTTAAAATTTAAATCACATAACAAATACAGAGAGATAACATTATCAAAAAAATTAAATTTGACACACATAATATTCATGATAATTTGGTGCTAGTGGGCCTCAAATATCGAGCCTGGAACCCAAATTGATACATATACTTTATAACATTAAATAATTTAAATTTTAAAATTTAAATTATATAACAAACATAGACAGACAAAATTATCAAAAAAATTGAATTTAACACACACAAATATTCATGATAGTTTGGTGCTATCAGGCCTCAAATATCGAGCCCGGAACTCAAATTGTTTCATATACTTTGTAACATTAAATAATTAAAAATTTAGAATTTAAATCATATAACAAACACTGACAGAAAAAATCATCAAAAAATCAAATTTGACACACATAAATATCCATGATAGTTTGGTGCTATTGGACCTTAAATATCAAGCATGGAACTCAAATTTTTTCATATACTTTGTAAAATTAAATAGTTAAAAATTTAGAATTTTAATCATATAACAAACACAGACAGATAAAATTATCAAAAATTGAACTTGACACACATAAATATTCATGATAATTTGGTGCTATTTCAAATATCGATTCTGGAACCCAAATTGTTTCTTATACTTAGTACAATTAAATAATTAAAAATTTTGAATTTAAATTATAAAACAAACACAGACAGACAAAATTATCAAAAAAATGATTTGACACACATAAATATTCATGATAGTTTGGTGCTATTGACCTCAAATATCCAGCATGGAACCCAAATTGTTACATATACATTGTACAATTAAATAACTAAAAATTTAGAATTAATGTTGTTTAATTTACAGTTGACTACATTGACGCGCTTATACATCCCGACCCTCACTCTTATGAGCTATTAAGTCTTCAAGGCGATCATAGGTCCAACCATACATGGGATGGAGAGTTACTTTCCCAGACTCTCTGCGCTAGGATAGTAGACGACTTGTGGGATTTTTTGCATGACAGAGTTCTCCACGAGCGTGTAGTCCATACCCTCCAAGCCACGGGATTCTATTGTATTATTGAGATCGGCCGAATACAGATTAATTGGGCATTGATCAAGGTGTTGATTGAGAGGTGGCAATCGAAGACGCATACTTTTCACCTGCCCATTGGTGAGACTACTATCACGCTGCAGAGTGTTGAGGTTTTATATAGCCTGCGTGTTGATGGCATGCCCGTTTCACTGTCTATGGCTATGAGATATATGTCGCGTGATGGTTATTTGGACATGCTGCAACAGCTCACGGGTTTCTGGCCAGCGGACGAGGCTGCATCGTCGGGTGCTAGTCGATTGACTTTAACCCCTATTAGACAGCACCTGGAGCTACTCCACCTTGATATTACCGATGATACATACGAGGGACATATCACCCATTATACGAGGTTGTTGTTGCTTCTTCTATTTGGAGGAGTCTTGTTCCTGAACACCTTGGGGAACCTCGTCAACCTTAGATATTTGCATCATCTTCAGCTGCTAGATGAGTTACCTTATTACAACTGGGGTGGTGCTATTCTCAGCTATATGTATAGGAAGATGTGCCGGGCGAGTATGGGCACTCAGAGAGATATTTGTGGTTTTATGCCGCTTCTATGGGTGACAACATATTCAAGTAAAGTGTTCATAATTTCCATCTCTACCTACATAGATATTATCTTAAACATTATGTCAACTTTGTATGTTAGGTTTGGGCATGAGAGCGGTTCTTGCAGTTTCAGTCACCGCAGCCACAATTACCTCCTACTGTAGCACCTCCATTTCTCCCTCTAGCCAGGAAGTGGGTTCTCCGTCGTAGACGTTCACGAGAGTATGATGCTCATCACAATCTCCCCCTCTGTAGGGATGTGTTGGATTTGCTGGAGGGTGCATAGGTAAATATGTACCTAAAATTACCTTGTGTAGACTAACTTAGTGTTGCACATACTTACGTCTCATATTCTTATTTGATAGTTCATCTGGATGCCATACAACGAGAATTTGATAGCTTCCCTGCCACCTTATTGCTCGGCCGGCCGATTTATTTGGAGCACTTCTGCCCCAATCATATTCCTCGATATTGTGGAGCATCATGGCTCGGAGCGGGTACTTTGGGAGTTTGGCCGCCCGCAGTATATACCGAGGGGGACCTATATGGGAGCCTACGCATTATCAGAGGGATGATCGTAGCAATGCAGACGGCACATTTATGGAATGGTTACCCGGGCAGATCCAGAGTTGGGACCATCGAGAGCAGATGATTCTGCCCCCACCTACTTGGGACCAGGAGGTAGATATTCAGAGGTATATGTCCTGGTACCGACACGTCACTCAAAATTTTATTGGGAAACCTATTCATCAGGCTAGCGGTCAGTATGTTCCATACGTCGGGCGACACGAGGCCCTGTTATGTTTTCTATTATTATTCATTATATAATTGTGTTTTAGTACAATATACACTAATTATATTTTGTACGTTGTGCATGCTATTGTACTGCTCACAGTCTACTCGATGGGACTGCAGATGCATGATTATGTCAGCGATCCTATGGATGGCTTTCAGGATTATAGCCGTCGATTTTAGATGTGGGTGCCAGGACACTACAGCGATCCTAGGAGGATCAGCACTTGGCACACATGCCTGATTATGTGGAGCTAGATCAGTACGAGCGAGGCCCTGATATGGCACAAAGTGGTGGTGACCGACGAGGCGGGGTGGTGCCCGATGAGGCGAGGGTGTCGGACGACGTGGTTGTGGGCGGAGAGGAGGCGATCCCCAGCAAGGGGGCATTGAGGTCCCTGCTGATTATGTTACTGCAGATATGTCGGGTGGCCTACATGAGACGGACATGCCTTCATACAGCCTTAGGATGGATCTCACTCTAGGAACTTCGCAGGTGACCTAGTCAGGTCAATTATTGATCACGGGCATGCACCTTTCTGGAGTCGATTGAGATACATACTTTCCAGGCTCGTCTACCGTTGTTGAGGACTGGCTGACCCGAGATTTCCAAGTGGGCGCCAACTGAGTTATGGTTCATCATCACGTTCGCCGGTATTGTTTTTCATAGTTTTGAATTAGAATTTGTCTTTATTTTCCATAACCTTGTTAATTTTCTTATTATGGATGAACGCGATATTGATATGGCTGTGAGTGATGATTACATTCAGGAGCCCGATGATGATCAGCACCACTGATGATCATGCAACAGCGCATCCAACTATAAGGAGGCGATTTGATGATGACGATCTTGATAGTGTCCCCAGGCGGGATGTGATGCGTCTCAGGCCAGCGGCTGCATTGAGGAATAGTGGATGCGGGATACACTGATTATTTATCTTTTTTTTTTTTGCATTATATGTACATAATATTTTTGTATATACATTAACAATAACTTTTATATAATATGTGCATTACTTTTTGATTTCTCCATTAACTAGCTAGTTTTGTATTGCAATAAAAACGTAAAGAAGTAAAATTTCATTACAATGGCTGAAAATAATGTTCATATAACAACTCAAGCACTTGAACTTAACTTTCACTTCAATTAAAATAAAAAGTACAACAAATAAGGAAAATCTTACTACAACACAAACACAAGCACAAACACAGATATAACAGGCCAACATAATAAAAATACATAAAATATGAAAAATACACTAAGCATATTCATGCCAATGTTTAGCACCAGTTGCCATTTATTCTCTGCTCCGACCACTCAAATTGTTCTTTCAATTGTTCTTTTTTTTTCTTCTACCTCTTTCAGTTTCGCCTTCACCTCTGCAATTATTACAACCTCAACCCATGGATAGTTAGGTACACTAGAAGAACACCCACCCCGAGCTTGATTACTGTTTCCACCCAAAGGACATTTTCTATGGTCGTGTCCTATTTGCGATCATATACCACATTTGTGCATTAAATGGTATCACTAACATCCATTTGGTTTCGTATATGCGTTCTCTTCTGCACATGTATTTTATGCAAATAATACTTGTTACACACCATTTTAAATGGTTTTAGAGGCTATAATGCTCAACACCGACTGGCTGCAACTGACCACTATATGTGTTTAGGTACTTAGAAACACTATATTGTTGATCAACATAGTTGGTTGCACCTAAACCAACTTGTTGAAAGCACTTGATAGCATGTGAGCAAGGCATGTGGTAGATGGACCATTTCCCACAAGATCATAACCTTGTAGGTTCATTTACAGTTTGTACATTATTACCTCGATTTTCATGGATAGCAGTGCGAATTTCAAAAATATTTCTTTCGTTATCATACTGCAAAAATTAATGCCGATGCGTTCGCTGTCTATATTTCTCAAATTTGTTCATATGCACTGGCATAAATTCAACAACCCTTTCCATCAATGATGTTGCAGCTGTAGTCCTTTCAACAAACCTCTCTACCATCTGCTTGAACGACATCCGCTCCATGGCTGTGACAAGCAATCCTCTTGCAGACTTTAATAAACCGTTGAAATACTCTAACACATTGTAGTCAGAGTTCCCTATCGTTTGCCACCATATGCATGCAAAGTCCACCTTTTAGGGTCATGTCGCATTAACCAACTATAGGCTGCCTCGTCTTCTTGCCTGATATATTCTACGTGCAATCGGAATTTATGCTGTTGGTGGTCTGTTGCTTCCATCCACATCAAATCATTGAGATCTTTATTGGGATATGCCTTCTTAAAATTGGCTTTAAGGTGCCTAACATAGTAACGATGGTAGGCATAATATCTTTCCATGCAGGCAAATGCTCCACAGAAGTTAAGGTACCACTATACCGATCGGATATTAGACAAATACTTGAACACTGTTTGACAACCTGATCTTTAAAATAGTTCAAAAATAGCGTCCACGCTCTTTGCTTTCATTGGCGCAAATAGCAAAAGCTAGAGGAAATATCTGTCCATTAGCATCTACTGCCACGGCTATCAACAACTTGATATCGTACTTTCCATAGACATGAGTGCCATCTATGGATATTAGGGGCCGACAACGCAAAAAACCATCAATTGTTGGTTTAAACGAACCAGAACATGTAATTGAATATATATTATGGTTTACCCAGATTACGATCAAGCTTTCATTCAACAACCGTCCCTGGGTTAAAATGTTGCAGTGCAGCCATATACCTAGGGAGATCTGCAAATAACTTATCCCAGTTACCATACAGTATTTCAAATGCTCTTTTGCGCCCGAGATATGCCTTTCTTTTAGTAATTATATGGCCATGTTCCTGATGGACTGTTGTAATGCACTCTTTGATTTTATAACTTATGGACACTTTGATGTGTGGAATAAGAACGAGAGAAATCAAGTTAATATCCAAGTTGAAATGTTTCTCGTTGAATGTGTCCATTTCGCATATGTGGGTGGGAATGTATTTATCCACTTTTCATAGACCTGACTTCTTCTTCATCGCATGCAATATCCAATGATATGGCCAAAACCACCTACGACAAAAAACCTTGTATACAACCGGACTTGACTCCTATACCGTCATTTCACAACACTCTTTTACGTTGTGCATTTTGCAAGCCCTACTTAGGCGCATTTTATCAGGATAAAGCATGCCCTTTGCCAGCACTGCTGGTCTAGATTCATCCTAAATTGCTGTTCGAATTTCATTAAAATCCCTTGTGAGAGCTTCCACATCAAGCATGTTTGGGAAGTTATCAAGGTAAGGAACCTCTCTTTAATGAAACGGCACTTGGGAATCATACACTCTTTGTTTGGGGGAGGGGGAGTGGAGCATACTCTCTCGTCAAATCAGGTCCTTTCTTCTCATTCTCTTCATCACCATCCTCACGATCTAAGGGTGTCTCATCTCCAGATTCATCAACATTATTGTCGTAATCACTGTTCTCTTCCTCACTTTGTGCATCTGCAGATCCCGATTTAATACGTTGTCTTCGAGTAATAGAGTGAGTACATTTGCTTCAACTTGATCATTTTCACTACACAATCAACAAATTAATAAGATGCTGAATTTAGAAAATACTTTTCATATAGCCCTATCACTTCACTTACAAGTCGTAATGTGATGAAATTCCATGATGGACATTTTCATGTAGGTGATGGCTCCTGGTTGGACCACTATGATCCAACACACAAAAACTATGCTTGGGTTCATAATTTGTAAAATTCATATCTAGCATGTACCCCATGTTAAATGTATGAGTTTTAATACAAATTCAACACAACAAAAACGTACATCGTAACACAAAAGAAAATTGAAGCTTACCACTCCTTTTGTGAATTATGTAAACAGGTGGGGATAAGTTTAAATCAAGAAAAAACTATTTCATCCGAAACCTGTCTGGCAAAAACTCCTCCAGAATAGCCAGCCGATGACTATGGGTTATCTAGAACCTATTCAGTGACCTTATTGTTTGGAACATCTTCGACCTTGATGTACATATCCAACAGATTTTTTACAAGATATTCCCGATATTCATCTGGAGTCCTTAAAAAATCCCTCAAATTTTTATCATCGTAGATGTTTATCTCCGAGTAAAAAGTAGCCCCTTATAGATATCTTCCGGTTAATTTAAGTCTCACTGAACGTTTCCTCACACCCATTCTTTTATATAACAACGATACCAGTTTATCGTACTCCATTGTAAGCGGTAATTTAACATGATCATGTGGATATGAACTTACCTTACAGAGTTATTCTCCGTCACAACCTCACCCCATGAAACTCTTATTCTACACACTTCAGACATTACGAAAAAAAATGATTCAGAATTTAACAAGAAATACTGAAGAGAGTTAGAAATGGATGTGAACGAATTTTCCTATGTTTATAAATTCCTTATATAAGAAATGGCTAGACTGGGATGTTAAAATTTTTTGCCATATAGCTTCTTATAAACACACGCCATATATTCAAATAATTGTGTCTGTCAGTTCACTTATTGGTGCGTCCATATTCAGTGCATAGCATTTTGTTTGAATGCTATATATAGCGTGAAAATAGAAGACGCTATACTTAATGGTAAACATTACCGTTAAACGATAACGTCTTCTATTTGCACATTATATATATAAATGTGTCGTTTTTAATACCTATTAAGGTGTTTTGAGTCCAAATAAACAATATATAGGTTCCGGACTCGATTTTTTCGTGTGGTTATTTTTTTATTTTTCGATTTATCTTCGTGAAGATATTGCTTCCAACAAATGCCTACTTCCGCATATGTCAAGTCTCGGCACCAACAATGATGTTCAACACTTAACTAGTAACCTAAATGTGGAATCAATCATTTAAACTATATAGAATCATAGTACTATAGTCATACAAAAAAGAGTTTGAGTCTTAAGTTTCTAGTTGTTAAGACGAGGAACCTCAATTGGAGGTCATCACACTTGCTAGAAGACAGCAGAGAGAAGATAGATGTCACGACCCGAATTTCCCGCACTTACAAGAAGTAAAAATATTGTTACGACACGCAAACCGATCTCTTATCATTTAACACTGTTGCGTGGTGTAACCCAATCTAATATAACATTTTTTACGCGTGCAGCCCAATCAATATTTAATATTGTTGTGGCGTGCAACCCGATCCAACATAACATTGTTGCGGCGTGCAACCCAATCCAACATAACATTATTGCTGCGTGTAACCTGATCCATATTTAATGTTGTTGCGGCGTGCAACCTGATCCATATTTAATATAGCTTTAGCAACAACCATATCAAGTATCCCAGCAAGGGATCAACAAGAAACTACACTATCCCCACAAGGGATTCAACAGTAAAAGTAAATACGTCCCGGCAAAGGAGAATCAGCTATAACCAATCATAACTCAACTTTTACTCATCTCATATAACACCAATGCTAAACCATGAGTAATTTCCACGAAAACAAACTTCATTATTTCCCAATATCAAGAATTATCAATTTAAGTATCCGTACTTTCATTTAAGTACACAACAAATTTAAATTTAAGACTCATGGTCATACTCGATACCAAAGTATATATACTCGTCACCATGCCTATACATCGTAATCAACAAGAAGCAATTAGTAAATAGAACTCAACTCCTAATCCCTCAAGCTAAGGTTAGACCGAACACTTACCTCGAACTTTCACGGTCAACTCAAGCCTCAAACACCGCTTTCTTTGTCGAATTTGGCTCCAATTCAATCACATCTATGAGTTGATGCTGAAATCCCCTTTCAGAAATCGACCAATTTGGAGTTAAGATTAAAAGGCTATGAGTTTTTAGTGAAAATCCCGTAATGGCTACTATTCTTGTCTTTTAAAATAACTAGATAAAATTTGTTCATCGCATTTGCGATGAGTTAGGTCTGACAGACCTTCGCATTCGCGGAAGATGGATCACGTTTGTGAAGATTTGGCTCCTCAGGCCTATGTGTTCACGGGCCAATGGCCGCGTTTGCGATGCACAAAGTGGTGAACCCTCCCAGGCCTTTATTTTACGCATTCGCGAGTGCATGGATGTGTTTGCGAATGGTCTCCCCCTCTCAGCCTCATGTTTGCGTCTCATGCTTCGTGTTCGTGAAGAAGAAATTTGCACCTAGGAGATTTTACTTACACGTTCGCGAGAGGGACCATGCGAACACAAAGAGTAAAATACTTAGCACTGAACAACAAAAACCTGTAACTTTTTGAGTTTCAAATACCTTTTGAAACACATCTGAAACACACCGGAGCCCTCGGGGCTCAAAACTAAACATATACACTGACTCAATGACACAATATGAACTTATCTATGCGATCAAATCGCCAAAATAATATCATGAATATCGAATTAAACTTCAAAACTAATGAATTGTTTCAAACTTCTTAAAAACATCAAATTTATAATTAAGGTCAGAATCACGTCAAAAAGATTCTGTTTCTTACCAAACTTAATAGTATTATCTTAAACTATATATAAGTCCTGTACCAGATATCAGAATAAAAATACGGTCCCGATACCAACATGTTCTGGTCAAAATTCATTTCCAAATCCTTTAAATAATTTCAGAAAATAATTTTCTTTAAAAATTCATTTCTCGGGCTTGTGACCTTGGAATTTGATTTCGGGCATACGCCCAAGTCCCATATTTTCCTACGGACCTTCCGGACCATCACATCGCGAGTCCAAGTCCGTTTATCCAAACCGTTGGCCGAAGTCAAATTAATTTATTTTATAGTCAAAATTTATCATTTTTCACAAATTTTCTCATTTAAGCTTTCTTGCTATGCGCTCGGACTATGCACACATATCGAGGTGATGCAAAAAAAGTTTTTAAGGCCTCAAAAAATAAAATTCAATTTAAAATAAGTAATGGCCTTTTGGGTCATCATAATAGAAGAAAGAATGAGGAAGGAAAAATGAAACTGAGTTCTGCATTCTCATTCATAGATGCAATAGTACATGTACACATTTTAACTAGCTCACACGTGTACTTAATTAACCAAATAATACAACTGTGCACGTGAATCTCAAGACTCCATCTCAAGCTGGGGGGGGGGGGGTAATATACATCTAACACTTCTAGCTTGGATAATAGATAATGATATTGTGTTGCTCCTAATCCTTTGGTGGATACTTCTGCCAATTGTTGTTTACTCCCCAAGCACTCTGGATATATCAGCCAACTATTGAACTTTTCCCTAATGAAATGACAATCAATGTTGATATGTTTTCTTCTTTCATGGTAGATTAGGTTTGCTGCAATTTGCATGGCCTCCTTGCTATCACCGTACAATGTAATTGGCTTTGATACTGATACATTCAACTCCCATAGTAGTCCTTCTAGCTAGACTATTTCAACTATTGCTGCTACCATGCTTCTTTACTCAGCTTCAGCTGAGCTTCAACTTATAGTCAATTGTTTATTAAATTTCCAGGATATTAAAGAATCTCCTAGCTTGATTGCATATCCCATGAACGACCTCCTTGTGTTTGGACAAGCAAAACAATCTGAGTCACAAAAGGCTTCCAATTGTCCTATGTTTGAACCTCTTTTTAAGAGTATTCCCTATCTAGGTGACCCCTTTGTATAGTTGATCAAACTTTCGGCTGCATTCCAATGTGATAGTTTGGGTTGCTGCATGAACTGGCTCAGTACTTGCACTACAAAACTTTTGTTCGGTCTGGTAATAGTCAAATAGAGCACTTTTCACTCTAGCTTCTGATAACTAACAATATCCTTTAATTGTTCATCATCAGACTTCCCCACATGAGTGTCATACTCAACAATGATGAATTTGAGATTCGTCTCTAAAGGTATAGTAGCATGTTTGGATCCGCTAAGTCTAATGTCAGCTAGTAACTCTAAAGCATATTGCCTTTGATTGAGCAAGATCCCAGATTGTGATATTAACACCTTAATCCCTAAGAAATATCTTGACTGTCCTAAATACTTCACCTTGATCTTGTTATGATGTGTGGCTTTAACCTCCTCAATTAATTCCTTATTGCTAGTGATAAGGATGTCACTAGGGGTGGCAAATGGTCGTGTTGGGCTAATTTTATGCGGTCAAGATGGGTTAGGTCAATAAATGGGTCATTGCCCAACCCAGTCTAAAGTGTACTTGAGCTAAGATGGGCTGGGTCAAGATGGAAAAATAATGGGGCATAACCTAACCCACCTAATTTGACCCATTTTTTATAGCCATGTGCATCTTGCATAAAAGAGCATTTTACATTAAAATGTTTAAGTTGAAAAATATTTTTACAGGTGGGGACGGGGGTTTGGGTGGTGCAGAAATAACGAAAAAACAGAAAATGGAAAATTTAAATACAAAAAAAAGTAAAAAAAAAACTAAAATTTGACGGGGTTTGTGCGAGGAGGGATAAGGTGAGTGGGTGGCGCAGAAAAACGAATTTTTAGGGAGTTTACGCTGCAACGACTAGGGGGGAGGGAAAGGGTAGGGTGGGTGGTGCCGAAAAATAAAAAATAAAAAATAAAAAATTAAAACTACAAAAAAAACTAAAAAAACAATTTTAGGGGGTCTACGCGGGAGAGGGTAGGGTGGGTAGGTAGTGCAGAAAAATTAAAAATACAAAATATA
Organism: Nicotiana benthamiana; assembly: GCA_034376525.1. NCBI lineage: Eukaryota > Viridiplantae > Streptophyta > Magnoliopsida > Solanales > Solanaceae > Nicotiana > Nicotiana benthamiana. The sequence goes on from CM067326.1 coordinate 70,964,784, forward strand.
ATTTTTGAGGGGGGTCGGGGAGGGGGGGTTAGGTGGGTGCAGAAAGAAAAAATAATAGAAAATTGAAAATACATAAAGAAAATGTAATATTGGGGCAACTAAGTAATTTCTAGATAAGTTGGGTTGAGATTCCTTTGTTTTGGGTGAGTTTCATGGGTTGTATTTGGGTTTTTAAAGGGTCAGAATGGGCTATGAAAAATAATTGATTAACTTGGGCTCGACCCAAATTGATCCATGAGCTAATATGTTTGTAGCCTAGCCCATTAATCTCTGGGCGGGTTTGGGCTTAAATTGCCACCCCTAGATGTCATCTATGCATACTAGGATAATGACTATATCATTACCAAGACTTTTTGTGAACAAAGAGTAAATAGGAACTCTAATTGTATCTTACACCTATCAAGGTATCAGTAAGTTTGATGTTCCATTGTCGCGAAGCCTGATTCAAACCATATAGTGATTTAAAAAGTTTACACTCCTTGTACTCCCTTTGTTTTTGAAAACCTTATGGGAGATCCATGTATACCTCTTCAAATAAATCTCCTAGTAAAAAGTCATTATTGATATCCATTTTTGATAACTCCCAATTTTTTGAGGCTGCTAGTTCTATAGTTGTCCTCACGGTTACCATTTTGGCAACTGGACAGAACGTTTAACGATAGTCCAAGATCTTTTATTGTATGTAGCCCTTTGCTACCAATCTGTCCTTGTATTTGTCTACCTCTCCATTAGCTTTGTACTTACTATCACTTAGAGCCTAATGTTTGTTTTTCCACTGGGAGGTCAACAATCCCCCAAGTATGGCTATCTTCCAATGCACTGATTTCTTGCTTCATGGCTTCCACCTATTTCTCATTTTGAGTTGTTTCTTTGAAGCTTCTTGGTTTAGTAGGGGTTGTAACAAGTCCTACATATGCTTTATAGGTAGGAGAAAAGGTGATTATATGTCACATAGTTAGTGATGGGATATTCAAGATGTTGAAGACTTCTTCCTAATGACATAATTATTTAGCCATATAGGAGGCTTTTTCACCTTATTAAGTTTGCTGCTATCCACTTCTGAATTATCAAGTTGTTCCCCTGATATTTGGACATCTATGAAGGTTTCAAGTTAAGGCTGTTCATCTGAGATTGCAGGATCTACAACATATTAAAAAACCGGTATTGGAAGTCCGCTCAGTTGTCTTTGCATGCTCTTGATCTAAGTTAATATCTCTGCCTCTGAACGTGCTGCTTCTAAAGTTGTATCAACGGTTGCCTCTTGATAAATAGTGACCTGATGCTTAATCGATGGGCTATGCTGCAAATTTTCCTCTGAATTTGTTGATGACACATCCTTTTGCGCTACGTGATCTACTAGGAATAGGTCATATTCCCTAATATCTTCATGCCTTTATTCTTTGAAAGGAAATATATCATCTCTAAAAGACACATCTCTGCTCACAAAAAAGAGTTGTGACTCCAAATCATACAACATATATCCTTTTTGTGTTTATGAGTAGCCCATGAATACTGTTTTCTTTTCTCTTGCGGCAAACTTATCTTCCCTTAGTAAGACACTAGCATAACAGAAATAACCAAACACTCTTAGATGTTCCATTTTAGGCACCTTTCCATGCAACATTTCATAGGGAGATTTTCCATTTAGTACTGCAGTAGAAAGTTTGTCAATCAAATAAGATGTAGTTCTAATGCATCCACTCCGGAATCTAATTAGGATAGAACTTAAATTTTTAGATTCCTTGCAACTTCTAGAATATGCTCATATTTTATCTCTAAGGTTCCATTTTATTGTGGCGTATATGGACAACAACTTTGATGAATCACCCCTAGACTAGAAAGTAAATCTTACATTTAGAATTAATGAACTCTGTGCCATTGTCTCATCTCAACACCTTAACTGTCATGCCAAATTGATTCTTTATCATTGAGAAGCAATTTCTTAATACAACCATTACCTCACACTTAGACTGTATTAGATAAATCTAAGGGTACCTACTATTGTCATCAACAATTTTGACAAAATAACGCTTCTTATCATATGTAGGACTCTTATAAAGACCCCGAACATCAACTTGTACAAGCTTAAAGATACAATCTAATTTACTGATACTAATAGGATAAATTGATCTATGTTGTTTTGCCAGTGGACATAGTTGACATTCCTGTTGCACATACTCATCTCCTAGAATTCTCAAGGTAGGTATGTGTCGCTTTGTCTTCGTGGAGGTATTTCCTCCTCTTGAGTGTCACAATTTTGTGTCATGTTTTCCTTTTATCACTGATGTTGTTATTATTACTGGTTTTATATGTTCTTGGATAATGTAGAAGCCATCAGATTCTGTACCAATCCCCGTCACCTTGCCACTGTAAAGGCCTTGAAGAAGACAGAAATCAGGAAAGAATTTTACAGTACAAGCAAGGTCCTTGGTTAGATTGGCTACTAAAAGCAGGTTAAACTTGGTTAGCACATGTAAGATATTTTCTGAACCTCTAACCTCTAAAATTGTTGCATCTCCTATATCAGTGATCTGTGACTTTCTTACCATTTGGTACCTGCACTTTTCTATCTTCCTAATTCTCTAATTGCCTAATGTCAATTTGTTCTGTTTTACAGGAAGTGATATGATGAGATGCACCCGAGTCTATAATCCATCCAATACCACAAGTTTCAGATATCATGGAAACAATACCTGCCATATTGGCTTTGTAGTCACCATATGATGTTGGTTTGTTTAACAAACTCACCGGCTACTTATACTCCTCTTTTGTGAAGAGATGACCTTGTGATTGTCCTTCAATAGAGCTGCTTCTCTCAACTGTTGTATTGTTCACGTAGGTTCTAAAACAGTACCTCCATTGTCTTATTTTTGCTTTTGAAATCATGTGGATACCCTACAATATTGTAATAAGTTTTCTTTTGATGTCCCTTATACCCACAGTGTTCACAATTTAAGTCAGGTTCATTTCTATTCATCACTTGTCCTCTTCTAGCTAACATAATTAATGGTTCCTTGTTTAGGTCCATCACACTAAGAGCTCATTGACTCTCTTCCGATATTACTAGGTATATGCTTGATTTACTATCAATACATGGGGTCTTAGTAGAACTTGATTACGAACATGTGCATATGTCTCATTTAATTCAACTAGAAACTGCACTAGATGTTGCTGATAAATTATTTCAAAGAAAGGTTCTCATTTTTTGCAATTACAACCATGACCTGGTATCAAGGTGTCGTCTTCATCCCAAGGATCTTTCATTTTGGTGAAATAAGTAGTAAAGAATTTGTACCTTGAGTTAGGGTTCCAATTTGAGTCCCAAGATGATAGAATCTAGTTAAGTTCGATTTGCTAAACCTTTCCTTGAACCCAGCCCATACCTTTGAAACATCTGATGCATAGACTATACTCGGCAATAATTCCTATGGAACACTCCTTCCAATCCATAAAAGTACTACAACCTTACATTGCTCCCACAGATATGCTAGTTCTCCTTTGTACAAGCTCTTTACGCACGTTCCTTCTGCAAAACCTAACTTGTTTTTCCCCAATAAAGCCAAACGCATCTACCTACTCCACAAACCGTAATTGTTTGGACTTATGAGCTTGATATCTATCAAAATTGTTCTAGGTGCATCAGACGGCTGAAGGTAGTGAGGATGATGATGATCGATTCGAGGTGTCGAGGTATCTCCTTTGCGGAATATTCCTAGAACTTGTAACTATGAATCAACTTAGTAAAGAAGAAGCAGTATCAATTGCTTAATCGCTGCTCTAATACCATGTTAAGATGAGGAACCTCTATTGAAGGTCATCATACTTTCTAGAAGATAGCAGAGAGAAGATAAAATAGAGAATGAGTAAGGGAAATGAAATTGAGTTCTATATTCTCATTCATAGAAGCAGCAGTACATGTACATATTTTAACTATCTCACACGTGCACTTAGCCAATTAATACAACTATGCACGTGACTCTAAAATACTAGTATTAACATTTCATTAAATAACAGAAAAAGTAATGTTGATATTGGCTGGAATTATTATAGAGATAAAATTCTATGCACAAAATATTACGCAATTACACAGTTACATTTTTATCATAAACACTAAGTAATAGTTCATGTTATAATTGGATTCTTATTCTGATATTGTAAACAATTTGAACTAATTTAGAAAAACAACAATAACCCAATGAGATCCCACAAGAAGGGTTTGGGAAGGGTAGTGTGTATGCAGACCTTACCCTTGTACCTTACCCTTGTATAGGTCAACAATTCTCTACTATAATTAATTCATGTTAGCATTAGGGAGGTATTCTTAGTATAGTCGCTGGGAAGTTCTTGGGCTTCTTAGTGTCAAAACAGCCCAAATCAAGGCTATCGAAAGGATACCAGAGCTCTTGACTACCAAGAAGCAAGTCCAAAGGCTAACTGGTCGAATCATCGCCTTATCAAGATTCATCTTGCGGTTGTCTGACAGATGTCTTATAATTTTTGGCGTACTCAAAAAGGATAATGGCCTTGAGTGTACACTTGAATGCGTATGAGCTCTACGATTACTGAAGGTGTATCTATCATCACCACCTCTGCTCTCAAAGCCCGAACCTGAGGAACATCTCCCCTGGCCTTCTCTGAAGTAGCAATAAGCACAGTCTTGGATTCGAGAAAGCAAAGGCACGTAATCTCCCATTTATTAACTTAAAAAAATAGTCGTTGACGCCAAGACAAGGTACCCGCACCTTGTGAAAGTGGCCCTTGCACTAGTCATAGCTTCACAAAAGCTTAGACCCTAATTCAAGTTCCACCCTATCTCGGCCGTCAACCTTTCCGTTAAGAGCATTTTACATAATTTTGAGCTATCAGGAAGGCTAGCCAAGTGAACCAGCGAGCTAAGAGATCATGATATCAAATATCGCATGAACGACGATAAATTTCCAAGTACTCACTGATATTTTGCGGACTTCAGTGTAAAGGTGTTGCCTGAAGTCGAGAAGGAAACCGTCTAAGCTTCTCTCCAAACACAAGACCTATGGGTCGTATACACCAACGACACATCCTACATTTCCGGATCCAGACTGGGACTCGTACTCAAGGTCCCTACCAGTGAAATATTTGCCAGTCTAGAAGAAACCTAGATATGACTAACAACAAGACCGAGTATAAGGCCATAATTTCAAGATTGAGGCTAGCACTCAAGTATGGGGAGAAGAGGTTGAAACTCCATTGTGATTCCCAGATAATAGTCAACAAGTCAGAAAGACTTTCCAAATCAAAGAACAAAGGTTGCAAAATATTAAACCAAGACGTGTAAGATGCTGCACGAGTTCGACGAATGTCAGCTCGACCAAATCCCACGTGCGCAGAATTTTGAAGCAGATAGCATCGCCACTCTGGCCGCAGCTACCAAAAGAATCACGACCGGGGATAAACGTTTTGACCAATTTTACACCCCATGTTTTGCACATGGAAGTACGCTATAAGTAAATTGATATAATATTAGAAATGAGATGTTACATTCCGCATTTTCGTACGTTAAAGTTTTGTCGTAAACTAATCGATGTAAGTTCAGTAATGAGATTATTTTGAGACAATAAGTATTATTCTATTTCAAACAATTGATGAGTAAATTCGTGGAGGTGAGAGGGTATCAAAACAAAGAAAATAAATTTTCATCAAGGTTTGACATGTTTGAGATAAATTATGGCCTGAGTTAAAATACCTGCTATTAATGGACCAATGCCATACAAAGTACCATATGACGATGATAGCAAGGTGTATAAAGTGTGTTAAAAGTGAGTAGTATCTTAAGTAATTTGAGATAATTCTTAATTATGTAGATAATCAATTAATTATTGATTTTAATGGGAGATTAACAATTAATTAAGGTGATTGGTGGTTAATTGTTGGGAATGGGTAAGAATCACATAGCAGACCAATATTGTCTTGATCAAGACAATAAATGCTCTTAAGTCATGTAAAAAGGTGTCAGATTTGAATAAAATTATGTGACTAAGCCATCCTAAGTGTGGCCCACACCCAAAGTTTAAAAAGACTTTCCTAACTCATTTAGAGTCTCCACAAGGTATTGAGGAAGGCTTCAATAAAGATGTTGATATGAAATAGCAACATGATAGCTTCAAAAAATCATACGACATTATGTAATGTTATATCAAGGGAATTTTGCGAGTATGGTGCAATCTTTCTCAAAGAATATTATACAGGTTTTCCCCTACACTGATTCGTCGTTATTTGTTTTGTCGCAATCAATGAGTGTTATGGGGATTGTCAAGAAAATTGGTTCAGGTATGTTAAAGCTATCTCTTCTTTCTTTTGGCATGACCTATACGACACAAACGAAACGAGCAAATGTAGAATTTCCATAAATGACTCTATTAAAAGAAATACTAGAGATGCTTATGTTCTTGATTCCTCATGTGTCATATTATTCTATCATTTGTTCATGGATCTCGAAAAATACGTAAGTCGATAAAGCTTATTTCATGATATTACTCAAAGGTATATTGGTCTTATTGCACTCCGAAAGATTTTATTGACATACTTCTCATGCATCACATATATTTACATTGACTCATGACCAGATATTGTTATATATATATATATATATACATATATATATATATATACATATATATATATATATATATATATATATATATATATATATATATATATATATATATATATATATATAAAATAAGTGTATGGGATATGGAAAAAGGTTACGACGTTATATATGCACCACCACAGAATCAGGTGGTATACGTTGATGATATTTCCATAGCGGCCAAGATGATATGACGGGATGCCCTCAGAGGCTTGACCATGTTATGAACACATGCACCTATGCACAACATGACATTCATATACATACGCATGACACTATGAGTATTTCATGATTTACAGATTTTTTCAAAATTACATGTCGAGTATTTTACTCCATGTTTCTCTCATGTCTATTAGTTACTTATTTTTATACCTTACATACTCGGTACATTATTTGTATTGATTTCCATTTTGCCTGGGGACGATGCATTTCAAGCCTGCACGACCCGGTAGATAGTTCGTGAGTCCTCCAAGTAGGCTATTAGCTTAGCGAAAGATGTTGGTGCGATCCGTTTGCTCCAGAGTTTCTTGTTTGGTCAGTATGATTTAGACGCATTTGGCATGTACATAAAAGTTTGTATGGCCTTGTCGGCCTATGCTTAGCATACGAGTGATCATTTTAATTTTATATGCATGTATGTCTTATGCATAAGTTGCCATTTCTAGCTATCCTACGGCAGCCCTTCTGCATCATTTACCTATGATAGCATGATACGAAAATGTATGTTATGCTGGTACTCGGTTAAGTAAGGTATCAGTGTCCATTGCGGCCCATCAATTTGGGTCGTGACAAAAGTGGTATTAGAGAAGTTTTGTCCGAGGGAGTCTATAAGTCGTGTCTAGTAGAGTCTTGTTTATGGGTGTGTTGTGCACCACACTTATAAGCAAGTGGCTACAAGGCATTTAGGATTGTCACACTATCTTCTTACTCTAGATCGTGTGTTAGAGCTCAGTAATAAGAACTCACCTTCCTAAACTCTATCTTATTCATAATATGATGATGCCTAAATCTAGCAAGTTGGTTGGTAAGGGATTGAATATGGCTTTGGAAGAATTGAGTCAGAGGAACTCGCTATTGCATCAGGCTTATGATGAGTAAATGAAAGGTATTCAACAGAACATATGGATACTAAGATGTGTAAGCTTAGTATCCCCTTTCCGGAAAAAAGAATAAAGTATTCAGAAGACAGACACATGTTTTAACAAGTAAAGTAGCAAGGTATGAAGGGTAAAAGGTACCCAGTTAATGAAGATTAATAATATTTACAATTCAAGAAAAGAAATATTAAGTATTTCGAGTTACCTTTAATTATTACAGAGGTATGTACAATTGGCCACACATATCTCAGTTATGCTCCATGGGAGCCAACAGATATAGCGAAGAGAAAGACGAGATATCAGGATCTAGTTGGGGTTAAACTAACCTAAAATGTTGGATGGATAGTTTGTGTTTGTTAACATTTCCTAAAAACATTGTAAATGTGCTAATAGACCTCCTTGCAAGACACCTAGATTGTGCACGCAAAAATAGTACAACTATATATGAGTACTACAAAGATAGGCACTGGAAGCTTTGAAAGGATAAATATTATCTTAGTATGGCTCCTGTCCCTAGTAGAGAAAGAATGTTAGGCAACCAGAAGAGCCAGTGGATGGGGCATGGGGAGCTATAAGCAAAAGAATGTCTTGTTGAAGTTTTCAGAATAAAGTGATAGACAAAAATATTAGTGGGGAAATAAGGAGAGAGTTAATAAAACATTACGAGTAAGATGTAATACATGGATGATAATGGTAGATTAAAAAGATGACAGTATTATAGAGTCTATAGTCAAGTGAAGGAAAAGATGAGAGGTGACAACCATTGATATAACAAAAGAGTATAGGCCATATAGTCATATTCTCATTTCAAGAATAAGTTCGTAACTCCAACACGGCCACCAGAAAGAAAAGTTAGACCCCAGAAAAATAGAAATCAGTATGGGCTAGTGAACAAGATAAACTAATCATTTATTAGGGACTGAGTGATTTGATAATGGTCAACATCATGAGAATTTCAGATTTCCTTCCGACGATAATAGAATAAATAGTAGAAGAATATTTACGAGAAATTCGGAGAATGGTCATTCAGGAAGACACTCACCTAAAGCAAGCAATATGAGCAAATTTAAGCTTAAGGGACTGTATGTACCAGTTATACTAAGTGTGACCTCATGAATAAGGAATTTTGTTATCCTTGGTACAAAAGGATTTTCGCAAGGAGATTAAGGTTCATCTATAATGTGAAAAGATGCCAAAGATGAAGAGATAAAACATATATAGGTACATTGTCATAGCCCCAACTCTTAGTACTCCCCTAAAGGAGGGAATATGAAGTGATGTGATATTAAGTCCAACTTAAATGGTTCTAGTAGCTATAGAATGGTATAGGAATAATGCGATAAAAATGAGTAAGGGATAAGATTGCACTTACTCAAGTCCTACAGATATGCTATGATTCCACAACATTATGCAAACTTGATGTTAAGGAAAGGAAGTAAGGGTTCTTGTGAAATATTATCGATAGATAAAGAGCCAGCGCGAGACATAAGTTAAGACAAGAGGAAATAAACCAATAAAGATTACGCAAAACATTGATATGAGAATGGGCCAACGAGTAGTTAGTAGTTGATTCAGAAAGATCCTAGTTATGGGTAGACAAAAAGATACAGATAAATCAACAGATCGTGTAAGATAAACATAGTGAACCTCAACATGCGGATTTAGTCTCTCAAATATGACATTGTCATACTTGAGATATATTCATATAGGAGTTGGGGTAGTAAAAGGTATCGTAAGTGTTACGAAAATAAAAGAGAATGCCATTGGGAAGACAGTCAAAATATTAGTTCAGAAGCAACCCTACCAGCACAAGGGCATGGAGGTTAGTAACTACGGATAATAATAGGTGAAGAAAAACATAAAAATTTTGTTGAGTATACGATGTAATAAGCTCAGAGCTTTACAAAAGTTAGAGGATCCTCCCTAAATACTAGAATTAAAGAGTAACTGAGAAATTAAGGAAGAAGGCTTCAGCCTAAACATGATAACTTGAAAGATAAATGGTCATGTAAAAATAAAAATAGTCTCACAACAACATTGTACGCATTCCATCAGAAGGTGAAACCTACCACAACTAATGAACGAGAAAATGAAAACTACTATTCCAGATTATATGAGTTGCACAAAAATTTTGGCATGCATGGGAACTAAGATAAGCTAAGTATCCACGCAACAAGGGACGAAAAGATTAGAAAAAGTAATAGCTTACATTTCAAGAAAGTTGAGAAGGAACAAAAGGAATTACTTAGATCAATAATCCAGAGTTGGTTATGAACGCACTTAAGACATTAGAGTATTACCCATGCAACATATATGTTGACAATCATACAGCCATAGAAGACTCTGGTATAAGTTAAAAAAAAGAATTGAGTCCAGGTCATAGATAAAGGATTGAATTGTTTGAAGATTGTATCCTGGATATTCCATAGCATCCAAGAAAGGATAAAGTAATACCATGAGCACATATCGGAAGATAGCTTAAGCCTACATAAAGGTTGATATTAGGGAAGAGGAAACTAAAAATTACATCAACCAGGTAAATTTGGAGTCTGATTATTAGACCCAGAAAATTATAGACATCATGATTGAGAACATTATAGAAGCACTCTTATTATCAAAGGTATAAAAGAAATAGTACAATAGCCATATTTTATAACGGCTCTATGGTAAAGCCAGTTAGAAAAGTAACAACCTCATAAGAAGTCAGTATGAATCTCCCACATGATTGTGTATGCACTAGAGGTGCAACATTTATGATAGAGCATCAACTTGTGGATGTGATATGTAGAAGGGAATTCATAAAAGAGATAGAAGATATGAGGCGAGATTTTAAGTTAAGTAAGGTAAAGGTGAGCAACGTACGAGATAATCAAATGTAGAAGGTTGTGAATAGTCCATAATTCAGGTAGAAGTGTAGAAGCAATAGGATTTAGTATCCACGAATGGTAACGGCATCGTCAGTAGCATATCTTCTACGCCACTATTTCTAGGTATCGAGAGGTTAAGTTAAGAGAGTAAAAGAAGAGTTGGAGAGTATGTGATGTCTCGATTGATGTTCCAAAAAAGCATAAGTAAATTGGTCGCAAGATTAGGAGAAGTAATAGCTTATATTTCAAGAAAGTTTGGAAGGAACAAAAGGAATTACTTAGATCAACAATCTAGAGTTAGTTATGAATGCACTTAAGATTTCAGATTATTACCCATGCAACATATATGTTGACAATCATACAACCATAGAAGACTCTGGTATAAGTTAAAAAAAAAGAATTGAGTCCAGGTCATAGATAAAGGATTGTATTATTTGAAGATTGTATCCTAGATATTCCATAGCATCTAAGAAAGGATAAAGTAATACCATGAGCACATATCGGAAGATAGCTTAAGCCTACATAAAGGTTGATCTTAGGGAAGAAAAAACTAAAGAATTACATCAACCAAGTAAATTTGGAGTCTGATTATTAGACCAAGAAAACTATATACATCATGATTGAGAACATTGTAGAAGCACTCTTAATATCGGAGGTATAAGAGAGATAGTAAAGTAGCCATATTTTATAACGGTTCTATGATAAAACCAGTTAGAAAAGTACTAGCCTCATAAGAAGTCAGTATGAAGGTCCCACCGATTGTGTATGCACTAGAGGTGCGACTATTATGATAAAGCTTCAACTTGTGGATGTGAGATGTGGAAGGGAAGTCATAAAAGAGATAGAATATGTGATGAGAGATCTTAAGATAAGTAAGATAAAGGTGAGCAACGTACGAGATACTCAAATGTTGAAGGTTGTGAATAGTCCATAGTTCAGGTAGAAGGCTAGAAGCGATGGGATTCAATATCCAGGAAAGATTGCAGCGTCGTTAGTGGCATATCTTCTAACTTATTATTTCTAGGTATCGAGAGGTTTAGTTAAGAGAGTAGAAGAAGAGATAGAGACAATATGATGTCTCAATTGGTTTCTAGAAAAGCGCAAGGAAATCGGTCGCAAGATAAAGTATGATAGAACGATAAGGTTTTAGAAAGACAAGAGTAAGGATAAGAAAGGGCAACTGAGAAGATGGTGAAAATAGATGAGTTCTCGGGATTAAGCCCATGAAAACAAACTAGCTGATGGTTTCTCTAAGTTATATAAAATTCAGTATAGCCTGGAATGAACTCAAACATGTCTAAGATTAATATCATTTGGAAGAGATGGAATGCTGCCCTGGTAGTAGAATAAGGGTGTGATTGTGATAGATAAAAGATGATGTTTGGGCCTTCGATTGAGTAATGAATTAAATAGGATTTAATGAATTATACGAGATTAAAATAACCATGTAAGGTGAGTCATATTGGGATACTATAAAATACGATTATGGAAGTGTAATATCGCCCTAGGTGGATCAATCTAATTACTCTAGATGTTCGCGTTAAGACGTGAGCCCTAATGGCGTTGTTACATAAGAGATCACGTTATGAGTGGTAGATAATTGATCAATATTAATGTGAATCAACAATAGATAAGTAAAAGTCCGACATAATAAGATGAGATCAGGCTGTCATTCTTAAGATAAACAGTAATGAGAAAGCATTAAATGATTTAGATTTATAGATACACAATAAACATCGAGAGAGTAACCTGGAGTTCGCTAGCATACTTAGTAACAAAAATCAAAGTAGTATGACCTAACTAGATGCCGTAATGTCATACGGATGGATAATCGGGTCTGTAAAATAATATATTGCAATATGCGTAAGTTCATCAAAGTGCCGAGCAAAGAACTCCATTATACCTATAAATAAGCTTTGTATATGGTGACTTTTTCAGAAATAGAGACTCTAATGTTGCCAAATTAATTAACGCTCTGGAGGCGCACGTTAAGACAATGAAACAATGCGATTAGGCGCACGTTAGCAAGGTGCTTTCTCCGTCGATTATGGCTCGTCGCCGGCGACAACCAGCAATTTTCGCCTCGCAAGTTGTTACTCCAGCTCCAGGAGTAACTAAGGAACTAGAACCATTGACTTTTGGGAACTTTTAACCTGAAAAATTTCAGACTAAAATCACTTTGCATGCAGAGGAAAATGTTAATGCTGAGCCTCAATTGAAGATAAGCGATGCAGATCGGGATAACCTAGCTGTGAGGAAACTGTAATTCTCGGATATTGCCATATCTGAGTAGTCACCTCCTACTATGGCTGAGATTGTCAGAGGTAAGCACAATATGGGTAAGGTTTTAACGTTTGTCCCACCTACTGATAAGGATGGAAGGAAGATAGTTAAAATCAGTATCGATGATCTGAAACCCCAGTCGGATTACTGGAATGCTTCACTTATTGGGTACATCATCGGTGACAACCCTACTGAGAAAGCCATGGAGAACTTTGTCCTGCATGTATGGAATTTTGTGGCTAAACCACAAATTCTAATGCATAGTGATGGTTATTGTATATTTCCATTTAATACTGTTGAGGATAAGAATCAAGTGTTACAATATGGTCCTTACTCTTATAGGAATAAGCCTATGATATTGAAACCATGGGATGTGGATTTCTCACTTCAAAATGGTGTTCTTAGTACTATTCCTCTATGGGTACGATTTCCTGGTTTACCAGTGGGTTACTGGTCCCCTGAAATACTCAGTAAATTAGCGAGTACTATTGGTAAGCCTCTATATACTGACAAAATCACAGCCCACTTTGAGAAGATTTCATATGTAAGAGTCCTGGTAGAAGTTGATGCTGCATATCCTTTACCTGAGGAAGTTGAAATTGATACACCATTTGGATTGAGGGTTACACCATTTGGATTGAGGGTTCAATGCATTGAGTATGACTGGAAACCTGAATTCTGTAATCACTGCTTAAAGTTTGGGCACAACTCAATTGACTGTTGGTATAATAGTCATAATGAAGGGGTACAGGAGAAGCCAGATCATAATAAAGAGATTAGAAACAGGCCTCGAGGTAAGAAATCAAGACAGGAATGGATTCCCAAAGCTAACAATGTCAACAAAAATACTCTGGCAAATGAAGATTTGAGTACAAAAACAGTGCCCAGCTTACCAATGCATACTGAGCAAGCTGTTATTAATTCAGAATCATTGGTTAGTGAAGCAATAGCTAATTCATTCCATAGCAAACCAGTGAATGCTGACCAGCCTGTTGATAGGATGCAGAGGATTCAAATAAGAACTGATATGGCTGCTAGTCATGGATCTGTAGGTGGCCATGTACATCAAGATAGTGAAGACAGTGATTTTAATGGGACACTGTTGGAGCAAGTAGGAGGCAAGGCTAATGCTAGATTTATTGATGATGGAAGAAAGGGCCAGCAGCAAGATCCTGGACCTTCTTTATGTTTGCTACCTAATATTTCATGATTATTGTTACATGGAATATTAGAGGGCTTAATAAAGCCCACAAGCAGAAAGAACTGAAAAACTTTTTGCTTAGGAATAAAGTTGATATTCTTGGTTGTCTTGAAACTAGGGTCAAAGAACACAAAGCTCCTGGAATTGTTGATAAAGTTGCTAAAGGTTGGAAGGTTCAACACAACTATCTTAATGCTGTTAATGGCAGAATCTAGCTAATTTGGAGACCACATATCCAACTTCATATTTCTTGCATTACTGAACAGTTTATTCATTGTCTGGTAGAAGATGCAGTTACAAAAGTCAGATTGCAGCTGAGTATCATATATGCTTATAATACAGCCATCCTGAGGAAACAACTTTGGAATGATCTTAGAGGCATAACTATTCCTAGTCAAGATGTATGGTTGATTAGTGGTGATTTCAATTCTGTCTTATATTCTGATGACAGAATTGGTTCACCTGTAACAGATGCTGAGATTAAGGATTTCAAGGAGTTTATTTTTGATCTCCAACTTACTCCCCTCAGATCAAAAGGTTGGAAATATTCATGGACTAATAAACAGGTTTATAGCAAGATTGATTGGGCATTTGGTAACTATCAGTGGATTCAACAGTTTAGTCATGTGGAAGCAGATTTTTTGAATCCATCAATCTCTGATCACTCTCCTATCCTCATTCAGTTTGGGAGACAAAGGCTTCTGCATCCTAAACCTTTCAGATTATATTATGCTCTTATGGAGGATCCTCAATTTTCTTCGATTTTACAGCAGGTATGGACTCAAGAAAGTGAAGGATCATCCTTACAACAGATATGGTCTAAGCTGAAGAATTTGAAGCAGCATCTTAAAGGAATAAATAGGCATATGGCTTCTTATCAACAGAAACTGATTCATGCTAGGGAACAACTGGATATTATTCAAAGCCAACTGCTGCTGAATCCTTTCTCAATACAATTGTTTACAGAGGAGAAAGAAGCTCTTCATGACATTGAGAAGTGGAGTAATGTAGAGGAACAAGTCTTGAGGCAGAAATCAAAAGCTAACTGGTTTGATTGTGGAGATGCCAACACCAAGTACTTTCATGCTCAGTGGAGGATAAGAACCAGTCAGAACAATATTACTTCCATTTATACTGAAACAGGTGTGAAATTAACAGATCCTGTTGCTGTAGAGCAGGAGTTTATTGAGGTATTTAAATCACTAATGGATGATAGTTCTGCTGAATTGCCATGTCTTAACTCTGCTATTGTTAAGGAAGGACTATGTCTTACTTTAGATCAGCAAAGAACACTTATTAGGGAGGTTACTTTGGATGAAATATCTGCTGCTATTAAAGATTTGACTACAGATAAAGCTCCAGGTGTTGATGGACTCCCTGTGGAATTCTTCACCAAAAACTGGGAGGTTGTCAAGAGGGATGTATATGATGCTACTAAAGAGTTCTTTTCTACTTGCCAGATGTCTAACATGATTAACACTACTGCCATTGCTCTTGTTCCCAAGGTTAAAGTTCCTAAAACAATGAAGGACTATAGGCCTATTGCATGCTGCACCACTATTTATAAGATCATTTCCAAGGTCATTACTAAGAGGTTGAAAGCTGTTATTAATGACATTGTTGGAAAGCACAGTCAGCATTCATTGAGGGTAGAAGCATTATAGACAATGTCTTGCTCAGTCATGAACTGTTCGAGGGATATACCAGAAAAGGTATATCCCCAAGGTGTGTATTAAAGGTGGATTTAAGGAAGGCTTATGATACCCTTGAATGGAGGTTCCTTAAACAAATGCTTATTGATCTTGGCTTTCCTGCAAAATTTGTTGACTGGACTATGGCTTGTATCTCTTCTGTGACTTATTCTCTAGTGATTAATGGTGGACGCACTAAACCTTTTCATGCTAGGAGGGGAATTAGGCAAGGAGATCCTATGTCACCTTACCTATTTGTTCTTGCTATGGAGTATCTTAACAGAATTTTGGCTCAGTTGCATAAAAATGGTGATTTCAATTTTCATCCTAGGTGCAGGAAGCTTAATTGTGCCCATATCTGCTTTGCAGATGATTTGCTATTATTCTGTCGAGCTGATATAACATCCATCAAGATATTGCATGATGCATTCCTAACATTTTCTGCAGCTTCTGGACTATCTGCTCATAATTCTAATAGTGCTGTGTACTTGGCTGGAATTCCTCAGTATGATAAGGAAGCTATTCTTGAGACATTGGGATTTAGTGATGGATAGCTTCCCTTCAAGTATATAGGCATTCCACTCCATTCAAAGAAAATGAATATTCATCACTACTTACCACTGGTTGAGAGAATTACTTACAGGATTACCTGTTGGTCTGCCAAACTACTGTCATATGCAGGCAGGAGCCAACTAATTAAAACAGTGTTATTTGGGGTCCAAACCTACTGGGCACAGGTTTTTATATTGCCTAAGAAGGTAGTGAAAGTAATTGAAGCTATGTGTAGATCTTTTCTTTGGACTGGCAATGCAACAGTGTCTAGAAGATCACTGGTAGCCTGGGACAAAATCTGCAGACCTGTCACTGCTGGAGGACTCAATTTTATTGACATACAGATTTGGAACAAGGCTGCTATTACTAAACTGTTGTGGGACTTGGCAAGGAAAAAGGATTGCCTATGGATCAACTGGATCCATTATTACTATATAAAGAGTTGTGACATTGAGACTATGGCTACTCCCAATAATGCTTCTTGGGTAGTCAGGAAAGTTATAGACTGCAGGGCTCCTATTATGGCTAATAATAATATGCAAGGGGATCTATTGCACAGGTTGGTAGGTATGTGTAGATCTGGTAAATTCCAAATACAGACTCTATATCATACTTTGCTTCCAGTTTTCCCTAGGGTGGATTGGAAGAACCTAATGGTGACAACTAATGTCTTGCCTAGACATAAGTTTACTACGTGGCTGGCAGCTCATCGTCGACTTCCTACTATCGACAGATTATTGAAGATTGGAATAAGTGTAGAGGAAGAGTGTGTATTCTGTTAACAAGCTGTTGAAGAGTTTGGCCACCTATTCTTTACTTGTCCTGTTACAAGTAAGATATGGTATAGAATTTGCTGCTGGCTGGGATGCAACAGAACAATTGGCTGCTGGAATGATGAACTTCTTTGGATCTGTAGCCTTGCTAGAAGCAAAGTATGGAAGAAGGCTGTGGTGGCCACTGCTTTTGTCACCACAGTGTCACTCATTTGGAGATGCAGGAATGTTATCAGATTTGAGGGGAAGTCTTTTGATGAAAATAAAATATGCCGAGAAATTGCAATGCTTATACATGCTCGGGGCAGGAAATATAATAGATGGCAAAAGGGTTTGCCACAACTAAATCACTATCCTTAGCTAATGATAGGAATGTATTAGTTTTGTCTGATTTGTATTGTAGTAGTTAGTCTACACCACTACAAAGAACTCATCCTTGTCTATTTGTTTGATATCAATGAAAATCTAATGTTAAATCAAAAAAAAAAAGCTTTGTATATGGTTACAAAGTGAGGCCTAGAGATTGACTAAAAGCTGGAGGAAAAAGGAGAGAAGAGTCACATAGGCGCAGTTACAAAGTAAGAGTCGTATAGATTGCAGGATAAAAGGTAGCAACAGCTACAAGATTGGAAGGATTTCAAATGCGAGTCGTGGTGTGAGAAAGAGGCCTAAAGGGGAGAATGCCCTTGCCTTTGGATTTATTCATACAACAGTTGCCGAGATGGAAAAAAGAGTACTAAAGTATTTGAAAGACATAGGTTATGAAAATGAAAAATGCATCAGTCAACATTCGAGGACGAATGTTCCAGGGGGGTTGATATTACACCCCATGTTTATATGAGGAAGTATGCCATAAATAAATTGATATAAGATAAGAAATGAGATATTTCATTCCGCATTTTCGTACGTTAAAATTTTGTCCTAAACCAATCGATGTAAGTTCGGGAATGAGATTATTTTGAGACTATAAGTATTATGCTATTTTAAACAAATGATGAGTAAATTCGTGAAGGTGAGAGGGTAAGAAAATCATACAAAATGAGTTTTTGTCAAAGTTTGACATGTTAGGATAAAATACAACCCAGCTAAAGTACTCGATATTTATGGACTAGTGTCATACATGGTACCATATGACCATGATAATAAGGTATATAAGCCGTGTTAAAAGTGAATAGTATTTTAAGTAATTTGAGATAATTTTTAATTATGTGGATAATTAGGTAATTATTGATTTTAGTGGGAAATCAACAATTAATTAAGGTGATTGGTGGTTAATTGTTGGGAATGGATAATAATCACGTGGCAGCCCAAGGTTGTATTGATCAAGCCAAGAAATAGCTCTTAAGTCATGTAAAAAAGTGACAGATTTTAATGACAATTTTGTGACTGAGCCATACTAAGTAGGGCCCACACCCAAGGTTTAAAGAGACCTCCCTAACCCATTTAGAGTCTCCACAGGGTAATAAGGAAGGCTTCAGCAAAGATGTTGATTTGAAATAGCAACGTAATAGCTTCAAAAAAACCATACGAGAACTATGCAATGTTATAGCAATAGGATTTTGCGATTCTAAGGGAGTGCATTGCAATATTTCTCAAAAAATATCATAAAGATTTTCCCCTATTTTGATCTGTTGTTACATGTTTTGTCGCAATCAACGTGTGTTAAAGGGATTGTCAAAAGAACCCGTTCAGGTGTGTTATCTTCTTTCTTTTGGCATGATCTATACAATGCAAATAAAACGATCATTGCACAATTTTCATAAACGACTCTATTCATAGTAACACTAGAGATGCTTATATTCTTGATTTCCCATGTGTCATATTATTCTGTAATATGTTTATGGGTTTCAAAAAATATGTAAGTCGATATAGCTTATTTCATGATATTAATCAACGACATAAAGGTCTTATGGCACTCTGAAGTATTTTATTGATATACTTCTCATGCATTGCATTTATTTACATTGACCCATGACCAGGTGGTGTTATATACACGTGTATATATATATATGGGATATGGGAAAAGTTTACGAAGTTATATACGCACCACCATCTGATCAGCTAGTATACCTTGATGATTTGCCAACAATGGCCGAAACGATATGACAGAATGCCCTCAAAGGCTTGACAATTTGAACACATGTACCTATGCACCGCATGACATTCATACACATATGCATGACACACGAGTATTTCATGATTTATAGTGTTTCTCAGACTTACATGTCGAGTCTTTTACTAGATATTTCTTTCATGTCTATTATTTACTTATTTTCATTCCTTACATACTTGGTACATTATTTGTACTAAATCCCTTTTTCTTAGGGACGCTTCATTTCATGCCCGTAGGTCTAGATAGACAGGTCGTACGTCCTCTAAGTAGGCTATCAGCTAAACGAAATATGTGGGTGCACTCTGTTTGCTTTGATGTTGCTTGTTTAGTCAGTATGATTTAGACGTGTATTGTTTGGTATGGTGGGGCCGTGCCCCGACCTTTATGGTATTAATCTACTCTTAGATTCTTGTAGACATATGTCATGTACGTAAAAGTTTGTATGGTTAGTGTACGAGCGAGCATTTTGGTATTATACGCCTGTATGTCTTATGCATAAGTTGCCACTAGGTTTTGTAATAGCTATCCTACGACATCCTTTACGCCTCATTTACCTATGATAGCATGATACGAAAAGGTACGTTATGGTGACACTCGGTTAGGTAAGATCCCGGGTGCCCGTTACGACCTATCCATTTGGGTCATGACAAAAGTGGTATCAGAGCAGTTCTGTCCTAGGGAGTCTACAAGCCGTGTCTAGTGGATTTTTTTTACGGGTGTGTTGTGCACCATACTTATAAGCAAGAGGCTACAGGGCATTTAAGACTGTCACTCTTTCTTCTTACTCTAGATCGTGTGGTAGATCTCAGTTGTAAGAACTCACCTTCCTCAACTCTGTCTTATTCATAACACGATAATGTTTACATCTAGCAAGTTAGCTGGTAAGGGATTTAATAAGGCTGTGGAAGAATTGATTAAGAGGAACTCGATTTTGCATCATGCTTATGATAAGTAAATGTAAGGTCTCAACCAGAACATGTGGATACTAAGACGTGTAATCTTAGTATCCATTCATATGGTAAAAAGGAATAAGAGATTCAGAATAAAGACACATATTTCAACAAGTAAAGTAGCAAGGTATGATGGTTACGAGGTACCATGTTAGTGAAAATTAAAAGTATTTACGATTCAAGAAGAGAAATATAAGTATTACGAGTTACCTTTAATTGTAACAGAGGTATGTATAATTGGCCACACCCTTAGTGATGCTCTGTGTGAGCTAACAGATAGAGTTAAGAGAAGGACAGGATATCAGGGTCCAGTTGGGGTTAAAGTAGTTAGCATTTTCAAAGGAAATTATAAATGTGCTAATAGACCTCCTTATGAGACATTCAAATAGTGCACTCTAAAATAGTACAACTATATATAAGTACTATAAAGATAGGCACTTGAAGCCTTGAAGGGATAAATATTATCTTAGTATGGCTCATGTCCTTACTAGAGTAAGAATGATAAATATTATCTTAGTATGGCTCATGTCCTTACTAGAGTAAGAATGATAGCTAACCCGAAGAACTAGTAGATCTAAAGGGAGCTAAACGAAGAAAAAAATGTCTTGTTGACGTTTTCAAAATAAAGTGATTGATAAAAATATAGCAGGGAAATAAGGAGAGAGTTAATGAAACATTATGAGTAAGATGTGATACCTGGATGATAATGGTAGATTAAAAAGATGACAATATTGTAGAGTCTATAGTCAAGTGAACAAAAAGATGAGAGGTGACAACCCTTGAGATGACAAAAGAGTATAGGCCATAAAGTCATATTCTCATTTCGATAAATAAGTTCGTGACTCCAACGCGACCACCAGAAGGAAAAGTTAGACTCCAGATTAATAAAAATCTGTATGGGCTAGTGAACAAGATAAACTAAACATGAATTAGGGACTGAGTGATTTTATAATGGTCGACATCATGAGAATTTCAGATTTCATTCCAACGATAATAGAATGGACAACAGAATAAAGTTTATGAGAAATTCAGAGAATGGTCATTCAAGAAGGCACTTACACAAAGCAAGCAATATGAGCAACTTTAAGCTTAAAGGACTATATGTACCAGTTATACTAAGTGTCACCCTCGTGAGTGGGGAATTTTGTTGCCCTTGGTATAGAAGGATTTTTACAAGGAGAGTAAGGGTCATCTATGATGTGAAAAGATTCCAAAGATGATGGTGTAAAATATCTATGTGTAGATCGTCGTAGCCCCAACTTTTTGTACTCCCATAAAGGGAGAAATATGAAGTGGTGTGACATTAAATCAGAATTAAATGGTTCTAGTAGCTATGGAATGATAAAGGAATAAGCGATAAAAAAGAGAAAGGAATGCGATTGCACTTATTCAAGTCCTACAGATATACGACGATTCTAGAACATTATGTATACCTGATGTCAAGAAAAGGAAGTAAGAGCTCCCGTCCGAAATATTATTGATAAATAAGGAGCCAGTTCGAGATTTAAGTTAAGACAAAAGGAAATAACCCAAGAAAGATTACGCT
This sequence comes from Nicotiana benthamiana, assembly GCA_034376525.1. Lineage (NCBI taxonomy): Eukaryota > Viridiplantae > Streptophyta > Magnoliopsida > Solanales > Solanaceae > Nicotiana > Nicotiana benthamiana. The sequence continues at coordinate 70,986,485 of CM067326.1, forward strand.
GAATATTGATAAGAGAATGGGCCAATGATTAGTAAGTAGTTGATTTAGGAAGAGCCTATTTATGGCTAGATAAGAAGATACACACAAATCAACAGATCATGCAAGATAAACACAGTGAACCCCAACTTGGGGATTTAGTCTCTCTAATATGACTTTATCATAGTCTTGATGTATTCGGATAGGAGTTGGGGTAGTCAAATGTACCATAAGTGTTACGTAAATAAAAGAGAATGCCACAGGGAAGATAGTCAAAATATCAGTTCAGAAGCAACCCTCCAGCAAGGGCGTGGAGGTAAGAAGCTATGGATAATAATAGGTGAGAGGGAACTTTAAAAATTCCGTTGAGTATACGAAGTAATAAGCTCACAGCTTTACAAGAGTCAGAGGATCCTCTCTAAATACTGCAACAAAAGACTACTGAGGAAATAACGAAGAAAGCTTCAACCTAAACAAGGTAACTTGTAGGGAAATGGTCATGTAAAAATAGAAATAGTCTCACAATAATATTGTACACACTCCATCAGAAGGTGGAACCTACCACGGCTAATGAACGAGAAGTATAATGAAAAGTATTATTCCAGATCTTATGAGTCGCATGAAAATTTTGTCATGTATGGGAACTAAAATAATTCACAACAATATTGTACACACTCCATCAGAAGGTGGAACCTACCACGGCTAATGAACGAGAAGTATAATGAAAAGTATTATTCCAGATCTTATGAGTTGCTTGAAATTTTTTTCATTTATGGGAACTAAAATAATCTAAATATGCGCGTAACAGGAGGCACAAATTCCAGGAAAAGTAATAGATTACGTTTAAAGAAAGTTGACAAGGAACAAAAGGAATTATTCAATTAATAATCAAAAGTTAGTTACGAAAGCACTTAAGATTTCAGAGTATTGCCCATGCAGCATATATGTTGCAAATCATACAGCCATAAAAGACTCTGGTATAAGTTAAAAGAAAGAATTGGGTCCAAGTCATAGATAAAGGATTGAGTTGTTAGAAAATTATATCCTGGACATTCCGTAGCATCCAAGAAAGCTAAACTAATACTATGATCCACATATCGCAAGATAGCTTAAGCCTACACAAAGACTGATACGAGAGAAGAGGAAACAAAAGAATTACATCAACAAAGTAAATCAGGAGTCTGATTATTGGACGTAGAGAAGTATAAACATCATGATAAGAACATTGTAGAAGCACTCTTAGTATCAGAGGTATAAGAGAGATAACATAGTAGCCATATTTTATAAAGGTTCGATGATAAAACCAGCTAGAAAAGTACCGGCCTCATAAAAAATCAGTATGAAGGTCCCACCGGATTGTGTATGCACTAGAGGTGCGACTGTTATGATAGAGCTTCAACTTCTGGATGTGAGATATGGAAGGGAAGTCATAAAAAAGATAGAATAAGGCATAGGGCAAAGGAGCTTAGAAGGGTGACAGATTAGCATCATCAACAGACGCAGAATAAATGGAAAAAATTATTGGTATCAAACGAATAACATTCATACAAGCTAAATCTTCTAATCTAGTGTAAAGGGGTAAGTAACTCCTCATGGCTCCGGGGTGGACCCTTTGCAAGCGTGCTACTGACTCGATGGACAAACTCAAGGAACTGCTTGTGAGGAGATATTTTAAGGTAAGTAAGATAAAGGTGAGCAACGTACGAGATACTAAAATGTAGAAGGTTGTGAATAGTCCATACTTCATGTAGAAGACTAGAAGCGATGGGATTCAGTATCCAGGACTGATTCCAGCGTCGTTAGTGGCATATCTTCTAACTTATTATTTCTAGGTATCGAGAGGTTTAGTTAAGAGAGTAGAAGAATAGTTAGAGACGATGTGATGTCTCAGTTGGTTTTCCAGAAAAGCGTAAGGAAATTGGTCACAAGATAAAGTATGATAAAACGATAAAGTTTTAGAAAGACAAGAGTAAGAATAAGAACGGGCAACTGAGAAGGTGGTTAAAATAGATAAGTTCTTGGGATTAAGCCCATGGAAACAAAATAACTGATTGTTTCTCTATGTTATATAAAGTTCAGTATAGCCTGGTATGAACTCAAAGGAGTCTAAGACTAATAGCATTTAGAAGAGATGAAATGCTGCCCTAGTAGTAGAATGAAGGTATGATTGTGATAGATAAAAGATGACGTTTGGGCCTTCAATAGAGTAATGACTTAAAGATTATTTCATGTATTTTATGGGATTAAAATACCCATGTAAGGCGAGTCGTATTGGATGCTATAAAATACGCTCATGAACGTATAGGATCGCCCCTAGGCGGATCAATCTAATAACTCCTGATATCCATGATAGGACGTGAGCCCTTACAACATCGTTACATAAGAGATGAAGTTATCAGTGATAGATGATAGATCAAAATTAAGGTTAATCAACAATACATGAGTAAAAATCCAATAGTATGAGATGGGATCACGCTCTCATTCTTATGATCAACAGTAACAGGGAAGGATTACATGACTTAGATTTATACATACACAATAAGCAGCGAGAGAGTAACCTAGAGTTTGGTAGCAGACCTCAGTAACAATGAATTGAAGTAAGAGATACGGTATATTATGACTACCTAGATGCAGTAAAGTCATACAGATGGATAAGCGGGTCTATAAAATAAGATATAGCAATATGCGTAAGTTCAACAAAGTATCGTGTAAAGAACTTCATTATACCAATAGATGCCCAGAGGTACATCTTATTAAACTCTGTGTATATTTACAAAGTGAGGCTTAGAGATTAGCTAAAAAGTGAAGGAAAACGGATAGAAGAATCACATAGGCACATTTACGAAGTAAGAGTCATATAGGCTGCATGACTAAAAGGTAGTAACAATTGCAATATTAAAAGGATTTCGACTGCGAGTCGGTGTGAGAAAGTGGCCCAAAAGGAGAATGCACTGCCCTTTGGATTTATTCACATAACAATTGACAATGACAAAATGTCAAAAAGAGTACTAAAGTATTTGAAAGACATACGTTATGAAAATCATAAGTGCATAAGTCAACATTCAGTGGCAAGTGCACAATTTTTATAATAACTCTATTCATAGAAATACTAGAGAAGCTTACGTTCTTGATTCCCCATGTGTCATATTATTCTATCATTTATTTATGGGTCTTAGAAAATACGTAAGTCGATAAAGCATATTTAATGATATTAATCAAAGGCATAATGGTCTTACGACACTCCTAAAGATTTTATTGACGTACTTCTCATGCATTGCATTCATTTATATTGACCAATGACCAGACGGTGTTATATACATGTATATATGTATAATATATGTATATGGATATGGGAAAAGGTTACGATGTATATACGCACCACCACCTAATTAGCTGGTATATGTTGATGATTTGCCTAGAGTGGTCAAGATGATATGATAGGATGTCCTCAGAGGTTTGATGGTGTTATGAACATATGTACCTATGCAAGATATGACATTCATACGCATATGCATGACACTATGAGTATATCAGGATTTGTAGAGTTATTCAGACTTAAATGTTGATTGTTTTACTTCATGTTTCTCTCATGTCTATTATATACTTATTTTAATTCCTTACATACTCGCTACATTATTTGTACTAACATTTCTTTTACATGGGGATGCAGTGTTTCATGCCTGCAGGTCTCGATAGACAGGTCGTGAGTCTTCCAAGTTGGCTATCAGCTCAGTGGAAGATGTTTATGCGCTCCGTTTGTTCCAGAGTTTCTTGTTTAGTCAGTATAATTTAGACTTGTATTGTTTGGTATGGCAGGGCCTTGTAACGAACTTTTTGGTATTTATCTACTCTTAAAGGCTTGTAGACATATGTCATGCCCCAGGTCTCGATAGACTGGTCGTGAGTCCTCTAAGTTGGCTATTAGCTTAGTTGAAGATGTTTGGGTGCTCCGTTTGTTCCAGAGTTTCTTGTTTAGTCTGTAAGATTAGACGTGTATTGTTTGGTATGGCAGGGCCCTGTCCGAACTTTTTAATATTTATCTACTCTTAGAGGCTTGTAGACATATTTCATGTATGTATAAGCTTGTATGGCCTTATCGGCCTATGTTTAGTGTACGAGTGATCATTTTGGTCTAATAGACCCATATCTCTTATGTATAAATTACTGTTACATATTCTACGCTAGCTATCCTATGGTAACCCTTCTGCCTCATTTACCTATGATAGCATGATACGAAAAAGGTACGTTATGTTGGTACTTGGTTGAGTAAGGTACTGGGTGCCCATTGCGGCCCATAGGTTTGGGTCATGACATCCACCTTCTCAACTCATGGCTGGCTCAAATCGAGGTAACATTTGTAAGCTTAACTTAGTATTGGTACAATCATAGTATCGCCTGTTTGCCGGACGACACACTCCTAAACGACAAAATGAAGCCAAAAAATTAATACTGCAAGTAGCGAGATACAATCTCCTCCATAACAACCTGTACAAGAGGACATAAAGCGAGCGACCTTCTGGAAAAATGTTTGGTCCCAAATCAAACCCAGCGCTTCCCTGAAGAAGTCCTTGAAGGCCATTATGCCACTCACTCCGACAATCGAGCACTCGATAAGTGTCTCATACGGGCAAGATACTATTAGCCTACCACGAAAAAGGACGCCTCTGAATTCATGAAGAAATGTGAACAATGTCAGAAATATTCCCCAATAGTTTACCAAGCAGGCAAGCATCTCCACCCAGTCACCTCTCAATGGCCATTCATCAAGTGAGGAATAGACATCATGGGCCCTATCCAAATAGGGCGAGGTAATATACTATTTCTTTTGGTTTAAACTGGCTATTTCAATAAATAGGTGAAGCAGGTGAACTTGCCAAAATACGCAAACAAGAGGTAATCATATTTATTTGGAGAAACATTATCTACCGATTCAGCCTACCTAAGGAGATCAGCTGTGACAACATCCCCCAACTTACGGGATAGAAAGCCACTATATTGTTCGAGAAATGACATATTAAGAGGATACGTTCAACCACGTATAAGTCAGCAAATAACAGGCAGGCATAATCCTCCAACAAGTCCATATTAAAAAACACATAAAAGCTCGAAGACGCTAATGGACTATGGTCGGAGATACTCCCAGAAGTATTATGGGCGCATAGAACTACCCCAAAAATGAGCATAGGAGAGACACCCTACTCTTTGGTCTATGGGATAGAAGTAGTCGTAGTAGTCAAATTCGGAGAACCCAACCTAAGGTACTCCCATGAAATCGGTACTAGTAATGATGAGAGTAGAAGGCAGTAACTCGATAAAATTGATGAACGAATAGATACGGCATACATAAAGATGGTCTCCAAAAGTAGCAAGTAGAATGTTATTAGAACAAGAAAGCAAAGGTCTAGCCGCTTAAAGTCGGGGACTACGTACTCAAAGTCAAAATTCAAGGGAGCAAAGACCCATGGGAAGGACAACTAGGAAAAATCTGGGATGACCTGTACAAAATTACAGCCAAAGCAAACAAGGGTTCATTCCAATTAGAGACGATGAAAGGAAATCAATTGCCAAACAACTGGAACATCAGGAACCTCAAATACTTCAACTTTTTAAAGAAAGAAGTGTCCCCAAGTCGTAATCTTTTTCCCTCACTTGAGTTTTATCCCATTAGGGTTTCATCAACAAGGTTTTTAATGAGGTGACAAATAGGACACTTCGAGTCGAAGTATGTGAGGGAGGTACTATTTTTCTCTTTCATTGCCTGACTCCTCAATACTCTCCAAGTCAGGAAAATAAATGGACTAGATAGACTGAGACTATGACTGGAACATCAGTCAATGCCCAAAGTTTACTACTTCCTCCATCATATAATCAAAGAAGCAACGTGAAAGTAATAAGAAATTTATATTTATCAGAAAAAGCTATCGTCCCTCGGCCACGATTAACAAAAGGTCAAGTTCGACCCAACTTAAAAAATACCTATCAGCCTTCAGCCATGATAAACAAAAGGTTAATTTAGACCAAGCTCGAACAGTACCCATCGGGCCTCTGCCACGATTAACAAAAGGTTAAGTTTGACTTAGCTCAAAAACACATTTCGTCCCTCGACCCCGATTAACAAAAGGCTAAGTTCGATCCAGCGTGAAAAACACCTATCGGCAGTCGACCACGATTAAAAAACGTGTATGTTCAACCCAACTTGAACATCACCTATTAGCCTTCGATTATATATCAATTAAAGGTTAAGGTCGACGCAACTCAAACAATACCTCCTTGAGAGACATTCAAATAGTGCACTCTAAAATAGTACAGCTATATATAAGTACTATAAAGATAGGCACTGGAAGCCTTGAAGGGATAAATATTATCTTAGTATGGCTCATGTCCTTACTAGAGAAAGAATGGTAGCTAACTCGAAGAACTAGTAGATCTAAAGGGAGCTAAAAGAAGAAAAAAATGTCTTGTTGATGTTGTCAGAATAAAATGATAGATAAAAATATAGCAGGGAAATAAGGAGAGAGCTAATGAAACATTATGAGTAAGATGTGATACCTGGATGATAATGGTAGATTAAAAAGATGACAATATTGTAGAGTCTATAGTCAAGTGAACAAAAAGATGAGAGGTGACAACCCTTGAGAACAAAAGAGTATAGGCCATAAAGTCATATTCTCATTTCGATAAATAAGTTCGTGACTCCAACGCGACCACCAGAAGGAAAAGCTAGACTCCAGATTAATAAAAATCTGTATGGGCTAGTGAACAAGATAAACTAAACATAAATTAGGGACTGAGTGATTTTATAATGGTCGACATCATGAGAATTTTAGATTTCATTCCAACGATAATAGAATGGACAACAGAATAAAGTATATGAGAAATTCAGAGTATGGTCATTCAAGAAGGCACTTACCCAAAGCAAGCAATATGAGCAACTTTAAGCTTAAAGGACTATATGTACCAGTTATACTAAGTGTCACCCTCGTGAGTAGGGAATTTTGTTGCCCTTGGTATAGAAGGATTTTTACAAGGAGAGTAAGGGTCATCTATGATGTGAAAAGATTCCAAAGATAATGGTGTAAAATATCTATATGTAGATCGTCGTAGCCCCAACTTTTAGTACTCCCATAAAGGGAGATATATGAAGTGGTGTGACATTAAATCAGAATTAAATGGTTCTAGTAGCTATGGAATGATAAAGGAATAAGAGACAAAAAAGAGAAAGGAATGCGATTGCACTTATTCAAGTCCTACAGATATACGACGATTCTAGAACATTATGTAAACCTGATGTCAAGAAAAGGAAGTAAGAGCTCCCGTCCGAAATATTATTGATAAATAAGGAGCCAGTTCGAGATTTAAGTTAAGACAAAAGGAAATAACCCAAGAAAGATTACACTGAATATTGATAAGAGAATGGTCCAATAATTAGTAAGTACTTGATTTAGGAAGAGCCTATTTATGGCTAGATAAGAAGATACACACAAATCAACAGATCATGCAAGATAAACATAGTGAACCCCAACTTGGGGATTTAGTCTCTCAAATATGACATTATCATACTCTAGATGTATTCGGATAGGAGTTGGGGTAGTCAAATGTACCATAAGTGTTACGTAAATAAAAGAGAATGCCACTAGGAAGATAGTCAAAATATCAGTTCAGAAGCAACACTCCAGCAAGGGCGTGGAGGTAAGAAGTTATGGATAATTATAGGTGAGAGGGAACATTAAAAATTGCGTCGAGTATACGATGTAATAAGCTCATAGCTTTACAAGAGTCAGAGGATCCTCTCTAAATACTACAACAAAAGACTACTGAAGAAATAATGAAAATAGCTTCAACCTAAACAAGGTAACTTGAAGGGAAATGGTCATGTAAAAATAGAAATAGCCTCACAACAATATTGTACACACTCCATCAAAAGGTGGAACCTACCATGGCTAATGAACGAGAAGTATAATGAAAAGTATTATTCTAGATCTTATGAGTTGCATGAAAATTTTGTCATGTATGGGAACTAAAATAATCTATGTATGCGCGTAAAAGGAGGCACAAAGACCAGGAAAAGTAGTAAATTACATTTAAAGAGAGCTGAGAAGGAATTATTCAATTAATAATCCAAAGTTAGTTACGAACGCACTTAAGATTTCAGAGTATTACCCATGCAACATATATGTTGCAAATCATACAGCCATAAAAGACTCTGGTATAAGTTAAAAGAAAAAATTGAGTCCAAGTCTTAGATAACGGATTGAGTTGTTAGAATATTATATCCTGGATATTCCGTAGCATCCAAGAAATGCTAAACTAATACCATGATCCACATATCGCAAGATAGCTTAAGCCTATATAAAGGCTGATACGAGAGAAGAGGAAACTAAAGAATTACATTAACAAAGTAAATCAGGAATCTGATTATTAGACGTAGAAAAGTATAAACATCATGATTGAGAACATTGTAGAAGCACTCTTTGTATCGGAGGTATAAGAGAGATAACGCAGTAGCCATATTTTATAAAGGTTCGATGATAAAACCAGTTAGAAAACTACCAGCCTGATATGAAGTCAGTATGAAGGTCCCACCGGATTGTGTATGCACTAGAGGTGCGACTCTTATGATAGCGCTTCAACTTCTGGATGTGAGATATGGAAGGGTAGTCATAAAAAAGATAGAATATGTGAGGAGATATTTTAAGGTAAGTAAGATAAAGGTGAGAAACGTACGACATACTAAAATGTAGAAGGTTGTGAATAGTCCATACTTTATCTAGAAGACTAGAAGCGATGGGATTCTTTATCCATGACTGATTCCAGCGTCGTTAGTGGCATATCTTCTAACTTTTTATTTATAGGTATCGAGAGATTTAGTTAAGAGAGTAGAAGATAGTTAGAGATGATATGATGTCTCAGTTGGTTTTCCAGAAAAGCGTAAGGAAATCGGTCACAAGATAAAGTATGATAGAACGATAAAGTTTTAGAAAGACAAGAGTAAGGATAAGAAAAGGCAACTGAAAAGGTGGTGAAAATAGATAAGTTCTCGGGATTAAGCCCATGGAAACAAAATAGCTGATGGTTTCTATAAGTTATATAAAGTTCAGTATAGCCTGGAATAAACTCAAAGGAGTCTGAGACTAATAGCATTTAGAAGAGATGAAATGGTGCCCTAGTAGTAGAATGAATGTATGATTGTGATAGATAAAAGATGACGTTTGGGCCTTCAATTGAGTAATGACTTAAAGAGTATTTCATGAATCTAATGGGATTAAAATACCCATGTAAGGCGAGTCGTATTGGATGCTATATAATACGGTCATGAACGTATAGGATCGCCCCTAGGCGGATCAATCTAATTACTCTAGATATCCCTGATGGGACGTGAGCCCATACAACACCGTTACATAAGAGATGAAGTTATCAGTGATAGATGGTAGATCAAAATTAAGGTTAATTAACAATAGATGAGTAAAAATCAAATAGTATGAGATGAGATCACGTTGTCATTCTTATGATAAACAGTAACGAGGAAGCATTAAATGACTTAGATTTATACATACACAATAAGCAGCGAGAGAGTAACCTAGAGTTTGGTAGTAGACCTCAGTAACAATGAATTGAAGTAAGAGTTACGGTATATTATGACCTACCTAGATGCAGTAAAGTCATACGGATGGATAACCGGGTCTATAAAATAAGATATAGCAATATGCGTAAGTTCAACAAAGTATCGTGTAAAGAACTTCATTACACCAATAGATGTCCAGAGGTACATCTTATTAAACTCTGTGTATATTTACAAAGTGAGGCTTAGAGATTGGCTAAAATCTGAAGGAAAACGGAGAGAAGAATCAATTAGGCGCATTTACAAAGTAAGAGTCATATAGGCTGCATGACTAAAAGGTAGTAATAGTTTCAATATTAAAAGGATTTCGATTGCGAGTCGGTGTGAGAAAGTGGCCCAAAAGGGGAATGCCCTGCCCTTTGGATTTATTCACATAACAGTTGACAATGACAAAATGTCAAAAATAGTACTAAAGTATTTGAAAGACATACGTTATGAAAATCATAAGTGCATAAGTCAACATTCAATGGCAAGTGCACAATTTTCATAATAACTTTATTCATAGAAATACTAGAGATGCTTATGTTCTTGATTACCTATGTGTCATATTATTCTATCATTTATTCATGGGTCTTAGAAAATACGTATCTCAATAAAGCATATTTAATGATATTAATCAAACGCATAGTGGTCTTACGACACTCCTAAAGATTTTATTGACGTACTTCTCATGCATTGCATTCATTTATATTGACCAATGACCAGACGGTGTTATATACATGTATATATGTATAATATATGTATATGGATATGGGAAAAGGTTACGATGTATATACGCACCACCACCTAATTAGCTGGTATATGTTGATGATTTGCCTAGAGTGGTCAAGATGATATGACGGGATGCCCTCAGAGGCTTGATGGTGCTATGAACATATGTACCTATGCAAGATATGACATTCATACGCATATGCATGACACTATGAGTATTTCAGGATTTGTAGAGTTATTCAGACTTAAATGTTGATTTTTTTACTCCATGTTTCTCTCATTTCTATTATTTACTTATTTTTATTCCTTACATACTCGATACATTATTTGTACTAACATTTCTTTTTCCTGGGGATGCAGTGTTCCATGCCTGCAGGTCTCGATAGACAGGTCGTGAGTCTTCCAAGTTGGCTATCACCTCAGTGGAAGATGTTTATGCGCTCCGTTTGTTCCAGAGTTTCTTGTTTAGTCAGTATAATTTAGACGTGTATTGTTTGGTATGGCAGGGCCTTGTAACAAACTTTTTGGTATTTATCTACTCTTAAAGGCTTGTAGACATATGTCATGCCCCAGGTCTCGATAGACTGGTCGTGAGTCCTCTAAGTTGGCTATCAGCTTAGTTGAAGATGTTTGGGTGCTCCGTTTGTTCCAGAGTTTCTTGTTTAGTCAGTAAGATTAGACGTGTATTGTTTGGTATGGCAGGGCCCTGTCCGAACTTTTTAATATTTATCTACTCTTAGAGGCTTGTAGACATATTTCATGTATGTATAAGCTTGTATGGCCTTATCGGCCTATGTTTAGTGTACGAGTGATCATTTTGATCTAATAGACCCATATCTCTTATGTATAAATTACTGTTACATATTCTACGCTAGCTATCATGCGGCAACCCTTCTGCCTCATTTACCTATGATAGCATGATATGAAAAGGTATGTTATGTTGGTACTCATTTGAGTAAGGTACTGGGTACCCGTTGCGGTCCATCGGTTTGGGTCATGACATCCACCTTCTCAACTCATGGATGGCCCAAATTGAGGTAAGATTTGTAAGCTTAACTTATGATTGGTACAATCATAGTATCGCCTATTTAAACTGATTATTTCTATGAATAGGTGGAAGCAGGTGAATTTTCCCAAATACGCAAACAAGAGGTAATCATATTTATATGGAGAAACATCTTCTACCGATTCGGCCTACATAAGGAGATCAGCTGTGACAACATCCCCCAACTTACGGGATAGAAAGACACCGTATTGTTCGAGAATTGACATATTAAAAGGATACTTTCAACCACGTATAAGTCAGCAAATAACAGGCAGGCATACTCCTCCAACAAGTCCATATTGAAAAACACAAAAAAAAAGCTCGAAGACGCTAATGGACTATGGTCGGAGATACTCCCAGAAGTATTTTGGGAGTATAGAACTTCCCCGAAAATGAGCATAGGAGAGACACGCTACTCTTTGGTCTATGGGATAGAAGCAGTCATTCTAGTCAAATTCAGAGAACCCAACCTAAGGTACTACCACGAATCGGTACTAGTAATGATGAGAGTAGAAGGCAGTAACTCGATAAAATTGATGAACGAATAGATATAGCATACATATAGATGGTCTCCAAAAGTAGCAAGTAGAATGTTATTAGAACAAGAAAGCAAAGGTCCAGCCGCTTAAAGAGGGGGACTACGTACTCAAAGTCAAAACTGAAGGGAGCAAAGACCCATGGGAAGGCAAACTAGGAACAATCTGGGAGGACCTATACAAAATTACAGCCAAAGCAAACAAGGGTTCATTCCAATTAGAGACGATGAAAGGAAATCAATTGCCAAACAACTGGAACATCAGGAACCTCAAATACTTCAACTTCTAAAGGGAAGAAGTGTCCCCAACTCGTAATCTTTTTCCCTCAAATGAGTTTTATCCCTTTAGGGTTTCATCAACAAGGTTTTTAATGAGGTGACAAATAGGACACTTCGAGTCGAAGTATGTGAGGGAGGTACGGTTTTTCTCTTTCATTTCCTGGCTCCTCAATACTCTCCAAGTCAGGAAAATAAATGGACTAGATAGACTGAGACTATGATTGGAACATCAGTCAATGCCCAAAGTTTATTACTTCCTCCAACATATAATCAAAGAAACAACGTCAAAGTAATAAGAAACTTATATTAATCAGAAAAAGCTATCGGCCCTCGGCCACGATTAACAAAAGGTCAAGTTCGACCCAACTTAAAATATACCTATCAGCCTTCGGCCCTGATTAACAAATGGTTAATTTAGACCAAGCTCGAACAATACATTTTGGTCCTCTGCCACGATTAAGAAAAGGTTAAGTTTGACTTAGCTCAAAAAACACATATCGTCCCTCGACCGCGATTAACAAAAGGCTAAGTTCGACCCAGCGTGAAAAACACCTATTGGCAGTCGGCCACGATTAAAAAACATTTATGTTCAACCCAACTTGAACATCACCTATTAGCCTTCGATTATATATCAATTAAAGGTTAAGGTCGACGCAGCTCAAACAATACCTATCGGCCTTCATCCGCACCCTAACGAAGGTTAGAATTCGAAAAAGTTTGAATAGTACCTATTGACTCTTGGCCGCGATTTAAAGAGGTCAAAATTCAACCTAGTTCGAATGACATTTATCGGCACTCGATCACATTTCAATATAATGTTATACTTAACCCAATAAGAGGCTAAGTCTGACCAAGTTCAAAACCTAATCGATTGGTCCGTAGACATACTTGACCTATACCGAAAAAGTAGTAATTTGGCCAATAGCTATTCAACCCAAAGACTTTGATATTTATAAGAACGATGGCAAAAGTATGAAGGAGAGAAACATGCAAAGTACAAGAAAAAATCACGACAAATAAGAAAGGAGCAAATGAAAGCCAAAACCAACTCTGATATTGATAGAAAGGTTTCTTACAAAGGTTTGAGGATGGCAATAAAAATACACAAAAATTAAAGAACCAAACTACTGATGTCCATCGCCATCACAACCCATGACATCCTCACAGGCCCGATCGTCAACGCCCTTTCCCTCCTTGCACGGACCATGCCTCATCCTTAAAGTGATATACACATGCTCACTATAATCATCCTCTTCACCAGGATGAGGCGTTGTCGAGTCGTAGCCACAAGATACCCGAGCATCACGAGCGTTGACTTGAGCATCCTCAAAGTCCGTCTAGGGATATATTCCGCCACATGCAATTTGTGAAGCACATCCAATCGGGCCTCGGCATGAATTCACTCTTCATACAACTTACAAGGAACATTGGGGAAACCAGAAACCGTAGATGAAGAAGGTCGTGAAGATCAGAGGTCTCTTTGTCCAACTACCCAATCTTTTCATCGTGCCGTTCTTCTTTAGTCCTCGCCATGGATAAGCCATTTTTCTCTCAGAATGAAGGGTTCGGTCACCACTTCGTGGAACTCCACCCTCATCTGAGCCTCCAATCGAGCAGACTTTGTCTTATCAAGCTCCTCTACTTTTTTCCTTCAACGCCCATTCAAGGACGCTGCATTTCTTGACAACCCACATCAGCTCCTCGTCCCTATTCTTTAAGTACTCCCTCAGGACCCACACATCACTGCCTTCATGAAATCGACACCGCAGCTCTCAATACTTCCTAGGGCACGTTCCCAAGACACTGTCAATCTTTAGAATACCGTTTACAAAACAAAGAATGACGTATCGATGCATTCTTTTCCAAACAGTGGTCGTACTTACCCGAAGAGCAAGACTAGCAATGTTAGTCGGGTGAGTTCTATCATTTCTTATCTCGAGGGTCGTGCCATCAACCTCATAACAAAGAGTACCGAGGGCAGGGACTACATCATAGCAATGTTAGTCGGGTGAGTTCTTCATTTCCTGACTCCTCAATACTCTCCAAGTCAGGAAAATAAATGGACTAGATAGACTGAGACTATGATTGGAACATCAGTCAATGCCCAAAGTTTATTACTTCCTCCAACATATAATCAAAGAAACAACGTCAAAGTAATAAGAAACTTATATTAATCAGAAAAAGCTATCGGCCCTCGGCCACGATTAACAAAAGGTCAAGTTCGACCTAACTTAAAATATACCTATCAGCCTTCGGCCCTGATTAACAAATGGTTAATTTAGACCAAGCTCGAACAATACCTTTTGGTCCTCTGCCACGATTAAGAAAAGGTTAAGTTTGACTTAGCTCAAAAAACACATATCGTCCCTCGACCGCGATTAACAAAAGGCTAAGTTCGACCCAGCGTGAAAAACACCTATTGGCAGTCGGCCACGATTAAAAAACATTTATGTTCAACCCAACTTGAACATCACCTATTAGCCTTCGATTATATATCAATTAAAGGTTAAGGTCGACGCAGCTCAAACAATACCTATCGGCCTTCATCCGCACCCTAACGAAGGTTAGAATTTGAAAAAGTTTGAATAATACCTACTGACTCTTGGCCGCGATTTAAAGAGGTCAAAATTCAACCTAGTTCGAATGACATTTATCGGCACTCGATCACATTTCAATATAATGTTATACTTAACCCAATAAGAGGCTAAGTCTGACCAAGTTCAAAACCTAATCGATTGGTCCGTAGACATACTTGACCTATACCGAAAAAGTAGTAATTTGGCCAATAGCTATTCAACCCAAAGACTTTGATATTTATAAGAACGATGGCAAAAGTATGAAGGAGAGAAACATGCAAAGTACAAGAAAAAATCACGACAAATAAGAAAGGAGCAAATGAAAGCCAAAACCAACTCTGATATTGATAGAAAGGTTTCTTACAAAGGTTTGAGGATGGCAATAAAAATACACAAAAATTAAAGAACCAAACTACTGATGTCCATCGCCATCACAACCCATGACATCCTCACAGGCCCGATCGTCAACGCCCTTTCCCTCCTTGCACGGACCATGCCTCATCCTTAAAGTGATATACACATGCTCACTATAATCATCCTCTTCGCCAGGATGAGGCATTGTCGAGTCGTAGCCACAAGATACCCGAGCATCACGAGCGTTGACTTGAGCATCCTCAAAGTCCGTCTAGGGATATATTCCGCCACATGCAATTTGTGAAGCACATCCAATCGGGCCTCGGCATGAATTCACTCTTCATACAACTTACAAGGAACATTGGGGAAACCAGAAACCGTAGATGAAGAAGGTCGTGAAGATCAGAGGTCTCTTTGTCCAACTACCCAATCTTTTCATCGTGCCGTTCTTCTTTAGTCCTCGCCATGGATAAGCCATTTTTCTCTCAGAATGAAGGGTTCGGTCACCACTTCGTGGAACTCCACCCTCCTCTGAACCTCCAATCGAGCAGACTTTGTCTTATCAAGCTCCTCTACTTTTTTCCTTCAACGTCCATTCAAGGACGCTGCATTTCTTGACAACCCACATCAGCTCCTCGTCCCTATTCTTTAAGTACTCCCTCAGGACCCACACATCACCGCCTTCATGAAACCGACACCGCAGCTCTCAATACTTCCTAGGGCACGTTCCCAAGACACTGTCAATCTTTAGAATACCGTTTACAAAACAAAGAATGACGTATCGATGCATTCTTTTCCAAACAGTGGTCGTACTTACCCGAAGAGCAAGACTAGCAATGTTAGTCGGGTGAGTTCTATCATTTCTTATCTCGAGGGTCGTTCCATCAACCTCATAACAAAGAGTACCGAGGGCAGGGACTACTTCTTCGGTATTTACAAGAAGATTATGATCTATTTGGATCATAATAGTTCTGGAGTCCTTTTCCAAACTCACCTCGAGTTGAGTAAGTCCCTCATCAATCATCCTTAAATCGTCAAGATTCATGTCGAAATCAGATCCGACATCCACTTCAGCAACAACTTTCTTTCTGCCATCAACAGAAGAAGGGACATCAACTGCAGCCGTTAGAAGACGAGGCCTCCTCTTGCCTCGAAAGTGCAAAGACATTGTCGTGCATTCCATCATCGACCATCTCCCTCACAGGACGTATCGATGCATTCTTGTCCATTTCTTCCATATGCGGGGCGTCCAAGCCCACCTTAGCGTTCTCTCCAACATACACTATAGCTGTCTCTCGAACAATAAAGTCACCTTCTTCCAAGTTAATGGCTACTGACCTTTCCCCTCTTGCATCCACGGATCTCCTCATACGAGGAATTAGACCACCGTCCTTAGGAGAGGTAGTCATCCTGATCAATTAGTGAAGCGAGCTGAGAATCAAAAGAAGGGGACGAAATGGGGAAGGTCCTCGGACTGCGACTACCGAGGAAGGGGTCGACATAAAAGTTGAAATAGTCATAGTAGTGGTAGAAGCCGATAGGGCATCAACCTTCCTATAGAGGCTGGAACCGGTGCCCAGATCATTCAAGAGACCCCCTAGTTGGTAAAGAGATAAACATCAAAGTCAACATACAAGTCAGTATACGACGAAAAATGGAACGATCACAAGCAAATAGGGAAATTCATCTGTCAAAAGAAGAGCCGGTTTGAACTTCTTGATGAAGCTCGATCAGTTGCGAGTCCCTAAGACATGGTGGAGGATTTGCTTCACCTTGTCATAAATGCATGTGACTTGAATGGGAGGCTAAGTGTTGGCTGCAAAGAAAGAGAAGGTCCTTCAATAACTCAAAGTAAGTAAAAGAACGCAAACACAAAAAAAGAGCCAGAATCAGTGAGTAGACTTATCATCCATTTTTACCACCAAACCCTTGCCTCCGCGATGAAAAAACGTTCAACATCCTCCCCCTATAGAAGCTAGGGGTGAAGATGTGAACCAAATGTTGCAGCGACAACTTGACCCTGATTAGCTAAAAAAATTTGGTGAACATTCAAATAATTTTGTAGATATACAACAAGCTGAGCAAGGCAGACGCCGCAGTGACGATAGAATTCCTTCACTAATGGAAGGAAGGGGAGCGAATAACTAATGAGAAAAGGATAAACATATAAAGTGCAATACCCAGGGAGATAAACATGTACCGCGTCCTCACCAGAATGGATCCATTCTACATGGTTTAGGAGGCTAAATTTGTCCTTGAGTTTCGCCAATTTGTTAGGCATCATAGTCGATCAAAAGACTCCAGGCACGGCGTCAGGTGACATGGTGAGGTCGGATTAGCATTAGGGCTGCGAGGGCTTATTTCCCTGATAGACGGGAAGGCTTCGCCATTAACAATGGTGGAAGCACCCTCCCCATGAGAGGGAAACACAATTGCTAAGGGAGGAATACTGCCTTCTTTTCCAGCGTTTGATGATATGTCAGACATAGCGTAAAGTGGTAAAGAAGAATCACGAGAAGGAAAGAATGGAGATGGTGTAAGGCAGTAAAGTGCGGAAGGAAGTTTAGAGAAAAAATAACAAAGAAGGATAATGCTTTAGAAATATAGGAGAAACAAACTTCAATCACATGTCCAAATGCCTCAAGTTATAGCGATCATGTCACTAAACTCAAAAACGGCTCATCATAATTGACGTTAGAATCAAAATGGCAGATCCAATCAAGGGTCCCACGTGAATCGAGATAATGCATCCGAAATATGCTTCATAATGACGCGTGATCCTATGATATTATTTTGTTCCCCGTACACGATATGTGGGGTTTGACAAGGGTAGTATGTATGCAGACCTTGCCACTTTATGGAAAAATTCTCTAATATGATTAATTCATGTTATCATTAGGGGACCATTCACAGGATGCCTAGTGTCACCAATACAACTCCTATGAAGGCTTGCTCAAAGTTAAAGTGAATTTAGGAATAGTGAAGGTTGTGATCGAAGTTGGCAATGATTAAGGTTGAGGAGTCGTCAAAGATGGAGGCCGAGATCGAGCATCCTTGACAAAGTTATAATGACTAGTTTCAAGATAGGATACTAAATAGAATATTCTAGTGAATATTCTATGCACTTGTACCATTAGGATTTCTAGGAATATGTTCCCTATAAATAAAAAAGAATACAATGAGAGGTGGCGAGAGATATTCATTTGTAAAAAAATTACTCTGAATTTAATTGAGAGAATCTAGTCTTGTTACAAGCGTACAAAATATAAGCTCTACTAAGATTCTTGTCTATTCTTTCCACCAGATCCAATATCAACCTGAGTGTTCAAAGACTCATTAATCATTCATCAATGTTTGAAAGAATATCTATATATCTCACCCTTTTTAGGTGACTCATACGTTTTTATTTACTTAAAGGCTATTTATTGCCATTTATTACTATTTAATGTCGGCTTTTATCTTTTTGAATTATTAAACTCAATTATTATTGCTCACGTTCATTATCATTTTTTCAAATATACATGTTTTTACTCATAAAATCGACAATCTGGTTTTGAGAATATTATTATTGGATAAAATTGTCCATGCTTTATTAAAATCCAATTGGTTGAATCAAAATCTATTATTTTGATTAAACAATTCTTGAGAAGGTAAAAAAATTATTTCTGATAGTCCTTCTGATAAGAAAATAAGAAATAAAGCGGTAACAACAAATAATAACTTTAGCAAGATAATAAGAAAATCGAAGCGGACCATAGTGAGAGAACAACAGACTGCCAGAAAATAATTGAAAGAAAACATTAGCATTAAAAATATAACTAATTTATATAAATCATTTTTCTATTAATTATAATAAACTAAAATTTCAAGGTAGCCAAATAAATCAATATAAAAAGGAAGACCTCCCGAAAAGGAAAAGAAAAATGCAAAGGCCTTCCCGTGGAAGTAATGGGAAAAGCAAAAGAAAACAAAAAGAAAGAGAAAGTTAAAAGATATAACTGTTATTTTTATTTTTTAATTAAAATAATTATGCTTTCTTTATAATTGAGTGGTCTTCTTTTCTGCATTGGATTATAGGGGGTATAGTTAAAATAAAGAAAGTAATATTTTCCAATACATTTCCTTATTCTTCAACGTAAGAACGTCTTGTCATCTACGAAGCCGCTAGCGGGAGCGGCCAATACCTTAATCTTCCCTTCCTTTCCTTTTTTCCTTTGTTCACAGCCATCATCTTCCATGTTGTCAAGATAAGTTTAGTCCAACTCGTAGTTTTCCTTTTAGCTTCGCTCTTGACCGAAACTTCAATTCTTCAGTGCAACTTCGTTTCTTGGCCTCCTTAACCAGAGAACACAGAAGCAAAAATATCCAATTAATTATTCCCTTTTTTGTTTCTTTTACTAAATATAGAAGAGATCTCGAAGCGTTAAATGAACTTTCCCCATATAGTTGGTTTAGTTGACGAATAATAAGTATTGTAGAGTTTCTTAGGGTTTCATCTAGTTCTCAACTGTTTATCCACATCTTTGATTTAGGGTTTCCGATCTTTATATATTTTTTACCATATCTTATTAAGAGTAATTAATGGAGAATAATTATAATCAACTGGGGGAGAACTCAGCTCAAAGAGGTAATAACTTCTTGTACGGTGGAATTCCACTTCTTGCATCCCCAAATTCATCTATTTATGGAAGAAGCAGCGGCGGCGGCGGCGATTGTTATGATCAATCTCAAGCAGTGGTACATCCCATAGTGAAGACAGAAGGAGGCAGTACTTCTCATCTTCATACATATCAGTACCCTTCGATTATTTGTAGTGGATATCATCATCAGACGGTTCAAAATCATCACGGGAGTGAGAGTTCTGGTGGTGAAGTTGATGCTTTAAAAGCCAAGATTATTGCTCATCCTCAGTATTCTAACCTTTTGGACGCTTACATGGATTGTCAAAAGGTATCAACTTTTGCTTAAATGTTAAAATATTGACATAGCTTCAAGAAATTGGCTGTTTCATCTTTTTCTTGAGACATTCCAAAGTGAATTAATCAATTCACTTATAATAATAAAAGAAATTGATTCTTTGTCTCCGTTTCTCCGACTACACATCTTTCTCGGAATGTCTGAGTTGTAGTTTAATTTGACAGCGTAAAATAATTTTTATTAATATTTCTGGGTGACTCAATATGACTCTTTAAAATTAGTTGGGTTTAACCTTAGTAGCCTCCTTCACTAAATTCATTCTTATGCTGTAACGGAATAATTCTATACTGATATATCTTTCTTTCAGGCAGTCGAGCATCGGATCTTTTTGTTTGTTGGATAATTACAAATAACTAATAATAAACGTAATTTTGAAAATAAGTTAAATATGTTACAATAAATCAAATTACCTTGATTAATTAAAAATTATTAATACTGTCAGTATATATAAGTAAATTATTTTTATATAGGTGGGAGCACCGCCGGAAGTTGTTGCGAAGCTATCGGCAGTACGGCAAGAGTTTGAGGTGAGGAAACGAGATTCATCGACCGACAGGAATATTACTAAGGACCCAGAACTTGATCAATTTATGGTCAGTTTACTTTAATATCTTTATCTTCGTAACATTAAAAAATATGAAATTTATACTTTTTCAATTTAATAATGTAGGCATGATTTCTTTTTGTATTTATATTCAGGAAGCTTATTATGACATGCTAGTGAAGTACAGAGAGGAGCTTACAAGGCCCTTACATGAAGCAATGGATTTCATGCGAAAAATCGAAACTCAGCTTAATATGCTTGGTAATGGCCCCGTTCGGATCTTCAACTCTGGTACTACTTCCTTTCTTCTTTCTCATAAGCATCAGCACAGGCGGAGTTACAGTTCCTCTTACGAGTTCGGCAAAATTCATTGGTTTTGATTTCGATTTTATATTTGTATTAAAATTTAATTAATATATACAAATAGTTTATACAAACCCAGAATCATAATTTTGCCTCATTACTACTAGTATAGAATAAGTGAGTTTAATTTGTTCTTCATCGTAATTGCCAAGCATGGAAAGAATGAGAGAAGAATAAATAAAGGGTCTGGTTAAAGTTCCTTATTTGAATTCTTGAAGAAGAAAAGAAGAAAGAAGATGTGTTGGTTCATTTAATACTGAGCCAATGTCTGTGCTATTTCCGTTCAAGACAGTTTTGAACGGAAACATCGTTCTCCATTTCCAATGTTTCTCTGTGTAGAGTAAGAAAACCCTATTTACGACTGTACGAGGGGAGTAATAGTATATACTGTACTACTTTACTATTAAAAAAAGATAATAGTATATGATTTGGTTGCATTATGCAAATAAAGTGTATACTTCGTTGTTGAAAAAGAGATGATTTGGTTGCATTATGCAATAAATAAATGGAGACAGACAAATCTTACATATATAAACAATGAGGAAGCCACACGTTTGTTTCTCTAATCATTGTTTAATTTAGCTTTAGCTTTATGGGTCCAGATTTCCAGTGTATTCTGACAAATTCTTAATTGTAATATTGTTCCCACTACATAAATTCTGCTTTATATATATATATGATCTCTCTCGCAAACACATTTATCTGACACTCCACAGTTTCGTAGTTGCTTATGTACTGGTAATATATATATATATATATATATATATATATATATATATATATATATATATACCACACACAACACACATTCTTCAAAGTCAAACAAAAATGTAAATACGTGCATGTATCTGAAGGTAATAATATTGCTGTCATTTCCAAGTAGAGTTTGCTTTAGTATGTGGTCTTCTGCGGTAGCTAATAGGCATTGGAACAATGAATAACATTGGGTGCTGTTCATGATCAGTGCTACACCATGTAGCCTGCCATGTTTGTCTCCAATATTTTATTTCCTCTTTAGTTTTGGGTCTTCTCAACTAATCTAACTATTTGTTCTCTTCACTAGTTTCTTTATTTAATTTCTACATCTCTCTGGACACGTTGATTCCATTTTCTTATCATATATTTTTGTCATTGCTGCTTTTACGATTATAAGCATCAGTTTCCTGTGCAAAAAGTAATTTCTTAAAGCAAAGTACGACAACGAGCTAAGGAAAATGGACATGATAAATATGTGAGAGAAAATAGATGTAATCTATTGTTGAATAGAATGGACCTTGGGCCTAACTCAACCCCAAAAGCTAGCTTATGAGGTGAGGATTGCCCAAGCCATATAAGGAGACCAAGGACCTCAAATCCCTCCGATGTGGGACAACTCAACACCCCCCATCACGCCCAGATCTCTGGAGCGTGGACAATATAAATGGGGGCCCAACATCGGTAACAATAATTGGGATGGGCCTGGCTCTGATACCATGAAAAGAATGGACCTTGGGCCTAACTCAACCCCAAAAGCTAGCTTATGAGGTGAGGATTGCCCAAGCCATATAAGGAGACCAAGGACCTCAAATCCCTTCGATGTGGGACAACTCAACAATTATTGTTTCGAGTACCATATTCCTCTTAGCTTATTTCCTTTTATGTTTATCTTAAACTTCTCTTTTCCTTTTGTCTTTGAAAGAAAATTTTGGTGTCTAATATCACATGTATTCCTTGGCTCTCAGACTTTGGTTTAATGGTAGGAGAGAAATGTGCGATATGTGAGTTAGGCACACTTCATAATCGAAGTTGGGGCAAACAAAATCTTTGTATTTATTAAAAAAAGTAAAGAGGAGAAGCGCATTATAGGATTTCGAACTATCGCCGATGACTTTGGAATTTCTTGGTTATTAAAACAATTCCATAGACCATAATATGTCGTGAAAATGATTAATAATTAAATTAATTTTGCCTCCCGATGAACAAGTATACAATAGTATACGAGCTTGAGATTATTCTTGAACCAACCATAAAACTATTCTCCAACCAAGGGGGTCGATAGAATTGTGTCTATATGATCTATAAGTCATGAGTTCGAGCCATGAAATTAGTCGCGAATATTTGTATCAAATAAGCTCCCAACATTATACTTTGGGTGCGATCTTTTTTCGGATCCTGCATAAATACAAGATGCTTCGTGCATTGGGTTGGCCTTGCCCACCTTATTAAT
The DNA here is from genome assembly GCA_034376525.1 of Nicotiana benthamiana. Lineage (NCBI taxonomy): Eukaryota > Viridiplantae > Streptophyta > Magnoliopsida > Solanales > Solanaceae > Nicotiana > Nicotiana benthamiana. The sequence goes on from CM067326.1 coordinate 71,009,670, forward strand.
AAGTACCCAATAGTATGATCTTGAAATAATTCTTGAACTAATCATAAAACTATACATATGGATTTATCTCACTTGCTCGAAGTTGAGAAAATACATATCTGCACTTCTGTTTTTGTTTCTTTAAAGTACTCTTTTGTGTAATATTATTGAAGAAGCATGTCAAGAATGGGTTGTTTCCTTCTTTGGAAGTGATTAAGAAGTTTCCTCTTGACGCTTTACAAGAAAAATTCCTTGGTCGAATAGGGTCTGTTGCCCTCCCACTATTAGGTTTGCCAACTCTAGAAGATTACTTATATATTTGTCTCTATGTGGAAGAATACTTGTCGTATATAGTAATCGAAAGGTGCTTTGGTTGTAAAACATATCTTCATTTAAACCTTATTTTATCACTATTATAGAAAATATCTAATAAGTGATTGGTTTTCATTAATATCTTCTCGGCAGGAGTTCCAAACATATTCCACTTAATTCTCACTCATACTAGATAGAGAGTCGACCTCTGTTGAAACAGAATTTTCAGCATTTTACTTTTCTATTAGGTCGATCTGTGAAAACTTCATGCTTGCATGTGAGAAAAATCAGAGAATTAAACTATAACTGTTTGGTGTCATTAGATATAAAAGAACAATAAAACTAAACTATGTTTGAGGAGGCAAATTAGCTACTTGAGAATCCTTTAAATATAAAACAAAAAGGACTAAGTTTCTACAGTCTTTTGACTATACTAAAGATTGATATGCCAGTAGAGAATATAGAAATTCAGTGTTGACAGATCTACGATTTAAATTGTATGAGTTCAACATTCAATATTATTAGCGTTGAACCCATTGTATTTGTATGGGTTCATATCTACTAGTTTTTATAGTTTTGGTCAATTTTTACACATAAATTTATGTTTCGTGTCGAAAGTACTGGGTTCACTTGAACCTAGCACTCCCACTTGCATCCGCCCCTTGCTATAGTATCCACCATTGAAAAAAATAGTTTATCAACATGAAATTTTTTTAAGAGCTTAACTTTTGCAATTATTGTGAGTTTACTAGATACTATTGATTTCAGGCAGCAAGGTGAAGAATAATTAACCTATATCTTCTTTATTGATAAATAAATGGACAGAGGACAAGTGTGAGGGTGTTGGATCATCAGAAGAGGAGCAGGACAACATTGGTGGAGAAACTGAAATTCCTGAAATTGATCCACGAGCAGAAGATCGAGAACTGAAGAACCACTTATTGAGAAAATACAGTGGCTATTTAAGTAGTCTCAAACAAGAACTTTCCAAGAAGAAGAAAAAGGGAAAATTGCCCAAAGATGCACGCCAGAAGCTGCTCAGTTGGTGGGAGTTACATTACAAGTGGCCATATCCTTCGGTATAAAACTCTACACAAATATGCACTAATCAACTAAAATGATCAGAGTTTAACTTCTTTACAGTAATGGTGTTGAAAAACTTTTTCACTATTAAATCATCTAAAATATAACTATGGGTATGGTCGCAATGGGGATTTACTGACCATCCTTTGTCGAAAAATTATACTGTGTACGTAGGCAAAATATTACGTTTTAGAGGTATATAACACATATTGAACACCCTTTATTTGAATTTTTCTCACTTTTACATCTGAAGTACTCTTGGAGAAATTCCTAGCTTCGCCACTATGCAGATTCAGAATTTGAATTTTAAAGGTTTTAAATTCTGTTCTCGGTTGTAGTTTGGTGACCAATTTTAGTAGGGGCCTTTAATCTTTTAGTTAGAGCAGGGGTCATGTGAGAGCAGAGCGTATCGCCCTGTCATCGTCACGGGTCTGTTTATAGCCTTGACTGTTGTCATAGTCAACAAGGTTGAAACTTCAAAAAAGAACTTTGAATTTGGAGAGCGATTCTTCCATTGAACTAACTGTACCCCAAAAACCATTATAGATGAATATGTAGAGTATACTACGGCCCTTGAAAGCACCATGGCAAAGGAACTTGGTAAAATAACCCCGTAACTTCAGGAAAAAAGTGGCGCATACCAGGGGTATATTAATGTAAATATATAATTTGAATTAAACCTATTGACTGAACCCGTATCTAACTTTCTAGCTTCGCCCCTGCTTATAAAAAATGAAAGTAGCAGAGTTCCAACCTGTAAAATAAGGTTGGTTACCTAGTTTAAAAACACATACAATTAATGTAGAAATTTCTAAATTATATGGTCTTGGTCTAGTGTCAATTTTAGTTTGTAATAACTTTGCAGGAGTCAGAGAAGGTGGCATTGGCTGAAACAACAGGTTTGGACCAGAAACAAATAAACAACTGGTTCATTAACCAGAGGAAAAGACACTGGAAACCTTCAGAAGACATGCAGTTCATGGTAATGGATGGTCTTCATCCTCAGAATGCAGCAGCTCTTTATATGGAAGGTCACTATATGGCAGAAGGTCCTTTTCGATTGGGACAGTAAAAGCAAACATCATTGAGTGTTTGGATTTGTTCACATGCTTTGAGATTTTGGAGAGATGTATTTGCAGAATCACATTTGGAAATCTGTACTTCGAGTGACAGCCATGTTCCTTGTAAGGTGAGTATGAATAGGTAAATTAGGGTGTTTAATTATGGTTGTTTAGTTGTAGTAGTATGTTTGTAGCCTTGTAAGCATAAGCAAGGGTATTTATTGCTTGTTCAATTCATCAATTGTATATTATGAGAATCCTTTGTACTTGGTATTTTAAATAGTAATGAACCGTGCGAAAGTGTTAAATCTGTAATTTAATGAGCTTTGTGGATCATATTGTTAGATTTTTCCTAATTATGTATGAGGCATAATAAACTTAAGGCCCTTAATAAATATTTAATTGATGATAAATCTTGACCGACCGATTGGTTACTTGATAGACATATCGGATTAAGTGAAAACTGCTAATTATTAAATTGGTCCTCTCCTCACTTGTTAGGATTACTACCTATTCTATTATGAATTAAAGTTTATGTATACATATGGTATCCAAGCTTGGATTATTTGGACCGATAATCTTCTATGAAAGAAATATTGAATTGCTTTCAAAATCCCCATTACAATTTGTAATACATAACTGATCTAATGCGGCATAATACTAATTCTTTGTTTAAAGGATTTCATCGTTTTGTTCTTTCCTCTAATTGCCTTGTGATTGAACTTAATATATATATATATATATGGTGATAAAAACTGCAGCGTTTGAAGTTTTGTGCTTACTGTAGAATTATTAATGTAAATAAAGCATAAACTATATGTTTATGTGTAGCAGCAAAAATTTTTTCCCCAACACATTGGCCTGCTAAAGTGAATTTTCAAAAAATTTTGCTTGCGATTTCACTTTTTGAACACATGCAATCTTAATATATTTTGGACCACTCCCGTGATAATGTTTTATTCCTAAAGGTTTCTGGAATACGTACACTTTATAGTAATTGCACGTAAATTCATCATTGTATTGATTGTGATTTGGTTTTAGTACTGTATAACAATTAATGTATGAGCTTCAAAGTTATATGGTTTGTTAGTCAGGGATCAAACTAGAATGTTTAGTATTTATACATGCATCAAATTCATGTTTAATTTATGCATGTATTAATATTCATATAGCTTGTTAGTCACCAAAGTGATCAAATTAGAAGGTCCGAAATATTCATATGCATAAAATATTGTGATATTTGTTCTTTGTGTATGTTTATGTTCATATAGTTTGTTAGTCGTCAAAGTGGTCAAACTAGTATGTTTGAGAAATTACGTATGCATAAAATTGTAGTTTATCCATTAAAGTAAGGGATAATCTAACTTTCACTATTGCTAGAGTTTAAGGATTTACCAAAGGTGAAGCAATTGTTTTATGAATAGTGAATTAATAAGGTAAAATTGATGTTCTTTAATCAAATATATATTGTCTGTCCAAAGATGTCAAATATATTTGGTTAAAAATATTTAATTACCTATTAAAGATTAAATGACATTTAAATTATGATAGTGCGGTGTAGTATTTATCCAAAGGAGAATCGCGATATGCTTTTATTTTTTTTTTACTGAATTCATATTATTTGTGAGCTTGTATTATCTATTTTGCAGCTATTTTTCTTCATTCGAATGCTTCGTCTCTTTCCGTGTTCAACAAATTGAGCTTCTCCGAATGGCACGAACAAATCCAGTTTCACTTAGGTGTGATGGATTTTGACTTAGCTATGCTGAATGATAAGCCTACTGCCACTACTGATATGAGCAGTATGGATAAGAAGATTTTCTTAAAGCATAAGAACGCTCTAACATGCTAAGCCTTATGTTTATGCGAATGCCTATTGCCAAAAACATTAAGAGCACTTTTCCACAAACAGAAAGTGCTAGGGAATATTTGAAGTTTGCAGAAGAACGTTTTCATTCTACAGATAAGTGTCTTGCTGGCACACTAATGGCAGAATTCACTGGGTCGCATAGTATGAAAAATCATATCGTAGAGATGGCTAACATTCCAGTAAGACTTCAGACCTTGGGGAAGAAAGTGGATGACTCATTCTTGGTTCATTCTATTCTAAGCTCGTTTCTCCTGAGTATGGACCTTTTTAAATTAATTATAACGCTACTAAGGATAAATAGAATGTTAGTGAATTATCCAGTATGCTCACTCTGGAGGAGTCAGAACTTGAGAAATAAGGGAGTCATTCGATTAACCTCACGGGTCTTGAAGCTGGTAAATGACTTAAAGTGAAGGCCCACGAGTTCAATACCAGGATACGAAATTTTTACCTTCGGTACTATGATGGCGCCTAACATTTCACTTGCCACGCAAACCAACGTTAGACAAATTTTAAACCACATTAAGCAAATCAAGCCTAAATTATGCCAATTACTAAAATAACTAAGATGGAACTGAAATAAGGTGCGGAAATCCAAAACATCCGGAATATATAAATACATCCCTAAATCCGGTGTCACAAATGCATGAGCTACTAGAATAATACAAATAAAGGTCTGATTAGAAATAAAGCCATCTAAGAGAAAATACACATCTAAGATAAATAAGAAGTGGACTTTAGGGGCAGCGGGCGCCGAGAAACTGTACCTCAAGTCTCCACTTAATAGCCGACCCGAGCAATCCATGAACCACCGCTAGGACCGACTCTAAAATCTGCACAAGAAGTTCAGAGTGTAGTATGAGTATAACCGAACCCATGTACTCTGTAAGTGCTGAGCCTAACCTCGACGAACTAGTAACAAGGCTAAGGCAGTCACTTACAATAACCTGTAAACATCATAAAAATAGTGGCAAGAAAGAAAATGCGAAAACAAAATAAAGCAATTAACACATGAAAGTAACTCAATCTCCGAAGGAAAAATAGTAAACGCCAGATATACCAATCCTTAGAGTCTTGTATAATAATAGAGAAGCCAAAACAACACAATAAGGAATTAGAAACATATAGAGTGTTGCGGCACGCAACCAGGTCCCATCGAACAACAAAATTCCCATTATCCCACCATAATAATATCAATAATAATAAATAAATATATGTTGCAGCGCGCAACCCGAACCCACCATATAATATCATATTCAATATCAAAATTTACCCTTATTTAAGCATATCAATCCATCCTTATTCACTTGTTATGGCGCGCAACCTGATCCCATCGTACAACAGAATTCTCCCTTACTCCCCCGAAAAAATTGAATACTAAACAGCATGGTAATTCAAATGAATGACAACTAAAAGTTCAAGTAAGTCATTTAAGGCAAGTAGCAATAAATTATGGAAGTAGATAAGCATATGGTAAAATAATTAATAAAATACGGAAAACAGGGAAACAAGTATTTTGCCAGCGTATATATACTCGTCATCTCGCATATATTCTACACATGAATTTCACATAACACATAGCTCAAGGGTTCCTAATTCGCTGAAATCAAGGTCAAACCCATCACTTACCACATTCCACAGTCAACTCAAAGCTCTACCAAGGCCTTTTCTCTAGAATCCGCCTCCAAACTACTCGTATCTAACCACACTCGATACGATAAATTCAAAAAATGCTAAGGGAACCAATTACACTATATAAAGATAGTATTTTAACACTTTACCCAAAAATCAAAAAGTCAACCACGAGAATACTTGGTAAAACCTGAGGTTCGAACCAAAACTCATTTACCCATTCACCCCCAAACCCGATTATGTAATTAGTTTTGAAATCCTACAAAAAATTGAGGTCTAAATCCTGAATTTGCAAAAACTCCCAATTCTTCCTAAATCCCTAGTTTTCTACCATGGAAGAACACTGATTAAGGTTAGAAATTAGTGGGTGATCTTAGAAGTGGAAGAAAATGAGTTAAAATGTACTAACCTAAGAATTGGCGTTGAAATTTCTCCTCCAAATCACCTCTAGGACGAGCTCTAATGGAAAGATTATATAAAATGAGTGAAATCCCGATTTTGAAACATTTAAGTCACTGGGCGCCAGGTGTTCATGGCGATCACGTGAAACCTGACGCGTTCGTGAAGAGAATTGCCTATTTGGCTTAACTCTATCGCGAGTAAATCCACGCGTTCACGAAGGTTTAGCCCGCCTCATCACTTCGTTCGAAGCTTGGGCTCGCGTTCGCGTAGAGTAACCTCAACTTCCAGCCCCTGCCTCGCAAAGTTATGTGTTCGCGTTGGTATGGATGCATTCACGCAAGGCAGTCCCCTACTACTCCGCCTTTTTGTAGGGTAATTTCTCTCCCCTACTGAGATTACTTTTCGCGATCACGTGTTTACCTTCGCGATTGCAAAGAAGGAAATACCTGGTGATAACATCAGCTAAGAAAACTAGAATGTTCTAAGTTCAACCCATCCGTAGCCTATATTAAATTCTATTCATCCCTCCGGGCTCCAAACCAACTGTACACACAAGTCCGCAAATATTATACAAACTTGATCAAGTGATCAAAACACCAAAATAACACCTAGAACGACGAATCAAACACCAAAATGCATGAAATTTTCAATAAGGCTTGAGACTTCTATTTTAACAATCGGATGCCCGAATTACGTCAAATCACTTCTGTTTTGCACCAAATTTGCAGACAAGTCATGAATACTGTAATAGACACATACCAAGTCCCGGAACCAATATCGAGACCTAGTATCAGCAAAGTCAAATGTTGGTCAAAGTTATAAATGTTTTAAATCTTTAAACTTTTAATTTTCAACAAACTGCGATAACTCAAGCTAGGGACCTCCAAATTAGATTCCAAGCACACGTCCAAGTCCAAATCACGATACGGACCCACCAGGATCGTCAAAACATAGATCTGGATCCGTTTGCTCAATACATTGATCGAAGTCGGCCTAAATGAATTTTTAAGGCATGTATTCACATTTTAATCTATTTTTCACATAAAAATCTTCTGGAGAAAGGCACATATTGTGCATGCAAAATGAGGAAGATTAAAAAGAGTTATTTGAGGTTTCGAAACATAGAATTAAGGGTTAAAGCCCTAGATGACCTATCGGGTCATCCCATTCTCCATCTCTAAAACAAACGTTCGTCCTCGAACGGACATAGAAAAGTGCATGGACCGGTGAAAATGTGATGATATCTACTCCGCATGTCCGGCTCGGACTCCCAAGTGGATTCCTCGATCGGCTGACCTATACTGCACTCGAACTGAAGGATAACGTTTTTACTCAACTATCAAACCTGCTGGTCTAGAATAGCCACCGGATCCTCCTCATAAGTCAAATCCTTGTCTAATTGGTCTGAGCTGAAATCTAACACATGTGATGGATTAGTGTGATACTTCTAGAGCATGGACACGTAGACGAATGGAACACTGGATGCACTGCTGATAAACTAGGTGGCAATGCGAGATTGTAAGCCACCTCACCACTTTTTGAAGAATCTCAAAGGGTCTGATATACGTAAAAATCAATTTTCCTTTCTTTCCAAACCTTATCACGGCTTTTATGGGTGAAATACAGAGCAATACCCTCTCTCTGAACATGAATGCAACATCAAGAACTATGTGGTGGGCATAACATTTCTACCTAGACTGAGCTGTGCAAAGTCACTTTTGAATAATCTTGACCTTCCAAGGCATCCTGTACCAAAAATGTACCCAACAACCGAGCCTCCCTTGGCTCAAACCTTCGAACCAGAGATTGACACTGCCTCCTATATAATACCTCATAGGGAGCCATCTGAATGCTCGACTGATAGCTACTGGTGTACGCAAACTTCACAAGTGGCAAGAAATAATCCCAAAAACCACCGAAATCCACAACACAAACGCGAAGCATGTCCTCCAATATCTGAATCCTGCGCTTGGACTGTCCGTCTGTCTGAGGATGCAACGCTATGCTCAACTCAACCTGTATGCCCAACTCGTGTTGTACTTCTCTTCAGAAGTGTGGAATGATCTACGTACCTCGATTAAAAATGATAGACACGGGCACACCGTGGAGATAAACGATCATACAAATGTAGATGTCAGCCAACTGCTTTGAATAATATGTAACTGCCACATGGTTGAAATGTGCTTACTTGCTCAGCTTGTCCACAATAACCCATACTGCTTCGAGCTTCCTCTGAGTCCGTGGGAGTCCAACAACAAAATCTGTAGTGATACGCTCCCATTTTCATTCAGGAATCTCTAACATCTGAAGCAAGCCACCAGGTCTCTGATGCTCGTACTTTATTTCCTGAAAATTTAGACAGGGCTACATATGAAACTATATCCTTATTCATTCTTCTCAACCAATAATGTTGCCGCAAGTCTTGATACATCTTGGCGGTGTCCGAATGAATATAATATGGGGAACTATAGGCCTAATTGTCATGATCCAAAATCCCTAGTTGTGACGACACCTAACCCAACCCTATAGGTAAGACAATTAATAACTAACCACTCCCAATAATATTTAATAGGACAACTAAGCAAACAAATTATCAATCTTATACATTACCTCGAGGACTGCTAGCACAAATCATGAGCTTCTAAGATTAGAATTTACAAGTTGATATAAAGTAAATACATCTTCTGTTTGAAAGTACATATTCAGAGTTCTATAATCTAAGGCTACCATGAATAAAAGGCAGCTACAACAGGGACGCAAGTACATCTTCAGATCCAGCTCCCATCGAACACAACAACAATAGCAACCAACATTTGCACACAAGGTGCATAGGTGTAGTTTGAGTACAACTGACCACATATACTCAATATGTATCAAACATAACCTTAGTTTGAAAGTAGTGACAAGCTGGAACGAGGTTCGGGTCCAACACCAATTGCCAATAATAGATCATTACAATGTAAAGCAAGTAACAAAAGAAGTAACTCATAATTTAAAATGCTTAACTTATTCATAATTTTCAAAAATGGTTTCGCCTTTCAAGTATATCAATGAAAACCCAAAGGCTTTACCGAAGTCGTTGAAAAATATGAGATAGTTTGAAAACTGTAATTTTCCCATAAGCCTTTCAACAGATAAATGTTTCATTACAGATAGCATGAGGGAAGTACTTCTCTATGCCTACATGTCAAGATACAGGTAAAAGTATGAAAGTCACCAAAATCGAGTAGCAGAAGGAAATGCATCTCTATGCATGTATCTGAAGTACGCATGTCAAATGAACTGCCTCTTAGTGATGAACTCATATACTTACACTCTCAGAGTAATCAATCTCACTGTCTCACATTATCTCTTACCGTGATCAATACTCAGCACACTCAGTCACTCAGCACTGTATAATACTCATTGCAGCGTGCAACTCGATCCACATATATATAGCCATAAGGCTCGTTGTGACGTGCAACCCCATCCATATACATATATTCATATGGCTCATTACGGCGTGGAACCTGATCCATAAATATATATACATAGTCGACTATGCTCACAAGGTGTGTTTGCAGACTCCGGAGGGAATCCTTTAGCCCAAACGATAGATTGCTCCTGCGTGTAGCCCGATCCCAAAAGATGTAATAAAAATAACATGTTGCGGCGTGCAACCCTATCCCATAATATCACTCTCACTCAGTCCCTCGGCCTCACTCAGTCATCAATCTCTCCCATATCTCGGGCTCACAATGCCATGAAAGTATCCCAAAATAATGATATGATGTGTCAATAAATGATAACATAGATTAGGATATGATATGCATATGAATGCGTATGATTGAGTAGCTAAATCAATAAAAGCAGACAACTCAACAACAAAATGACCTTAGTGGGTCCCAACAGGATGAGCATATAGCTTAGACATTGTTTCTAAGATGTATCAGAGCTCAATAGCTCAAGTACGTAAAGATTTCATGGTTACAGATAAGATCAGGTAACTATACAGTACCACAAAAATAATGGAGCCACTATTTACATAGTGCACGCCCAAACGTCCGTCACCTAGTGTGTGCATTACATTAACACCAAACACGTAAGACTTAATTCGTGGTTTCATACCCTCATCACTAAGTTTAGTAATGTTACTTACCTCGAACAAGCAATTTCCACTATCGAGCAAGCCAAGCAATGCTCGAAAATTCCATCACGCGCGTAGCGACCTCCTAACGACTCAAAAATCTTCGAGAACACTCGCCTCGTCGATTCTTCCCCTCGTTCCATGTGAAGTGTATGGCTAACCCAATAACGAAAGTTTCGTAAGGGTAGCCAAAAGCAACCCAAATACATCAAATAAATCCCAAGGAAACAATTCCAAATGATCAAGATCAAATGCTTAATCAAAACCCAAAACTGGCAAAAAATCACACCTAGTCCTACGCCTTGAAACCTGACAAATATAAAAAAATCCTACAACCCATTAAAATTAAGAGTCCAACCATATTAATTTCACTCTAATCTTAATCAAAATTGGTGTTCAAAACTCGAAAATATATATTATGAAACTTTAGGCCAAAACTCTCAATTTCCTCTTTAAATTCTTCAACCAATTGCTAATATGAAGATTGATTCATGATATGATCAAAAGCTAGTGTAGAGTACTTACCCCAATGTTTGTGATGAAAACGCTCCATTCGGAAGTCCATATCTCAATATGTGATAAAAATGACCAACCCTCGAACTTATAACATTCTGCCCCGCGATTCCGCATTTTCGGACATTTCGTAGCATCAGCAATCACCAATTTTACGGTAAAACTTTGCTTCTACAAAAGTGGTCTTGCCTAGCAAGCCTTGCACCTGCAGTATCAAACTCCGCTTCTGCGAAGACATTTGCACCTGCGCTTCAAATTCCTCGCATATGCATTCATTTCTCTGCTCATGTGATCTTCCTCACCCAGCCTCTTCTTGCTTTTGCTACTCCTCTAATGCTTCTGCGACCATCGCACCTGTGCAAACAAGCCATAGGTGCAATCACACCAGATCTGCCGCCAATAACTTGGCAAAAAATGATCCAAACAAATTCGAACCTCATCCGAAACTCACCCGAGCCCCTCGGGACCCCGTCCGAATATACAACAACTACAATAGCATAACACAGACCTACTTGATGCCTCAAATCATGCATAACAACATCAAAACAATTAATCGCACCTCAAATAAAACTTAATGAACTTTGATCCTTTCAACTTCCACAACCAATGCCGAAACATATTAAATCAACCCGGAATTAGCCCAAATTTTGCACACAACTCCCAATTGGCATAATCGAGCTGTACCAACTCCCGGAACCAAAATCCAAATCGGATATTGATCGTGGCCTACTCTGCACTACTAACTAAGTAGCGAAAGTGGGTCGGAGCAGCTTTTACCTGATTTTAGATCCGGATCGATATCCATAGAGAGATAGAATGAGAATCGAGTATCAAGACCTCCCAAGCATAACTCAAAGACCTTTTTTCTTTTGTCCCGGCATAACTCCTGGAGCTCCCTTGCATAATCCAAGGACCTTTATTATTTTGTCCCGGCATAACCCGTGGACCTCCCTGGCATAACCCAAGGAACTTTTTTCTTTTACCCGGCATTTCCCGTGGACCTCCCTGCCATAACCCAAGTACCATTTTCTTTTATCCCGGAATAACCTGTAGACTTCCCCGGCATAATCGAAGGACCTTTTTTCTTTATCCCCGCATAACCCGTGGACTTCCCTGGCATAACTCAAGGACCCTATTTTTGACCCAGCATAACCCGTGGACCTTCATGGCATAATGCAAGGACCCAGTTATTTTGTCCCGGCATAACCCGTGGACCTCCCAAGCACAACCCAAGGACCCTTTTTCTCTTTTCCCGGCATAAAACGTGGACCTCCCTAGCATAATCCAAGGATATTTTATTTTTTATCCCGGCATAACCCGTGGACCTTCCTGGCATAACCCAAGAACCTTTTTTCTTTTATCCCGGCATAACTCATAGACTTCCCTGGCATGACCCGAGAACCATTTTTTCTTTTGTCCCTGCATAACCCCCGGACCTCCCGGGCATAACCCAAGGACCCTTTTCTTTTGTCCCGGCATAGCTGGTGGACCTCCCAGGCATAACTCAAGGACCTTTTTTATTTTGTTCCGGCATAACCCGTGGACCTCCCTTACATAAATTAAAGACCTGTTTTTCTTTTGTCCCGGCATAACTCGTGGACCTCCCTTGCATAATCCAAGGACCTTTTTAATTTTGTCCCGGCATAACCCATGAACCTCCCTGGCATAACCGAAGGAACATTTTTCTTTTATCCCGGCATAACCCGTGGACCTCCTTGCCATAACCAAAGGACCTTTTTCTTTTATCCCGGCATAACCTGTAGACTTCCCCGGAATAATCGAAGGACCATTTTTCTTTATCCCGGCATAGCCCGTGGAATTCCCTGGCATAACCCAATGACCCTTTTTTAACCCAGCATAACCCGTGGACCTTCCTGGCATTATCCAAGGACCTAGTTATTTTTTCTCGGCATAACCCGTGGACCTCCCAAGCATAAGTCAAGGACCCTTTTTCTCTTATCCTGGCATAACACGTGGACCTCCCTGGAATAATCCAAGGATATTTTATCTTTTGTCCCGGCATAACCCGTGGACCTCCCTGGCATAACCCAAGGACTTTTTTTCTTTTCTCACGGCATACCGTGGACCTCCCCGGCATATCCCAGGGACCTCTTTTATTTTGTCCCGGCATAACCCGTGGACTTCCCTGCCATTACCCAAGAACCTTTTTTCTTTTATCCCGACATAACCCGTGGACCTCTCTTGCATAAACTAAGGACCTTTTTATTATGTCCCGGCATAACCCATGGACCTTCCTTGCATATCCCAAGGATCCTTTTTTTCTTTTGTCCCGCCATAACCCATGTACCTCCTGGTATAATCCAAGGATCTTTATTATTTTATTCCGGCATAACCCGTGGACCTCTCTGGCATAACCCAAGGACCTTTTTTCTTTTATCCCGGCATAACTCGTAGACTTCCCAGGCATAACCAAAGGACCCTTTTTTCTTTTGTCCCGGTATAACGCGCGGACCTCCCTAGCATAACCCAAGGACCCTTTTCTTTTTTTCAGGCATAACCTGCGGCCTCCCAGGCATAACTGAAGGACCTTTTTTCTTTTTTTCCGGCAAAACCTGTGGACCTCCCTGACATAACTCAAAGACCTTTTTTCTTTTGTCCTGGCATAACTCGTGGACCTCCCTTGCATAATCAATGGATCTTTTTTCTTTTGTCCCGGCATAGTCCATGGACCTCACTGGCATAACCCAAGGACCTTTTTTCTTTTATCTCGGCATAACCTGTGGAACTTCCTGGCATAATCCAAAGAACGTTTTTTCATTTGTCCTGCCATAACTCGTGGACCTCCCTGGCATAATCCAAGGACCCTTTTTTTCTTTTATCTTGTCGTATCCCGTGGAGCTACCTGCATAAACCAAGGACCTTTTTTATTTTATCCCGGCATAACCCGTGGAACTCCCTAGCGTAACCCAAAGACCCTTTTTTTTCTTTTATCCCGGCATAACCCATGGACCTCATGATATAACCCAATGACCTTTATATTTTATCCCGGCATAACCCGTGGACCTCTCTAGCATAACACGAGGACCTTTTTTCTTTTATCCCGGCATAACTCGTGGACTTCCCTAGCATAACCTAAGGACCCTTTTTTCTTTTGTCCCGGTATAACCCTCGGACCTCTCTGGCATAACCCAAGGACCCTTTTTTTTGTCTAGGCATATCCCGTGGACCTCCCAGGCATAACTCAAGGACCTTGTTTCCTTTGTCCCGGCATAACCCGCAGACCTCCCTAACATAACTCAAAGACCTTTTTTCTTTTTTCCCGATATAAATCGTGGACCTCCCTTGCATAGTCCAAGGAACTTTTTTCTTTTGTCCCGGCATAGCCAATGGACCTCCCTGGCATAACCCAAGGACCTTTTTTCTTTTATCCCGGCATAACCCGTGGAACTCCCAGGCATAATCCAAGTACCTTTTTTCTTTTTTTTCTGGCATAACCCGTGGACCTCCCAGGCATAATCCAAGGAACCTTTTTTTCTTTTATCCGGTCATAACCCATGGACCTCCCTGATATAACCCAAGGACCTTTTTTCTTTTACCCTGACATAACCTGTAGACCTCCTTGGCATAATCGAAAGACCTTTTTTCTATTATCGTGGCATAACCCGTGGACTTCCTTAGCATTTTCCAAGGACCCTTTTTTTGGCACAGCATAACCCTTGGACGTCCCTAGCATAAACCAAGGACCTTTTTTATTTTGTCACGGCATTACCCGTGGACCTCCCTAGCATAACCCAAGGAGCCTTTTTTTCATTTGTCCCAGCATAACCCATGGACCTTATGGTATAACACAATTACCTTTTTAATTTTATCCCGACATAACCCGTGGACCTCTCTGGCATAACCCAAGAACCTTTTTTCTTTTATCCCGGCATAACTCATAGACTTCCCTGGCATGACCCAAGAACCATTTTTTCTTTTGTCCCTGCATAACCCCCGGACCTCCCGGGCATAACCCAAGGACCCTTTTCTTTTGTCCCGGCATAGCTGGTGGACCTCCAGGGCATAACTCAAGGACCTTTTTTATTTTGTTCCGGCATAACCCGTGGACCTCCCTTACATAAATTAAAGACCTGTTTTTCTTTTGTCCCGGCATAACTCGTGGACCTCCCTTGCATAATCCAAGGACCTTTTTAATTTTGTCCCGGCATAACCCATGAACCTCCCTGGCATAACCGAAGGAACATTTTTCTTTTATCCCGGCATAACCCGTGGACCTCCTTGCCATATCCAAAGGACCTTTTTCTTTTATCCCGGCATAACCTGTAGACTTCCCCGGAATAATCGAAGGACCTTTTTTCTTTATCCCGGCATAGCCCGTGGAATTCCCTGGCATAACCCAATGACCCTTTTTTTAACCCAGCATGACCCGTGGACCTTCCTGGCATTATCCAAGGACCTAGTTATTTTTTCCCGGCATAACCCGTGGACCTCCCAAGCATAAGTTAAGGACCCTTTTTCTCTTATCCTGGCATAACACGTGGACCTCCCTGGCATAATCCTAGGATATTTTATCTTTTGTCCCTGCATAACCCGTGGACCTCCCTGGCATAACCCAAGGACTTTTTTTCTTTTCTCACGGCATAACCCGTGACCTCCCCGGCATCACCCAGGGAGCTTTTTTATTTTGTCCCGGCATAACCCGTGGACCTCCCAGTCATAACCTTACCTTTTCTCTTTTATCCCGGTATAACCCGTGGATCTTTCTAGCATAACCCAAGGATCCTTTTTTTTCTTTTGTCCCGCCATAACCTAGAACCTCCTGGTAACCCAAGGGCCTTTTTTATTTATCCCGGCATAACTCGTGGACCTCTCTGGCATATCCCAAGGACCTTTTTTCCTTTATCCCGGAATAACTCGTAGACTTCCCTGGCATAACCTAAGGACCCTTTTTTCTTTTGTCCCGGTATAACCCGCGGACCTCCCTGGCATAACCCAAGGTCCCTTTTCTTTTTTCCAGGCATAACCCGTCGACCTCCCAGGCATAACTCAAGGACCTTTTTTCCTTTGTCCCGACATAACACGTGGACCTCCTTGACATAACTCAAAGACCTTTTTCCTTTTGTCCTGGCATAACTCACGGACCTCCCTTGCATAATCAAAAGGATCTTTTTTCTTTTGTCTCGGCATAGTCCATGGACCTCCCTAGCATAAACCAAGGACCTTTTTTCTTTTATCTCGGCATAACATGTGGAAGTCCCTGGCATAATTCAAGGACCTTTTTTTCTTCTGTCCCTCCATAACCCGTGGACCCCCTGCATAAATCCAAGGACCCTTTTTTTCTTTTATCCTGTCATAACCCGTGGACCTCCCCGGCATAACTCAAGGACCTTTTTTTTTATCTCGGCATAACATGTAGACCTTTCCGGAATAATCGAACGGCCTTTTTTCTTTATCCCAGCATAACCCAAGGACCCTTTTTTCGACCCACTATATCCCGTGGACCTACCTGGCATAACTTCAAGACCTTTTTTCATTTGTCCCGGCTTAACTCGTGGACCTCCCTTGCTTAATCCAAGGACCTTTTTTCTTTTATCCCGGCATAGCCCATAGACCTCCCTGGCATAACTCATGGACTTCACTGGTATTACCCAAGAACCCTTTTTTTTTGTCCCGGCATAACCGGCATACCTCCCTGGCATAACCCAAACACCTTTCTTCTTTTATCCCGACATAACTCGGGGACTTCACTGGCATAACCCAAGGACCCTTTTTTGTCCCGACAAAACCCTTGGACCTCACTTGCATAACCCAAGGACCTTTTTTCTGTTCTCACGGCATAACTCGTGGACCTCCCCGGCATAACCTAAGGACCTTTTTTATTTTGTCCCGGCATAACCATTGGACCTCCCTTCCATAACATAAGGACCTTTTTTCTTTTATCCCGGCATAACCCATGGACACCCTGACATAAACCAAGGACCTTTTTTTTATTTTGTCCCGCATAACCCATGGACATAACCCGAGGACCCTTTTTTTTATTTTGTCCCGGCATAACCCATAGACCTCCTAGTATAACCCAAGGACCTTTTTTATTTTATCCCGGCATAACCCGTGGACTTCTCTGGCATAACCCAAGGACCTTTTTTTTATCCCGGTATAACTCGTGGACTTCCCTGGAATAACCTAAGGACCTTCCTGGCATAGCCCATGGACCTCCCTGGCATAACCCAAGGACCTTTTTTATTTTATCCCCTCATAACCCGTGGACCTCCCTAGCATAATCCAAGGACCTTTTTTCTTTTGTCCTGGCATAACCCGTGGACCTCACTGGCATAATCCAAGGACCCTTGTTTTCTTTTATCTTGTCATTACCCGTGAACCTACCTGGCATAACCCAAGGACCTTTTTTCATTTATCCTGACATAACCTATTGCATTCCTAGCATAATCGAAGGACCTATTTTCTTTTATCCCAGCATAACTAGTGGACTTTCTTGGCATAACCCAAGGACCCCTTTTTTTGACCCGGCATAACCCGAGGACCTCCCTGGCATTAACCAAGGACCTTTTTTATTTTGTCCTGGCATAACCCATAGACCTTATGTTATAAGACAAGGAATTTTTTAATTTTATCCCGCCATAACCCGTGGACCTCTCTGCATAACCCAAGGACCTTTTTTCCTTTGTCCCGGCTTAACCCGAGGACTTCCTTGGCCCCAAGAACCCTTTTTCTTTTGTCCTGGCATAACCCGCGAACCTCCATGGCATAACCCAAGGACCATTTTCTTTTGTCCTGGCATAAGCCGTGGACCTCCCTAGCAGAACTCAAGACCTTTTTTCTTTATCCCGGCATAACCCGTGGACTTTCCTGGCATAACCCAAGGACCCTTTTTTCGACCCACCATAACCCGTGGACCTCCCTGGCATATTAAAAGGACCCATTTATTTTGTCCCGGCATAACCCGTGGACCTCCCTAGCATAACCCAATGACCTTTTTTCTTTTATCCCGGCATAACACGTGGACCTCCCTAGCATAATGCAAGGACATTTTATCTTTTTTCCTGGCATAACCCGTGAACCTCCCTGGCATAACCCGTGGACCTCCCTATCATAACCCAAGGACCTTTTTTCTTTTCTTACGGCATAACTTGTGGACCTCCCCGGCATAACCCAAGGACCTTTTTATTTTGTCCCGACATAATCTGTGGACCTCCTTGGCCTAACCCAAGGACCTTTTTTTATATAATCCCGGCATAACCCGTGGATATCCTAGCATAAACCGCGGACCTCCCTGGCATAACCCAAGGACCCTTTTCTTTTGTCCTGGCATAACCCGTTGACCTCCCTGGCATAACTCAATGACCTTTTTTCTTTTGTCAGGGCATAACCTGTGGACCTCCCAGACATAACTCAAAGACCTTTTTTCTTTTGCCCCAGCATAACTCGTGGACCTCCCTTGAATAATCCAATGACCTTTTTTCTTTTGTCCCGGCATAACCTATGGACCTCCCTAGCATAACCCAAGGACCTTTTTTCTTTTATCCCGGCATAACCGGTGGACCTCCCTAGCATACCCCAAAGGACCTCCCTGGCATAACCCAATGACCCTTTTTTTCTTTTATCCCGCATAACCCGTGGACCTCCCAAGCGTAGTCTAAGAACCTTTTTTCTTTTATCCTGGCATAACCTGTAGACCTCCCTGGCATAATCGAAGGACCTTTTTTCTTTTATCACGGCATAGCCCGTGGACTTCCCTAGAACAACCTAGGGACCTTTTCTTCGACCCACCATCACCCATGGACCTCCCCGGCATAATCTAAGGACCCATTTATTTTGTCCCGGCATAACCCGAGGACCTCCCTAGCATAACCCAAGGACCCTTTTTCCTTTATCCCGCCATAACACGTGGACCTCCCTCGCATAACCCAAGGACCTTTTTTGTTTTGTCCTAGCATAACCCATGGACCTCCCTGGCATAACCCAAGGACCCTTTTTTACTTTTATCCCGTCATAACCCGTGGACCTCCCTGGCATATCCCAATGACCTTTTTTCTTTTATTCTCTCATAACCTGTAAACCTCCCCACTATAATCGAAGGACCTTTTTTCTTTATCCCGACATAACCCGTGGACTTCCCTAGCATAACCCAAGGACCCTTTTTTGAAACAGCATACCCCGTGGACCTCCTTGGCATAACCCAACGACCTATTTATTTTTCCCTGGCATAACCCGTGAACCTCCCTAGCATAACCCAATGACCCTTTTCCTTTTACCTCGGCATAACACGTGGACCTCCCTAGCATAATCCAATGACTTTTTATCTTTTGTCCCGACATAACCCGTGAACCTCCCTCACATAACTCAAAGACCTTTTTTGTTTTGTCCCGACATAACTCGTGGACCTCCCTTTCTTAATCCAAGGAACTTTTTTCTTTTGTTCCGGCATAGCCCATGGACCTCCCTGCCATAACCCAAGGACCTTTTTTCTTTTATCCCGGCATAGCTCGTGGATCTCCTGGCATTAACCAAGGACCTTTTTTCTTTTATCCCGGCATAATCCGTGGACCTCCCTAGCATAACCCAAGGACCTTTTTTTCTTATGTTGTCCTGACATAACCCATGGACCTCATGGTTTAACACAAGGACCTTTTTTATTTTATCCCGGCATAACCCGTGGACCTCTCTGGCATAGCCCAAGCACCTTCGTTCTTTTATCCCCGCATAACTCGTGGACTTCACTGGCATAACCCAAGGACTATTTTATTTTGTCGCGGCATAACCCGTGTACCTCCCCCGAATAGCCCAAGCACCTTTTTTCTTTTATCCCGGCATAACTCGTGGACTTCACGGGCATAATCCGAGGACCCATTTTTCTTTTGTCCCGGCATAACCCGTAGACCTCCCTGGCATAACCCAAGCACCTTTTTTCTTTTAACCCATCATAACTCGTGGACTTCACTGGCATAACCCAAGGACCCTTTTATATTTTATCCTGACATAACCTATTAGACCTCCCTGGCATAATCGAAGAACCTTTTTTCTTTTATCCCGGCATAACCCATGGACTTCCCCGGCATAACCCAAGGACCCCTTATTTTGACCCAGCATAACCCGAGTACCTCCCTGCATTAACCAAGGACCTTTTTTATTTTGTCATGGCATAACTTGTGGACCTCCGTAGCATAACCCAAAGACCCTTTTTTTCTTGTCTTGGAATAACCCATGGACCTTATGGTATAACACAAGGAACTTTTTAACTCTATCCCGGCATAACCTAAGGACCCTTTTTTCTTTTGTCCAGGTATAACCCGCGGACCTCCCTAACATAAGCCATGGACCTCCCTGGAATACCTCAAAGACCTTTTATCTTTTGTCTCGGCATAACCCGTGGACCTCCCTGACATATCTCAAAGACCTTTTTTCTTTTGTCCCGGCATAACCCGCGTTTCTCCCTAGCATAACCCAAGCACCTTTTTCTTTTGTCCCTTCATAACTCGTGACTTCACTGGCAAAACCCAAGGACCCTTTTTTCTATTATCCCGGCATAACCCGTAGACCTCCGTGGCATAAACCAAGGACCTTTTTTCTATTCTCACGGCATAACCCCTGGACCTCACCGGCAGAACCTAAGGACATTTTTTATTTTATCCCGGCATAACCCGTGAAGCTCCTTGCCATAACCCAATGACCTTTTTTCTTTTATCCCGACATAACTCGTGGACCTTGTGGCATAAACCAAGGACCTTTTTTATTTTGTCCCGGCATAACCCGTGGACCTCCCTAGCATAACCCAAGGACATTTATTTTGTCCCGGCATAACCCATGGACCTCCTGGTATAGCCCAAGGACCTTTTTAATTTTATCCCGGCATAACCCGTGGACCACTCTAGCAAAACCCAAGGACCTTTTTTCTTTTATCACGCTATAACTCGTGGACTTCCCTGGCATAACCTAAGGACCCTTTTTTCTTTTGTCCAGGTATAACCCGCGGGCCTCCCTAGAATAACCCATGGACCTCCCTAGCATACCTCAAGGACCTTTTTTTCTTTTGTCCCGGCATAACCCGTGGACATCCCTGACATAACTCAAAGACCTTTTTGCTTTTGTCCCAGCATAACTTTTGGACCTCCCTTGCATAATATAAAGACGTTTTTTCTTTTGTCCTGGCATAGCCAATGGACCTCCCTAGGATAACCCAAGGACCTTTCTTTTATCCCGGCATAACCCGTGGACCTCCCTGGCATAATCCAAGGACCTTTTTTCTTTTTCCTGGCATAACCCGTGGACCTCCCTAACATATTCCAATGACCCATTTTTTATTTTATCCTGTCATAACCCTGGACCTCCCTGGCATAACCCAAGGACCTTTTTTCTTTTATCCCGGCATAAATCGTTGACTACCCTGGCATAGCCCAAGAAACCTTTTTTCTTTTGTCCCGGCATAACCCGTGAACCTCCTGGCATAACCCAAGGACCCTTTTCTTTTGTCCCGGCATAACCCGTGGACCTCCCTGGCATAACTCCAGGATCTTTTTTCTTTTGTCCCGGCATAACCCGTGGACCTCCCTGACATAACTCAATAAACATTTTTCTTTTGTCCTGGCATAACTCCTGGACCTCCCTGGCATAACCCAAGGACCATTTTTTCCTTTTGTCCCGTCATAACCCGTGAACCTCCCTATCATAACCCAAGGACTCTTTTTCTTTTATCCTGGCATAATCGAAGGACCTTTTTTCTGTTATCCCGGCATAACCCATCGACCTCCCTATCATAACCCAATGACCTTTTTTCTTTCTCACAGCATAACCCGTGGACCTCCCCGGCATAATCTAAGGACCTTTTTTATTTTGTCCCGGCATAAGCCGTGGACCTCTTTGCAATGACCCAAGGACCTTTTTTCTTTTATCCCGGCATAACCCGCGGACCTCCCTTGCATATACCATGGACCTTTTTAACTTTGTCCCGGCATACACCGTGGATCTCCCTAGCATAACCCAAGGACCTTTTTTTTCCTTTTATCCCGGCATAACCCGTGGACCTCCTGAAATAACCCAAGGACCTTTTTTATTTTATCCCGGCATAACCCGTGGACCTCTCTGGCATAACCCAATGACTTTTTTCTTTTATCTAGGTATAACTCGTGGACTTCCATGGCATAACCTAAGGACCCTTTTTTCTTTTGTCCAGGTATAACCCGCGGACCTCCCTAGCATAACCCATGGACCTCCCTGGAATACGTCAAGGACCTTTTTTCTTTTGTCCCGGCATAACCCCTGGACCTCCCTGACATAACTCAAAGACCTTTTTTCTTTTGTCCCGGCATAACTCCTGGACCTCCCTTACATAATCCAAGGACCTTTTATCTTTTGTCCTGGCATAGCCCACAGACCTTCCTGGCATAACTCAAGCACCTTTTTTCTTATATCCTGGCATAACCCGTGGACCTCCCTTGCATAATCGAAGGACCATTTTTTTTCTTTTATCCTTTATTACCCATGGACCTCCCTCGCATATCCCAAGGACCTTTTTTTTTTATCCTGACAACCTGCAGACCTCCCTGGCATAATGGAAGGACATTTTTTCTTTTATCCCGGCAAAACCCGTGGTTTTCCGTGGCATAACCCAAGGACCCCTTTTTTTGACCCAGCATAACCTGTGGACCTCCCTGGCATTAACCAAGGACCTTTTTTATTTTGACCCGGCATAACCCATGGACCTCCCTAGCATAATCCAATGACCCTTGTTTTCTTGTCCCGGCATAACCCATGGACCTTATGGTACAAGGAACTTTTTAATTTTATCCCGGCATGACCCGTAGACCTCTCTGGCATGACCCAATGACCTTTTTTCTTTTATTCCGGCATAACTCGTGGATTACCCTAGCATAACCCAAGAACCCTTTTTTCTTTTGTCCCGGCATAACCCGCGAACCTTCCTGGCATAACCCAATCACCCTTTTCTTTTATCCTGACATAACCCGTGGTTTTCCGTGGCATAACCCAAGGACCCCTTTTTTTGTCCCAGCATAACCCGTGGACCTCTGTGGCATTAACCAAGGACCGTTTTTATTTTGTCTCGGCATAACCCGTGGATCTCCCTAGCATAACCCAAAGACCCTTATTTTCTTGTCCCGGCATAACCCATGGACCTTATTGTACGAGGACTTTTTTAATTTTATCCCGGCATAACCCGTAGACCTCTCTAGCGTAACCCAAGGACCTTTTTTCTTTTATCTCGGCATAACTCGTAGATTACCCTAGCATAACCCAAGAACCCTTTTTTCTTTTGTCCCGGCATAACCCGCGAACCTTCCTGGCATAACCCAAGCACCCTTTTCTTGTGTCCCGGCATACCCCGTGGACCTCCCTGGCATAACTCAAAGATCTTTTTCATTTGTCCCGCCATTACCCGTAGACCTCCCTGACATAACTCAAAGACTATTTTTCTTTTGTCCCAGCATAACTCGTGGACCTCCTGATTCTAGTTAGTAAGAGGGATCTTGAACTAAGAAATAGACCCTAGAAGCTAAAAAAGGCTATCCTGAGCAATTGCAATAATTGGGTTCATTGATATTCCTGGTATAGTAGATGCTATCACACATACAATCATTCTCAATTCGATGGAATGGTTTGATCTTAAAGGGGATCTTATATAATTTCGCACGTGAGGGGTTATTTCTTGGTTTCGTCTAGTCATTAATAACTTTATTATTTTAAGATAATAGTAGATAGAAACAACGTTTGTAAGGAGTCCTATTAAAACCAAGAAATATAAGCCTTCCTGCCATCCACACCAGAATAAATAGAGTTTTCCTAAAAAACCTACTAGTCCAAGGACCTTTTTTCTTTTGTCCCTGCGTAACCCATGGACCTCCTTGTCATAAACAAAGGACCTTTTTTCTTTTATCCCGGCATAACCCGTAGACCTCCCTGGCAAAACGCAAGGACCTTTTTTCTTTTGTCCTAGCATAACCCGTGGATCTCCCTTGCATAACCCAAGGACCTTTTTTTTTCTTTTATCACGTTACAACTCGTGAACCTCCCTATCATAACACAATGACCCTTTTTCTTTTATCCTGGCATAACATGTAGTCCTTCCTAGTATAATCGAAGGACCTTTTTTTCTTTTATTCCGGCATAACCTGTGGACTTCCCTGGCATAACCTAGGGACCCTTTTTTTGACCCAGCATAACCCGTAGACCTCCCTGGCATAATCCAAGGACCCATTTATTTTGTCCCGGCATAACCAGTGGACCTCCCTAGAATAACCCTAGAACTCTTTTTTTCTTATATCATGTCATAACCCGTGGACCTCCCTAGCATAACCCAGTAACCTTTTTTCTTTTATCATGGCATAACCTATAGACCTCCCCGGCATAATCGAAAGACGATTTTTCTTTATGCCGGCATAACCCGTGGACTTCCCTGGTATAAACCAAGGACCCTTTTTTGACCCAACATAACCCGTGGACCTCCCTCACATCATCCAACCCATTTATTTTATTCCGGCATAACCCGTGGACTTCCCTAACATAACTCAAGGACCCTTTTTCTTTTATCCCAGCATAACACGTAGACCTCCCTAGCATAATCAAAGGATATTTTATCTTTTGTCCAGGCATAACTCGTGGACCTCCCTGGCATAACCCAAGGACTTTTTTTCTTTTCTCACAGTGTAACGCGTGGACCTCCTCGGCATAACCCAAGGACCTTTTTTCTTTTGTCCCGGCATAACCCATGGACCTCTCTGGCATAACCCAAGGTCCTTTTTTCATTTATCCCGGCATAACTCGTGGACCTCCCTGGAATAAACCAAGGACCTTTTTTCTTTTGTCTTGGCATAACCTGTGGATCTCTCAAACATAACACAAGGACCCTTTTTTTCTTTTGTCCCGGCATAACCCGTGGACCTCCTGGTATAACCCAAGAACCATTTTTATTTTATCCCGGCATAACCCGTGGACCTGTCTAGCATAACCCAAGGACTTTTTTTCTTTTATCTCGGCATAACCCATGTACTTCCCTGTCATTACCCCAAGGACCCTTTTTTCTTTTGTCCCGGCATAACACACAGACCTCCCATGTATTACCTAAGGACCCTATTTTTTTCGCGGCTTAACCCGTGGACCTCCTTGCATAACCCAAGGACTTTTATTCCTTTTTTCCGGCATAACCCGCGGACCTCCCTGAAATAAGCCAAGGAACTTTTTTCTTTTTTCCCGGCATAACCCGTGGACCTCCCTGGCATAGCCAAAGAACCTTTTTTTTCTTTTGTACCGGCATAACCCGTGGACCTCCCTGGCATAACCCAAGGACCCTTTTTTTCTTCTATCCCGTCATAACCCGTGGACCTCCCTGGCATAACCTAAGGACCTTTTTTCTTTTATCCTGGTAGAAGCTGCAGACCTCCTTGGCATAATTGAAGGACCCTTTTTACTTTATCCTGGCATTACCCGTGGACTTCCCTTGCATAACCCTGGGACCCTTTTTTGACATAGCATAACCCGTGGACCTCCCTGGCATAATCGAAGGACCCATTTATTTTGTTCCGCATAACCCATGGACCTCCCTAGCATAAACCAAAGACCCATTTTTTCTTTTGTCCCGGCATAACCCATGGACCTCCTGGTATAACCGAAGAAACTTTTTTATTTTATCACGATATAACCCGTGAACCTGTCTAGCATAACCCAAGGACCTTTTTTGTTTTATCCCGACATAACCAGTGTACTTCCCTGGCATAACCCAAGGACCCTTTTTTCTTTTGTCCGGCATAACCCGCGGACCTCCCTGGCATATCCCAAGGACCCTTTTCTTTTGTCACGACTTAACCCGTGGACCTCCCTGGAAGAACCCAAGGACCTTTTTTCTTTTGTCCCGGCATAACCCGTGGACCTCCCTGAAATAACCTTAGACATTTTTTTCTCTTTTCCCGGCATAACTCATGGGCCTCCCTTGTATAATCCAAGGACTTTTTTTCATTTGTCCCGACATAATCGCATGAACTTTTTTCTTTTTTCCCAGCATAACCCGTGGACCTCCCTGGCATAACCCAAGAATGTTTTTTCTTTTGTTCCGGCATAACCCGTGGACATCCATGGCACAACCAAGGACCCTTTTTTTCTTTTATCTCGTCATATCCCGTGGACCTCCCTGGCATAACCCAAGGACCTTTTTTCTTTTATCCTGGCAGCACCTGTAGACCTCCTTGGCAAAATCGAAGGACCTTTTTTCTTTTATCCCGGTATACCCCGTGGACTTACCTTGCATAATCCCGGGACCCTTTTCTTGATACAGCATAACCCGTGGACCTCCCTGGCATAATCCAAGGACCCATTTATTTTGTCCCTGCATAAACCGTGGACCTCCCTAGCATAACCCATGGTCCCTTTTTCTCTTATTCCGGCATAACATGTGGACCTCCCTAACATAACCCAAGGTCATTTTTGTTTTGTCCTGGCATAACCCGTGGACCTCCCTGGCATAACTCAAGGACACTTTTTTTCTTTTATCCCGTCATAACCCGTGGACCTCCCTAGCATAACCCAAGGACCTATTTTATTTTATCCTGGCATAACATGTAGACCTCCCCGGCATAATCGAAGGACCTTTTTTCTTTATCCCGGCATAACCCCTGGACTTCCCTGGAATTACCCAAGGACCCTTTTTTGACCCAGCATAACCTGTGGACCTCCCTGCCATAATCCAATGACCCATTTATTATGTCGCGGCATAACCGTGGACCTCCCTAGCATAACCCATGGACCCTTATTCTTTTATCCGGGCATAACACGTCGACGTCTCTAGCATAATCTAAGGACATTTCATCTTTTGTCCCGGCATAACCCGTGGACCTCCCTGGCATAACCCAAGGAATTTTTTTATTTTCTCACGGCATAACCCGTGGACCTCCCCGACATAACCCAAGGACTTTTTTTCTTTTATCCCGGCATAACCCGTGGACCTCCACGGCATAACCCAAGGACATTTTTTCTTTTCTCAATGCGTAACCCGTGGACCTCCCCGACATAACCGAAGGACCTTTTTTATTTTGTCCCAACATAACCCACGGTCCTTTTTTCTTTTATCTCGGCATAACCCGTGGACCTCCCTAGCTAATACGAAGGACCTTTTTTCTTTTGTCCCGACATAACTAGTGGACCTCCCTAGCATAACCGAAGGACCCGTTTTTTCTTTTTTCCCGGCATAGCCCGTTGACCTCCTGGTATAACCTAAGAACCTTTTTTATTTTATCCCGGCATAACCCGTGGACCTGTCTGGCATATTCCAAGGACCTTTTTTCTTTTATCCTGTCATTTCCCGTGTACTTCCCTGGCATAACCCAATGACCCTTTTTTATTTAGTCGCGGCATAACCCGCGAACCTCCCTGGCATAACCTAAGGACCCTTTTCTTTTGTCACGGCTTAACTCGTGGACCTCCCTGGCATAGCCCAAGGACCTTTTTTCTTTTGTTCTGGCATAACCTGTGGACCTCCTGACATAACCCGAGACCTTTTTTCTTTTTTTCCCGACATAACTTGTGGACCTCCCTTGCATAATCCAAGGACCTTTTTCTTTTGTCCCGGCGTAACCCATGGACCTCCTTGGCATAAACCAAGAGCGTTTTTTTTTATCCCGGCATAACCCGTAGACCTCTCTGGCGTAACCCAAGGACCTTTTTTCTTTTGTCCTAGCATAACCCGTAGATCTACATGGAATAACCCAAGGACCCTTTTTTTCTTTTATCACGTTATAACTCGTGGACCTCCCTTGCATAAACCGAGGACCTTTATTCTTTTATCCCCGCATAACCCGTAGACCTCCCTATCAAAACCTAAGGAACTTTTTTCTTTTTTTCCGGCATAACCCGTGGATCTCCCTAACATAACCAAGGAACCTTTTTTCTTTTGTCCCGGCATAACCCGTGGACCTCCCTGTCATTACCCAAGGACCCTTTTTTCCTGTTATCCAGTCATAACCCTTGGACCTCCCTGACATAACCCTAGGACCTTTTTTCTTTTGTCACGGCATAACTCGTGGACCTCCCTAACATAACCCAAGATCTTTTTCCTTCTTTCCCGGCGTAACCCGTGGACCTCCCTGGTATAACCCAAGAACCTTTTTTTCTTTTGTCCCGGCATAAGCCGTGGACCTCCCTCGCATAACCCAAGGACCCTTTTTTTATCCCTTCATAACTCGTGGACCTCTCTAGAATAACCGAAGGACCTTTTTTCTTTTATCCTGGCATAACATGTAGACCTCCATGGAATAATAGAAGGAACGTTTTTCTTTTACCCCGGCATTACCCGTGGACTTCCCTTGCATAACCCAGGGACCCTTTTTCTGACACAGCATAACCCGTGGAGCTCTCTGGCATAATCAAAGGACCCATTTATTTTGTCCCGGCATAACCCGTACACCTCCCTAGCATAACCCAAGGACCCTTTTTCTTTTATTTCGGTATAACAAGTGTACCTCCCGGGCATAACCCAAGCACCTTTTTTGTTCTGTCCTGGCATAACCTGTGGACCTCCCTGGCATAATCCAAGGACCCCTTTTTTCTTTTATCCCGTCATAACCCGTGGACCTCCCTAGCATAAACCAAGGACCTTTTTTCTTTTATCCTGGCATAACATGTAGACCTCCCTAGCATAATCCAAGGACCCATTTATTTTGTCGCAGCATAACCCGTGGAACTCCCTAGTATAACCCAAGGACCCGTTTTCTTTTATTCCGGCATAACACGTCGACCTCCCTATCATAATCTAAGGAGATTTTATCTTTTGTCTCGGCATAACTCGTGGCCCTCCCTGTCATAACCCAAGGCCTTTTTTTCTTTTCTCACGGCATAACCCATGGACCTCCCCGCCACCCAAGTACCATTTTTATTTTTTCCTGGCATAACCCGTGGACCTCCCTGGCATAACCCAAGGACCGTTTTTCTTTTATTCCGGCATAACCCCTGGACCTCCCTGGCATAAACCAAGGAACTTTTTTCTTTTGACTTGCCATAACCCTTGGACCTCTTGGTATAACCCAAGAACCTTTTTTATTTTATCCCGGCATAACCCGTTGACCTCTCTTGCATAACCGAAGGACCTTTTTTCTTTTATCCTGGCATAACCCGTGTACTTCCTTGGCATAACCCAAGGACACTTGTTTCTTTTGTCCCGGCATAACCCGCGGACCTCCCTGGCATAACCCAAGGACCCTTTCTTTTGTCTTGGCTAAACCCATGGACCTCCTTGGCATAAACCAAGGTCCTTTTTTCTTTTGTCTAGGGATAACCCGTGGACCTCCCTGCCATAACCCAAGCACCTTTTTTTTTCAGCATAACTCGTGGACTTCCCTTGCATAATCCAAGGACTTTTGTCTCGGCATAACCCATGGACCTCCCTAGCTTAACCCAAGGACCTCTTTTCTTTTTTCCCGGCATAACCCGTGGACCTCCATGGCATAACCCAAGAACCTTTTTTCTTTGTCCCGGCATAATCCGTGGACCTCCCTAGCATAACCCAAGGACCCTTTTTTTCTTTTATCCCGTCATAACCCGTGGACTTCCCTTACATAATCCAAGGACCCTTTTTTTGACCCACCATAAACCGTGGACCTCTCTGGCATAACCCGATGACCTATTTCTTTTGTCCCTATATAACCCGTGGACCTCTTTGGCATAACCTAAGGACTCTTTTTCTTTTATCCCGGCATAACATGTGGACCTCCCTTGCATCATCCAAGGATCTTTTATCTTTTTCCCCGACATAACCCGTGGACCTCCCTGGCTTAACACAAGGACCTTTTTTCGTTTCTCACGGCATAACCCGTAGACCTCTCTGGCATGACCCAGGGACCCTTTTTTCTTTTATTTCGGCATAACCCGGTCAGCTTTCCAGCATAACCTTGCCATTCTCCAAATTTAGGACTTCAATCCCTACTCCCAAAGATACACAATCCAGACTTTATTGCTTTGCATAAAAATAGTTTAAGTTTTTGTTGCAAATAACTCACGAAATTTTCCTAGTGAAAACTGGAGTAGAAAATTTTATTCGTTTGTTTGTTTTTAGTGTTAGAGCAGGGTCGACCTCGAGGCATAGTATTCGAGATGATCAAAAGATTGATTATCAATCCAAAAATAATGAAAAGAATAAAAGAACAAAAGAAGTGAATTTAATTTTACAAAAGAAGTGTATTTGCATTTAGAACTTAATTTTACATTTTTTAGATTAACTAGTAAATTAGTTGTTTTATAAAAAAGAAAAAAATCACAAAAAATAGTTCAATTTTTTACATTTTTGTCTTTTAATTTAGTTTATTGTTTTTCCTTTTTTTAATTTAGAATAAAAAGACGTTTAAAATTCTTATAATTACTTCACTACATCAATTTCACATTTTTAGATAATTTAGGATTTTTAACTAAAAGAAGAGAGGAAAAAGAAAACAAAAAGAGGAGCAAAAGAAAATAAAAGAAGATTGAGGACCCTGATTTTTGGGATAAAATTTCCCCAAGCACAATACATTTACACCTTGAAAACCCAACCCAAAACCAGCCCAATCACGCCTATGTCTGGTCCGGTCCCCACGCCAAACCAAACGACCTCGTTTTTTTGGATTTTAGTTACAGTAGTTGGATTTCAATAATACAACGACTCAGAACTAGTCATTCCACTAACATACAACTGTCAATATGCGTGCCCCTACCCCCAAAAACAGACTCAAAGACCCCCTTCGTCTCTCTAAATCGCCACCACCGGCCACACGCTGAAAATCGCCTACGACGGCGACCGGCCACCGATCGGCCCCAAAATTACACCCTAAAACCACCTCACTCCCTTTATCTCAAATCCCCACTCTTTTCTTTTCAAATTCCCATGGAATCGCTCAAATTTCAGATCCAAAATGAAACCCTAAAACGCCGCCTCGTTTTCCCACCGCCACTGGATGGCGGCGCCACCTCCAAACACCACTAAAATCACACCCTAAGATCTCAATAGCCCCCTCTTTCCCAATTTACCGTTAGTTTCCCTCGAATCTATCCAGGGCTCCTCGAATATTGAATTTGAGGTTCGAGCCCTAGAAGTTTAAAATTGAACCTGCGCATGCAAGGTTTCTCTTTTGAATTTCCTAGCTTGTTCAAGCCTGTTTTAGCATGAAATAATGACATTCGTTTTTTCTTCACCAAGAACAACCATTTTTCATTGTTTTGGGTTAACTCAGAGTGCTAATATCGATTTCGAGGCTAATCGATGAGTTCCCTTCATTTTTCTTTCGGTTCATTTATGTTTGCCTTCTATTCTTCTTCTTTTCTTTGGTAAAATGCCATCTCAATTGAGACTAGACCAAGGTTCTGAACCTAAAACCTCTTTCCTTGGTGTTTGTTTTTCCTTTAAAGTTTGTTCTCTGATTTTCTTGGTCTATATAGTTTTGTTAATGCCATGTTTAAACCTTTGATTTCACCTCTTGTTTGGTCACTTACTTTAATTTAATTAGTTTTTTTAATAACTCAATTAGTTCCTTGCATGTTTGTGATAATTAATTAATCAATTAGTTTAGTTTTTAGTTTTCTGAAATTACTTAAATACTTTCTTTTACATGCATTTAACTCCAGATTTGGTTTGGGTCATCTTTGCTGCTTATGCTTTGAGGTTAGTTTAGACCCCACTTCAGTTTCGTTTGGTTTGAATCTGAGCCCATATTTGGTTGGACCATTTGGTCAATGTGACACATACCTGTGTGATCTTGAGGGTAAATAATAGGGCCCTAAGGGGTAAATTGGGGAGTCCAGGTAGGGAATGTTTCTGTAACTAAATGGGAAGCTTCTTAGATGCTGACCTTAGGACTTATGTGAAAATCTGATATTTGAACTAAGGGTATTTAAGAAAAAACAATAAGTGACTAAGGTCTCCTAAGCTAAAATGAAATGTTCAAAAGGTGCAAAGTGAAAACCTATTTCCTTTAGGCTGCCCTAGTAGCTTGCATATAAAGAAATCATAACTTGACATTCAAGTCAGGAACTAAGGGTTAAAAGATTAGGAAAATAGAAAAATAATTACTGAAAATTCATAAATTCACTGTTCTACTGAATTTCTTCGGTGATTATTGAGATTTTCAATTCCTGAAATAATTTCTGATTCATCTGGGATTTAAATGGACTGAATTTGGGTTTTTAAAAGTTTGGTTTTAAAGTTTGCTGGGTTACTGTTCGATTGAAACTGGCTTTTTGGACTGTTGCACGTCATTTTTTTAGTTTGAAATTGGCTTTTGGATTTGCTATGGTTTCTACTATTTCATTGTTGGTTTTACTAGTAGATTTTCAAGTGGCTTGTAATGTTGTTACTTCCTTATTTGAGCTTGTTATTGCTTCTGCTTCTTATAACTTCTATCTCATTTTCTCGTTGGTTTTACTTTTGTTACCAGGTGTTACCCACCCCTTTGTTATCAGAAATAGAAGATGCAAGCTACTTCAATCGAGCTGCAGTTTGTTTTTACTAAAGCCTTGCCTATTATATTGTGAAAGTCATCATACTCTAAATAGTTTAGCTTCTTCTTACTATGTTTGCGATCTTCTTACTTCAGTTTTGGTCTATCTTTATATTTGATAAAGGCCTTAGCCAATTATTCTAGATAAGATTGAAATTGGTTGTTTATATGAATGGACATTCAAAGGACTGCATCACAGGATCAGATTTGTTTAATTGTACTGAATTCAATGATGTAAAAATCTACTAAAAATATCGAGCATTGGGTAGAAAGTCAAAAATTGTTGTAGCTATATATATTAGGGTTTGCGACATGAAATAATTATTTTATCGAATTTTTTAGTTGACTCGTTGGTATTTACCAGTTAGACTTACTTACAGAAATGAGTCAGTCAATTTGCAAACTTGGAACCATTGGGCTGGTCTCCTGAGGCCAATAACTTAATGGGCTATTGTCGGCCCTTTCATATGGTAGACCTGATTCAAAATGCATGCTAAAATGAAATTAGAATTTTAGTTTAGTTAATTTATGTCTTTTTTAATCATTGTTTAAACTTGTCAATTGGATCTATGCTTCTATATTAGCGTCAGTTGTGTTTGCAAAATCGAGTTTAGGGTGTGAACCATTTTGGATCACAAGAACTTGGCCAAACGTTGGCCTATGCTGAGTAATAATCGAAGTCCATTACACCCCTCATGAGATACTGGTTGTTCCATCAATTTGGGCTCATTCGAGCCCAGGCCTGGAGGCTTTTGAGGATCGGACCATTTGTTGTGTTTATCATATATGACCCTTTGCTTTTCAATATGGTTACCTCCATTGAAATTTGTTGCTAGCTCGAGTTTTTATTCAAAGCATTTGGGTAGTTCTGCAATTGTAATTAGCCAATTTATAATCGAATTGAGGCATTAGCTTTAAAATAAACTCAAGATTCTTTACAGTCTTTTAATTAATTAGGCATGTTAGTTAGTGGAGGTGAGCCATATCAAATAACACAAATAGCTTATGGCCCTCCAAAGTTAAGTAGGATTCTATTAAAAATTTGAATCTAGGTATGCCGTGCCAAGTAAATCTCAAAATGCATGGCCCTCATTTAATTAATACTTCTAAATCTTAGAATTCGAGGCATGCCATTTAGCAAATTATCTATGACCCTCGCAAAGATAAAAATGCATAGTTGCTTTAGGCGCGTTGTTTAAATAATTTACCTTCCTAAACTTGGGTGTTCATTTCATGTGACCCAAATCCAAATATTAATAACGTCATGTAATACGTGTCTCGGACTACGGGTGCATTTTATGTGTGGCGCGGTCCAATGACGTGTTTTAGATGATGTTGAAATTTTTCCAAAATTAATTAAAAGTGATCTAATAAGTTAAAATTATAAAATAGGCTAAAACATGTTTTAAAATCAGATATTAGGCCAATTGTAATAGTTTAAGCGACTGTGCTAGAACCATAGAATCCGGGGGTGCCTAACACCTTCCTTCGGGTTAACAAAATTGCTTATTCAAAATTTCTGGTTCGCTGACTTCAGAAGGAAAGTCAAATTTTCCTCGATCTCGGATTTACAATAAACCGGTGACTTGGGACACCAGAAAATGAACCATCCCAAGAGGTGACTCTAAATAAAATTGAATAATTAATCCAATTTCGAATAATGTCACTTAAATTGGAAAAACTCCCTTCGGGTGTAGTAAAAAAGGAAGTGTGACAGAACATATTTGGTGCATTCTCTGTGTTGAACCAAAACCAATCCATAAAATCGGACGCCATGCTCACCCAGTTTGACCACTTCTTTGGATCCTGGAAAATGTACTAAGATAAGGCATCCCCTTTCAAGATCCTTACGAAAAGCTTTATGCGGATTTTCTCATCTTTTCCTACTCCAACCAAATTGTCACAGTATGTTCTCAAGTGAACCCTTGGATCCCCTGTACCATCAAAAATCTCAAACTTGGGATGTTTGTACCCATTGGGTAGTTTGACACCGGTCTGTATGCAAAGATCTTCGTAGTTTAGCCCCTCAATTTCCTTACTACCTTCAATGCCTTAAATTCTGCTAGTCAACTTTTTAAGCTCTTTTGCCAGATTTCTTATGAGTAAGTCCTGATCATCGGATTTGGGTGTGCTTGAGATAGGCTGGGTGGAGTGCATCACAGCCTCCACGTAGATGTGGGTAATATGTTGGGTGTGGCATCATTAATTTGTGGAGTTCTGGAGTTTTGGGATGAGCAGTGGGGTGTTATTTGAGGTATGGCAAGTATTGCAACGGTTGTGAGGAGTGGGATGGTTTTGTTGTTTTGGGATGTTTTGTAGAGGTACATGACTTTGAGCATTTTGGAAAGTAACCTCTGGAGTGGTGAGGGAAAAAGACAGATTCACCAGATTCTGGACTTAATCAAGTTCCTCCTGAAATTTCAACAGCTTTTGTTCCAGTTGGGATGTTTTTTCCTTGGGGACCAGAGTACCATGAGTGACCTCTACCCCTTCAGTTGAGTTGTTCGATTCTTCCATTTTCCTTTTGTTCTTGTGTCGGACAAGATTGAGAGGAGGAGTAGGTGGAAGGCCCTTGGATCTCGTAAATTTTGATGATGTTTCCAGAGTTCATGAACTAACCTTTACGGGGAGGGGAACAAACAAAAAGTAAAAACTAAAGGTAGCAAGTCACTGATGGTTATAAGAAAATGTTGCAATATTAAAACACGCAGTGCAAAAATATAAAGCGTGTCCTAATTTGGGGACCTATTTATGCCCGAGGTAGCCTAGAGACAAGATGAATTGGAGAACTTAGAATGTTAAATGTCTCATTTCATTGATAAAAAGTAGACGAATCCCAAATCGACACTTGATAAGAAGAAATTAAAAGTTTTCTAGGGGTCATTGGCCTTATACATTTTGTAAAGCGAAGATGAAAACTCCTATCTACTTGGTCCCAGAGGGACCTTCCCCAGACTCGGCATTATTGGCTCCATCGGATAGCTTTCCTAGCTTATGCAGTCCCAACAACAGGTAGGCTCTGGCCAAATGTCTGCCTTCATTTCCTTCAGCAGTTTGGCAGTCTTCGAGCCTTTTCAGAAACTTCTTTTCCAACTTCACTGTACCTCGCTCCAAAGACTATCATCATCTTGAAGTTAGCCCAAAAGTGGCTCATCTTGTCGACCCTAGGTATAACCTTCTTCGTGCTTGCTTGCCTCATAACCCGAAAAGGTACGTAAGGGTATGTTCCTCTTAAGCCGATTAGTATCAGGAAAGGTGCGTCCCTGGATCGGACAATGAACTCCTCGGTTGGGCACCACTCAACATCTATTGTACTTGGTCCTCAGCTAGATTTTCGAAGAGCTTGACCAATTCTCTAGAGCTCTCCGATTAGGCGAACATGTTTCGCATGTTATTCATTTGCTTTGGATGATGAAAAGCGATATGATCATCCTAGTCCCTTCGATGGATTTCAGTCGGTACTCACCCTTTTGGAGATGTTCCACGAGCCACAGTTGAAGTAGCAGATTACAATCCTTAAAGTGTCTGGCTCCTTGTTGACACCTTTCTAGGGATCGATATATTTCTTCAATGATCATTGGTACGAGAATGAATGGTTGTCTATCAATTCCCTCCATTAGAGTTTTGGCGACCATAGCTAGCCTGGTATGGATCCATGCTTTCTTTATTGGAAACACTATCATCCCCAAGAAGTAGAACATGAAAACAAAGACCCTTCAGTGAATATGCCCCAATGAAGTAAGAGTGACCTCATCAGGATAAGTACAGTAAGATTTGTTGTGATCGCATCTCTCATACAAATAATCAAAGGGAATGTACGACTCTCTCAAACATGTCAAGTCTGGATTCTTATTTAAATCCATCATTTTAAGGAAACCTCTATCCTTGCAGTTTTTCGGCATTAACAAACCTGGAGTTTCCCACGGTATACCAGCCAGTCCTCATTTTTCCTCTAGAAGAGGTGTCACCTCAATTTCCCCGAAGAGGAACACAAACCTATCACAATCCCATAACACAGTAGCATCTTCTATGATTTTATTGTTGGGTTGAATTTCAAGGAGAGAGGGTAGGTTCCCCAAAATATTTCCGGATAAGAGTCTGATCACTGGAGTGAAAATCCTTCCACCCGCTTAGCAGTTTAGGGTGGATGTTAGTGACCATGCCGAATTTGTGGATTTCGTGCCTCATATTTCTACAAGACAAAATGGTTAGGCCTTTGCCCCCGCCGAACTCGACTATTAAATTCAAAAAATCTGGTAGTGTCCGTTTGGGTTTTAGGGAAACCAAGTGGACTTTGGACAAGGCTGTCTTAAAGAGTCATTATGCGGACAACATAACTGGTTCAGCTAGGTTTGACCATGATGCATGCACAATTTAACAGAGTAGGGTTTCTATGGGGTTTAAGACTGGTACCCTTGAGCAGACAACTCAAGGGGGAAAGGCGTGGAACCGTCGACTACACCGTTGATCGACTAGTTTACCGCAAATATGCCTTTTTCGAATTTAGGGGGTGTTAATATCGGAAAAGCGCAACTACTCATTATAAGCGTTGCTATGGTATTTTGTTTGGCACAAATGAAATATGATGTTAAAAACATGATTATGAAATAATTAAAACAAGTTGTCACATATTTGCACGTTATAATGCAATTATTACAACATTTCTTCATAATTTAATATAGTAATAAAGGAAACGAAATAAGGAAAGAAACAAAGAGCCAAGTCAGTTTTATAGTAGAAAGGGGGGAATTAAATATTTAAAAGCATTAAGAAAATAAAGACATATAAAGAAGCGTAAAGTCACAATAATAGCCTGAAATGGTAAAAGCATAAAAGATATCCGCAACAGAGTCGCCATGCTATCGCGCCCCCTTTTTCTCAAAAAATTGGATTTATGACATTTGGGAGGAAAACTCATTCCTTTCGGAAATTGTGTTTGGTTTGAAGAGTCGCCACTTAACGATTAGGGTGCATTAGGACACCAATAGAGTTTTAAATCTAAATTTGTTAGAATAATGAGAGATTGGGTAAGGGCTTGAAATTATCCCAAGGGGAAGGTGTTAGGCACCCCTAAGAATCCACTAGTGTGGTTCCCGGCCAGTTATTATTTAATTTGAGTACAATTAACATATAGGCAAATAGGGCTCAAATAAGAGGAGATTTCATAATATAAATGTTCACAAACAAATGAATATGGAAAGAACTAAAGAAAGTAGATTTTTTCTTAAGGAAAGAGTTTGAAATTGCTTACAAAAAAAAAAAAAAAAAAGGAGGAAATGGGGTCCTAGGTTTATTAACAATATGGATCAACCCACATAATGCCTGGTAATCACTCCTTAATGAGGGGCTACGTGTGGCATTATTGCGTGGTCATCATATTCATATCTACCTTTCCCACCCCGTTAAGGTATTAAAGCACGTAATAGTCATGTTTAATTGTTGCATGCTATTACCTGTCTCAATCCTATCAGTCCTAGAGGCATTTAGGACTACTAGTCTTAAAGGGGAAGGACAATTAGGCTTATTCGTGGTTTTAAAGGTAAAATTTCTAAGGAGACATACAAAAACATATATAGCAAGTTGAGGGAAATCATATAACAAGTAAAAAGGCTCAAATATACCTCCTTTAAACAGAGAAAGCACGTAATTAGCATGACTTACACATAGTGTTTATGGTCTGATTAAGAACTAAGCATGGAAAAATCTAAAGTTTGAGGCAGACTGATGTATTACATAATTCACATAAGAACTCCAAATCAGGCCTGCCTGTTGGTTGTAGTTATTAACAGAATTTATTTAATTTAAACCTTACCCTAAGGCTTGCCTTAGTGGGACAAGGATACTATAGACATGATATCTATTGAATTCAGAAAGCAATAATAATAAACTGAATATGCACTAGTTAAAAGATAGTCAGATTATTAAAGAAAGGCAAGTTTTTACGAAGGTTGTAAGTTCTGCGAATGATGATACATCGTTATTACTGGTTTTAGCCTTATACGTGAATGGGGTGATTCAAATTTCGATTAATAGTTTCTATAGACAAGCTTTCTATGTGTTGTTGATATTAATCCTTTTTATAGACCTGGTGAAAATGCAGAAGCCTTATAGACATGATATCTAGATGTTGAATTTTATTTGATGCCTATGAACATGATATCTAATTGCAGTTGATTAATTTAAGACCTATGAATATGATTGCTAGATGAGGAATGGATATGCAAGATTCAGAAGGACCTATAGGCATATTTTCTATATGCATATGCATAATTCAAATTTCCAGATACTTATTGACATGATTTATATATGAGAGAATGCAGAATTCAGAAATACCTATAGACATGGTATCTATATGAGAGAATGCAGAATTCAGAAATGCTCATAGGCATGATATTTTTGTGAGAAATGCAGAATTCATAAATGCTTATAGGCATGATATCTATGTGAGAATTCAGAATGCAGAAATACCTACGGGCATGCTATCTGCCCTTTTGCATACATAGTTACCTGCCCTTTTTCACTATCCATCCCTAGAGTTTATTACAAATTATTATAGCCAAAAATAAAGTTAAAAAAATACATTAAATTAAAATTACAGCCAAAGAAAGCTTGATTTAGACTTCATATCTAAAATATAAGGTAAACTAACTTCAAGAGACCATGATCCAAAGCCTTTCTCCAATTTGGATGTATCAAAGTTCCCTAAGAGCCTCAAAGGGGATTCCACGCAATGCTCACACCCAAATACATTATCAGATTAGGACAGGTGCATTGTGGAAAGGCTAACCCTCAAGTGTCCAAGTTCAAAGGGAACTCAAGGTCCTAAGGCAAGGCTCACAAGAGGAGGGCAAAACATAGAGACTAAGAGAGTGCAAGTACAGAAGCAGAATTGTGAGAGGGGAAAAGGGGGGAAATGAGATGGAGATAAGTACACATAAGGGGTCCATGTGATAGGGAAATTGAAAGAGGCAAAGGGCAGGCTGTGGGCATACCTAGAAATGGAGAATGCTAGCATACCATAAGCTTGTCCAAACACACATTAATAGAGGCTAGGATCCCAAGGGATCGGGTTTTGGTTCATGGGCAGTAACTTACATATTGCCATGCTCCAATCCATAGCTTAACACACACAAGGGGAGGGGAATAGGGATTCATGATGGAAACATGCAGAAAAAAATCAGCATGCTAATTTGAGTGTTGGACTATATAGAAATAGTATGTAGACATGGATACAAAAGCAGTAAAAAAACACATCGTTGTGACGCTTAAAAATTGAATAAAGACATATCAGTTTTGAAGAAACAAAAAAGAGAAAAGCAGTAGGTCTTGTAAGCAGGCCATAGTGCAGACAAGAAGAGAAGAGACTAGTATGTATAAATGTGAGTTTAAAAAGATTGTCCCGTTGGTTTGTGAATGATTCGTGCATTTATAGTGCGAAAATCAAGCAGAAATAAGGTAAGAAAATAGTTAAAGAACTGATTGGCATACCTAGAAATGGAGAATGCTAGCATACCATAAGCTTGTCCAAACACACATTAATAGAGGCTAGGATCCCAAAGGATCGGGTTTTGGTTCATGGGCAGTAACTTACATATTGCCATGCTCCAATCCATAGCTTAACACACACAAGGGGAGGGGAATAGGGATTCATGATGGAAACATGCAGAAAAAAATCAGCATGCTAATTTGAGTGTTGGACTATATAGAAATAGTATGTAGACATGGATACAAAAGCAGTAAAAAAACACATCGTTGTGACGCTTAAAAATTGAATAAGGACATATCAGTTTTGAAGAAACAAAAAAGAGAAAAGCAGTAGGTCTTGTAAGCAGGCCATAGTGCAGACAAGAAGAGAAGAGACTAGTATGTATAAATGTGAGTTTAAAAAGATTGTCCCGTTGGTTTGTGAATGATTCGTGCATTTATAGTGCGAAAATCAAGCAGAAATAAGGTAAGAAAATAGTTAAAGAACTGATTGTTAATTAAGAATCAATCACACAAGTCTTCCTTTAATTAAGAAATTCAGATCCAAATGGTAAAAGTTATTTAAGGAAAGAAATCAAACAAGCATCTTTTGTGCAAAGTAGGCAATTAGGTGCAAATACAAAAAAAGTTATTTAAGGACAGAATTTTAGAATACACAGTTGTACAAATAAGATAAGAAAACCAATTAGTAGCCAGTAAATCAAGAGTTAGAGATTTTGTAATTACTGGTCCATGAATGAACCAAGTCAGAAGAGCTGAGAAAGGTTTTAACTTAAATCGGATCACAGAGAAATCAACACAAGGAAAGAAACTAATCAGACCTATATTCTGAATTAATTACAAATTTGAAATCCATTTTAGAGGGAAGTTCCTCATATATAAAGAGCACACAAACATGTAAAGTTGTCACATAGGTCAGTAATGTAGAAGAGAAGTAGCATCTAGTAGCATGCAAAAGATCCAGTGTAAAAGACCTTAAAAGAGTTCAGCAAAAGTTAGAATCACATGAAAAGCAAGGATTTCAAAACTCAGTTCAGAGACTCGAAATAGGTTTGAAAGAGTTGGGGTGAACCCTAGATCGTAGCAAATATAGATCGATTTCTCCTAAAATCACATTGGAATAGCCAGGAGCAGGCAGGAGATGAACCCTAGATGCAAATCGGCATGGCCTTAGGCCCTTGAGGGCCTTAGAGAAAGCAAAAATGGCATAAGAGAAGCCATTGGAGGCTTAAGAGACGATGAGAGGCCACCGGAGATGACCGTAGGTGGGAGGTCAGCGTTTGAAGATTAGGGTTAGGTTGAGAGTATTTTGAGAGCGGAAAGAATTTTACGGCGGCAGGTGTATAGAAATAATTAGGGTTAGGGGTCGTTTGGAATTAAAAAGAAAAAGACAAATACGGGTCGTTGACTTTTTAGATCAACGAACATGATCTGATGGATTTTGGGTCAGGTAGGTGTATTTAGGGCCTGGATCTAGTAATTTTGATCAGAAATTGGGCTGGGTTATTGGATTGAATTTTGGCTGAAATTGAAATACAATTTGGCTAAGTTTTAAATAGTCAATTTAACCCTATGTAATTTATAATAAATAACAAATGATTTCTAAAAAAAAAAATTCGTGTACTAAAATAATTTAAAATAGCTATTTAGCATTTTAATAATATAGAAGATCATTTTATGCATAAAGATGTAATTTTGTCTTAATAGGGCTAGTATTGCAATTATATGCAAATTAGCTTAAAAAATACAATATCTTGGCATAAATATAGGATTTAGATGGATAAATTATCACAAGAATAATTTGAGGGATAATTATTGAAAATTTTATAAGTAAAAGGGGAGAAAATAAATCATTTAAAGCCTTTGAAATTATTAAAAAAATATTTATATATGTATATATGCAATTTTAAAAGTGTATATATATATATATATATATATATATATATATATATATATATATATATATATATATATATATATATATATATATATATATATATATATATATATATGGAAAATTTGAATATCAACAATACATATGAAAATATAGAAACTACCATAAAAAACGGTATCAATACACCTATACATACGAAAATAGAGCCCCCTAATTACTGATCATTCTTAGTAAATTTATATAATAAAAAGTCAAAATTAAAGCAGTAGCTCTAATAGAGTCTTAAGTAACTACATATAGAAATACTACATTTAAAGAATATACATATGTACAAAGTATCTAAAAGATTAATTCAGAATACTTGGTACGTATATGTAACTAAAGAAATATATGTTCCTCACTTTACTTATATTGGATTTAACAAATATATGTAGCTAATTAATAAATACATAAACCTATATTAGCTAGTCTTCATTTAACTAAGAACCTTTTAGCTTAGCAAAGCTGCAGATGAATTTGTGAAGGAACCATAAAAGTTAGGCTTCTGATCTCCGATTGAGAAAGAGATTTTGGTGGCTGAGCTGTCGCCGCCGCCGTAGGTTCTCTCGCACGACGGGCACATGCTAAGGGTGGCCGCCGATAATTGAACGCGAAAGGGTGCTGCTATTTTAAGAGATTTCAGCTCTTGCAGTTCTTTATTTAGCCTTCTGTTCTCGCCTTTTAAATCTTCATAACATTTTCTCAGTATTTCACAGTCTACTTCTGTTTGTTTCAGCTTAGTCCTGTTTTCGATCGGAAAAAGAAAACAAAATGAATTTTGTTATAAGATTGAAATGTTTCAATCTTGACATCATGATACCCGCAATTATTATTATTATCTTTGGATAAATGGGAGTTGAGTTTCCAGAATTTCTATAAGAGGCAAAATACATACTTTATCATTGGACCTTATATTGAAATCCTTCTTGTACATTTGTTAAATATGAGAATAATATCCCATATCAAAACTTTTAAAAATGTGTCAATTATATATCTCTTTTGTCATGTATAATACGCGTATATTACACATAAAAGAGGCACCTGAAAACTAAATAATTCACTTGAAATTAATTTTTTTTTTATTTTTTCCCTTTTTAAAACTATTTTCTTTAAATTAAA
Source organism: Nicotiana benthamiana (assembly GCA_034376525.1). Taxonomy (NCBI): domain Eukaryota; kingdom Viridiplantae; phylum Streptophyta; class Magnoliopsida; order Solanales; family Solanaceae; genus Nicotiana; species Nicotiana benthamiana. The sequence goes on from CM067326.1 coordinate 71,052,625, forward strand.
GAAAAAAATATAACCTATGTATTCTTCCCCAATCCCAAAACCCAGCATTTTCCCTCCCTCCCCCCTCTGGTTCGTCTTTATCCCTAATCTCAATCCTAGTTTTATTTACCACCTCATATTTCGTCTATCCAACCTCATGACTAAGAAAAAAAGAAAAAAGAATAAAGAACATAGGAGTTATTGGGTATTATAAAAATCATCATTATTGATTTTTTGAAAAAGCTTGAAAATTTAACCGGGTCTTGTTGATTTTGGTCTTCCATGACATAAAAATTTTGAATTCGTGATTATTATTGAGTAAAACTTTACTTAGGTAATTAATTTTGATAAAATTCAAAAACACCGTTAACAAGTTTGAAGCTTTGGTTTTGAACTTGAGTTTTAAATTTGTATTAGGATTTGTGATAAATGTTATTAAAAATCGGAAAAAATTTAAATTAATAGTTATGGAAGAAAGTTGCTGTGGTGGAAGGGCTGGTGGTAGTATTTTGTTGATGGAGAAGATGATGGGTGATTCTTTTCTGTATTTCTTTTTCTTTGAATTTTTGAACAGATTTGATCAATATCAAAGTTGTGTGTAATTAATATATTTTTAAAATTTTGGTATATAACATTATTTCCGTATTTAAAAAATATATAAAAGAGATTTGAGTACAAGATCTAGGTGTAAAGTATATATTTTTTCCTACCAAGAAAAGCTGAAAAAGTATTTGGATAAGTAGCGGCGATGAGTTGGAGCCACCTTATGTCGAGGGTGTTAACTTAAGCAGAAAATATGTATAGTTAGATCAAAAATTTATTTTTAGTATATAAATTATATATTTACTTCCCTTTATTTTATGTATTTTTTTTTATATTTTAATATTTCTTAGTAAAATACTGGTGAAGAAAGAATGTCATATGACGCCATTTTACTGAGAAATATTCACTAAATATATGCATGAATAACAATTTCTGTAAAAATAATGTGTATATACTATCTTGAAAATAATAAAATGAAAAATCAATTTGAAACTGGAAATAAAGTTTTATTATCCCAAAATAAAAGATTCATATACACATACTAGCCAAATTGTAATAAAGCTGGCGGAGTTGATTATTATTGTATTTACCTGGCCCTTCGATTCTGAAACCATACTTCCACTTGTCGAGGACGTAAACTTAATCGTGTTGCTAGATCTCGCTTTTGCTTCTGAAAATTTGAATTAAAATAAGAAAGGGTCAAATTTAGAATATTTCAAATATTGATGAACAAGAGAAAAAAAAAGGTTAAAAAGGACTTACAGAATTAAGAGTACTATGCTCTTTGAAGCTATCTTCTAAAACCGCAGATTGCTCCTTAGTAAGTCTAAGTTTCTTCCTGGTACCAAACTCATGATCTTCATCTTGTTCCTGATCAACATCGTCTAACTTTGGAGAAATAATTACTTTATTGGTATCCAATTCTACTTCTTCTTCAAAACTAGCATCTCTTTCCCTTTTGACACTTGAGTTAGAAAATGAAGAAACTGCAGCACTTACTACCGACGAATTAACAGCTGAAGATGATAAGCAAAGAGTTAAAGAAGGGAGAGGATTAATATCTAATTCTTGATCTTGGTTTAATTTTCTCTTGTTTTTATGTTGATGAATAGTACTATCATTAGGAGTAGTAGATTCTCCTGATGATCCTAATAAGCTTAGACTCAGCCTTGTATTGCAGATCATTTTCTGGGATTTGAGTGAAATAAGTTATTAATATTTTACACGGTGGTATTGTTAATATATATGGGAAGGTTTTGAGGTTTATGGGTCTAGCTGAGAGGAGAAAAAAGAATCAGATTTCTTTTTGGAAAGGAGTGTTTGGAAATAGCTGTTTAATTAATTACTACTTAAAGAGCAAGAAATGAGCATACACCTATTTAGATTGAGCATATTATCTTTTTTTTCTTTTTTGTTTAAGTAAAATATATAAACCGTTGTCTCTTTATCATCTTTCTGTCCTCTTAGGTTGACCAAGATAAACACTCTATTCATACCCCCCCCCCCCCCCCCCACACACACACGCACAGCACAGAGTAGTAAATATATTTATTTATTTATATATTTTACAATATCTGACATACGTAAACTCTACGTGGAATGATCTTGGAAGTGGATGAAGCAAAGTACACGAGGGAAAGGAATGGTGTGCCCCTTTTTATGTATTATATTCTTCTCTCTTCAACCTTTTTCCATCCAAAAAAAAAAAGAAAAACACTACGTAATTTATTTTGGTTTTAGTCTGTTTGGGGAGTACGTTTGCAAAGCAAAACATAGACATCTTGTTTATGGGTTACGTGTAGCAACTTTATTACACATTCGAATTAAAGTAGAGGCTTCTCTGTACAATTTTAAATATGTATATATATCCACTATGCAAGTGGGAGGTACAGCTTTTTTGTTCAGTTCAAAAATATTCTTCTAACAGAAAAGTACATAATTTACCTCTATCGTTTATTGAATGATTTACGGACCTATTCATCCAAAAAGCACATTATCTTAATTTTATTAACAAAATTATTCTTGCGACTAATGGCAAAATTTCTGAGCCTTCTATTTAATAACATAGAGATTTTTCACAGGGGCATGTGACAATATCGGTATAAAACAAAAAATGAATCTTATTTTGACCCATTACTTGATTGAACTCAAGCTTTTCTTACCTTCATTGTAAATAGCATAAAAGGCACAAGACACTCTTTTTCAATTTTTATTTTTATATTCTAAATTTTTATTTATTTTTATTTATGCAGACACAATAATTGGTAGAGGCAATGGTAATAGTTTTTTCGATTTCTATATAAACATATATTTTGTTGGGAAAAAAGAAATTGACCATTTCTCGTAAATCCCGAGATCTCCGCCCCTTTTGTAAAGAGAAAAATTGAGAAATAAAACAATACAAAAATTTAAGGTGGAAACCCAAAACGGGAAAAAAACCACAACCGTTGTCAAAAGACAACAACCGACCACTATGTGAAAAATTCATACAATCACATAAACCTTAGTACTTTCTCCTAACAAAAAGTGTTAGAAATACATTTGGTTTGGTACATTTGAAAACATAACATAAGCCCCCCTATATAGGCAAGCCTCCAAGCTACTCTTCAACATTTTTCTAATGGGGGACAATGACCATTCTCATTTTTAAGTAAAATCCCAACAAACTCCACCTTGATTAAAATTGATAATAGCAGCAGCTATCCGCCATATTCCACATTGCTGAACACATATCATACTCCACCATAAAGAGTATCGCCACTTAGAATAAACCATTCTAAGAATTTCCACATCGGCTCATGTCGAAAAAATACCTTGCTGATTATTATGGTGCAACCTCCACTATTGGCTCTCCTTGGAAGTCCATCAACTATCGACGTAACTGTTTCATCACACACCTTGCATTCCTGCCAAACCAATGCCCGTGTGTAATTCCGCTATTAATCTCACATCCTTCACCATGGAAAATAGCGGCATGCCATAAGGATGTACATGTCTTTGGGTCATATAAGATCATATGGGTCCCTATCAAAGACCATATTAACAGCATCACTTGAATAGGAGCTTGTAGCCGAACCCGCTCCACCTGCTGGACAATCCTTCTTCATGTGTCCAGGCTCTCCACACTTCCAGCAAACAACATTCAACTTCATGGGGTTCCTCTTTTCCTTTCGTTTCCCGTAGGACATATACACGCTTTCAGAAGACGTATCCCTCCCATCACCTTTGAGTCTTCTTTCTTCAGAGATGAGCGTGCTGATAACTTCTGAAAGATCCACTTGCTCCTTGCCATGGAGCAATATTGGCTTCATGTGCGCAAAAGACGAAGGAAGAGACAAGACGAGCCTTAAGGCTTGATCCTCCTCATCTATCTTCACCCCAATAGCTTCAAGCTCAGAGACAATCCCATTGAGAAAACTCAAATGATCCGAGATTTTAGTACCCTCACCCATACGCAATGTATGAAATTGCTCCTTCAGGTACACCCGATTTGAGACTCCCTTTGTTTGATACAGCTTTTAAAACTTTTCCCATAGCTCCTTGGCCGTTGCAATTCCATGCACATTTGCAAGGACATTCTTTGCCAATGATAACCATATCGCACTTGCAGCTCTCAAATCCAAATCATCCCATTCTTCATCTCTCTTGCTTGATGAATCATCGCTAAAACCTGCTTCTGGTTTTTCCTTCAGGGCCTTGTGTAGACCTGATTGAATCAATATATCCCTGACTTGAACTTGCCACAAGCCAAAATTGATTCTTCCATCAAATTTCTCAATATCAAACTTGATGCTTCCCATTGTAACCGTATTGTTGACCAATATTCGTGGATGAAAAACATTTGCTTAGAACCTCGTATGTAGCTCGTGAACAGCACCCCAGGTAAGTTCCCAGGAAAGAGAGGTGGGTCGCGACCACTTAATTACCAAGTCATTCCTAGCCAGAGCTTACCTAGACATGTACCTCCACACTATCAGATCCAATCGCCAGAATTCACCACAAGCCTCGATACTCCAATTGCACCAACTTCCCCTCCTACAAGCTTCTTGAACCAGAAAATCTTTTTCGATGGGGAAGATCAGCCAAAGCTGCGGCCACAGAGCTTACTAAGATTCCCCCCCTCAAGCTAGGCGACCTTGCTCTGATACCACTTGTTGGGAAAAAAGAAATTGACCCTTTCCCGTAAACCCCGAGATCTCCGCCCCTTTTGTATAGAGAAAAATTGAGAAATAAAACAACACAAGAATTTAACGTGGAAACCCAAAACCGGAAAAAAACCACAACCGTTGTCAAAAAATAACAACCGACCACTATGTGAAAAATTCTTACAATCACATAAACCTTAGTACTTTCTCCTAACAAAAAGTGTTAGAAATACATTTGGTTTGGTACATTTAAAAACATAACTTAAGCCCCCTTATATAGGCAAGCCTCTAAGCTACTCTTCAACATTTTTCCAATGTGGGACAATGACCATTCTCATTTTTAAGCAAAATCCCAACATATTTTTTGTGAATAAATCAAGAAAATATCAATCCCACCAAATTTTCTCTTAATGTTTCCTGAAAATTTTGCAAGAAATTTTTGAACTAATTATACAGATAAGTTATCTTTAATTATCTCCTCAAACACAATATTAATAATATATGTTGGTTGTGGGAAAATATTATTTGCAGCGGAATAAATGGGTGTTCGTTTTTTGTTTTTCTTTCTTCTTCTTTCAATTGGGTCTCTAATGATGTTTTGTACTTTTAAAGAAGATCCTATTCGATTTAGGGGCTAAAGCGCTAAGTTCTTTTGAGCTATTTCCTTGTATATTTAAAAAAGGATTGAATTTTTTTGCTTTGCTGGTGCTAAATACAAATTTTGAAGAAGACTTATTTGGATTTAGGGGCTAAAGATCATTTCCTTAAGCTATTTTTTGATATTTTTTGTTTATTGGTGTTTGGGTTGTGATAAAAATTGTTATCATTATATATATATATATTTGGTCGGTTAATTTCCTTATCATGGGTTTTCTTGATTGATTTTAATAAAATCATATTTGGTTTCTTTTCTTTTCTTTTCTAATAAGCTTAAAGTAATTTTATTTTCGGATAAGAAAACCTTGGATTGGATCAGGTAAATGGATAGAAATAAGACTCATTTTTTGTTTCAAATCGAGATTGTCACGTGCCCCAGTAAAAAAATGTCAAGTTATTAAATAGATGACCTACAAGTTCCACCATTAATCGCAGGGTAATTTGGTTAATAGAATTAATGTCATGTTTTTATTGGACGGATAGGTGGATGGAGGGCATATGTAAATGATGTTTAGCTTAAAGCATATATATTTTTATGTATATCGCCTCATATTTTATTTTTGTTTCGTAAATTTGGGATATTAAATGCTATAATTTATATTAATTTGAAGTGTTTTTATGTGTAGGAATGATTCGGGAGAAAATGGGGGCGAAACACGCTAGATTTGAGCCAAAACAAACAAAACCAAAAAAATGGGCATTTGAGCACCACAGACAGCGCCTGGCGCCACCTGTGGCGCTGGAGACAGGATTGAAATTAAGGCGAACGCCCTGGTGGGCACCTGGCGCTAACTACGATGCCGATGACGTGATTTTTATTTTATTTTATCCGGGACACGGTTTATTCGGCCCTAGATCTACCAAACACGTATAAAAGAAAAACTAAGCCTATTTTTGAAGGAAGAGACACCACGTTGGAGGAAAAATACACACAAGAAACATCCGGGGAGCAAGCATATCTCTGAAATCTTCATCTTTTCTAGTATTTTAAATGATTCAAACCTTATGCAATTGTTTGCTAGTTCTATGAGTGGCTAAAAACCCATAGTTCTGGGGTTGTGATTTAGCAATGAATATTGTTGAACATTGACTTAATTTCGATTATAATTCACTAATATATAATTAATTCTTCAATTCTATGATTACTTGCTTAATTGTCCGGCCAGCTGTTATGTTCTATTTACTATCTATGCTGTGCTTGGGAAAGCCATGTTTACATTAGAGAAGAATTGAAGAGAGCATGACCTTAACCCTTAGTTGGGGGGAGGGGGCGAATTTATAGTTATGATAGGAATATACCTAATCATCGTGCTTAATTAAATATCGTAATATTAATGTGTTCTAAATGGATTAACGCCTATATTTCATGGCTAGATCACAATCCCAGAACAATTAATTTTAGTCAATTATAGTACTAGCAAAAAATTGCATATTTATGCTAAAAGCCTGATTTAAAAACACCAGTAAACTTTTTATTAAATGATAGGGGAAGTTTAGGCCCTTTTCCATTCTTCCAACAACCTGAGTAAAAATACAAAACATTAGCACTTAAAGATTGAGACAGATTTTGAAGTTTATAGGTTCTGAATTTGTCATCAATATGTAATTTCAGTATTCAATGTGTACTCCTGTATAATTTCATTTTCCAGTTACTCAACCACTTCATTTTATCAAGTTTAATATTAGCTAGATTAGACAATATTTGTCGCTTTCGATGCAACAACAACATATTATGTAACAAGTGATTTTGTTGGGCTGTTAATTATCACATTTTATTTATGAAATGACTTGGTATTATTCTCGATACAACAAAATCATTCTATTTGATCTAAGAAGTACATTCTTACTAATTAGTACCTTGTGATAGAATAGAGAAATTAGATGGCTCGGATTTCAACTATTCTCTTATTTATTACACCCTCAATTTCACGTTTCGTTTTTAGTCCATTCTAAATAAGTGATAAATTTTTAAATTTGGAAATAATTCAACTTTAAACTCTTTCATTTAACTCATTTACTCTTAACGAGAAGTTTTTATAGCTACACAAATCATGACCCCGCAAACGTTTTACTCCAAGCCCACAAGTTTCAAAAGTAATTTTTTAAAAACTCCGTGCCGAATTAAACTACGTCAGAATATGAAATAGAGAAAGTCTATGTGTCTACTAGTTAGTGGATTTCCAATTAACTATTTATACTAATTTTCCTAATACGAGTTCAGATCTAAAGAAAAACTATTAGATTAATCCGAACATAGTATTGTAGCTCCGCTACGCGGCACCCGTGATTCTAGAATGCACGAGTTAATCATTCAGCATGAAGCCAAACAATGTGTTGCTTTTAATTGCAAAGTATTAATTAGTTACTTGACCATTCAACCTAAGCCTAGCAGCACTGGTTTTGGATGTTAAGAGGTTGCTATCGCTAGTTTTTTTGCAGTCTCATTCCTAAAACTAGACCATCCTCTGGTCCCTCACTCGCCGTGCCTTTAGCCCTTAGGGTTGTAGAATGTAATGAACATAGAGTATACTGAAGAAATAAATTAATGATATGGTCTACTATTAGGCTTTATTATTCTAATATTATTGCATTAAATCTTTGATTGGACTTGTCTAAAGTGGTCCATACTTTTATTTTAATCGAAAAGAAAAACGGAGAAAAATGAATATTGAAAGAAACTACATATAAAAGAAATAATTACGTGGATAAATGTTTTGTCGGCATCATTTTTGGCTGGTCTTAGTTGATGTAATTACATTAGAAACTAAATTTTCAATATTTTTCAGTTGCACAAGTTTTCTTTTAAAAGGTTTTAATTTCGACGAAGATATATTAGTATATCATATGTCAGTATGTTTAGCTGACACGAGCACGGATTTATTCTCCAATAAGAATATTGATGCAGTATTTTACTATGGGGCTGATTTAGTGGTGGAAGGGGTCACCCAAACTTCTTTCGCCAAAAAATTGCACGGTATATTTGTACTTTTATATTTTATATTTTAAATTCCTTTAATACAATTCAAAAGTTTTGCTTAGTGATCAAGAAGGTTTAGTATCTTTTAACGTGGTTGTTTCAATTCCCGTGTAGCCACTCTCTTTTAATTTTTTAGAAATTCTTTTTTGAATCCCCTAAATAAAAGCCTGCCTCCGCCACTATTTTAAACTAATTGATTTCTTTAGTTTTTTCTATATTCATCAATAATATTCTTAACACCAAACTGTTATGGAATAATTTGAGATATGAGTACTGTTAGATCATTCTTCTTTGATTTTCTTTCTCGAAAATAATAAAGAGATAGGATGTTACACACCATAGGGGTGCGGCTAATCCGCCGACAATTTAATTATGTCCAATCGATAAACCTAATGATGATGACATTAAGATGTGGTTCTAGCCGTTTAATAATTAAATACACTTTGGTCTTGAAAGTTACTGTGATCTTCCAAGGATATGATTGTAAAGATACAAAAAAAATTGATGAAAAGTGGAGTATTAGGGCATTATGCTACAAAAAGTTTGATTAGATGAATAATTTAAACAAGCCTTCATCGACAAGTTTCTTGCGTGGATAGATATATGGACAATGACTTTGACGCATTGTAGAAATCAACATTGTAATTACACCTTAACTTCTCTCACTTCCCATCACGATGACTAGGAATGATTGCGCTTATATTAACTAATCTTTCCATAATCCCAAACTTGCCCAATCGATAGAGTTGAGATAAAAATCTGACAACTAAACATAAACTAACTAGCATTAGCAAAGCTTCCACAACCTTCATCTATTCGTTCGCTTTTTTTCTATGTACAACCATAAATGTAAATTTGAAAAGAACAATTGAGCAAGCAATATTCCCTCATACCACTTCCAAAACTTTGGTGTCAATTTTAATTATTAATAAAAAAGTTTTTGCGTCGATTATAATTTGAGGTACTAATTTATAAAATATTCATTTTCATTTGCATATTCCTGAACTGAGCGTCTATTGAAACAACTTCTTAATCCTCACAAGATAAGGGTAAATTTGCCTGCATGTTATCTTTCCTAAACTCTATGGTATGGGATAATACTGGGTATGTTATTATTGCTTGCACAAGTTCGTACTGTTATAACATGCACGGTGGAAGCAAGCATACAATTCAGATATCAAATACATGTAAATTAGACAACACAATAGTAACAAGAGTAGAAGCACTAACATCTTGAAATAATTGCACAAATCTTCTAAACAACAAGAATCCAGGGATGCAGTCTTCTGCTATTTGCCTAGTAAAGCTTTAGACGATTTTGCTTTTGGGTGGATAAGAAAAATACAACTCAGAAATGGGTGAAATTAGTCTTCCTTTTAATAGGGTTATTTTTGGCCGAAATTCCACCTAAAAAACGTGTAGGATTCTGTCCTTTACAAGTAGAATCCTACTCCGCCTCTACTACATGACTTTTCTCCAAAGCCACTTTTTACTCAGATCTTTTCCAGCTTTTTACTAGGTATAACAGAGACCACATAAATAATAAGAGACTACCAATTATAACATTAATTTGAAATTAGTAGGAATTAATTCTTAGTATATATAATTAATTACAATTTATTCTACTAAAAAACTACAATTGAACTAAATATGGATTTCGAAAATTCAACAATACTTATTTTGACTTCCCATATTGATATCTCAAATACCAGTTAATTAAATTAAATTACTAAAAGTTTAATTTAATCAACTAATTAAATCGTTTACAATTTCGCTTAAACTATTTCATGTGACGGATACTAAATCCCCTCACTGGGTTTTCACATGAAAACTTATAAGATTACATAAAAGTGTATCATCAAACTCCAAATCGAGCATGTGAAGGATACTAAATCCCCTCACTGGGTTTTCACATGAAAACTTATAAGATTACATAAAAGTGTATCATCAAACTCCAAATCGAGTCATGAGTTCTATCAACTAATTATTATTCACAAATATTATTCGTTATTGTCCAATCCATTAGGCATACACTAACTATAAATAGAGCCATACCTTTTGATAAATCAAAACAATAAATAAATTATATTGATCATAATAATTATATCAAGATTGGTAGTATAAGCTCATTTAATGAATTAAAGAAAATATTTTATATATTAAGTTAAAAAATATCTTTTCTCTGGCTAGTCCGTTGAATATACATTGAGTATACTAGCAAAAGAAGTTGGAGTAAAACTACTTCCATAATCAGGATAAAATTTATTATAATCTTATCCTACAATTATCAATATATTTGTCCAATAATATCTTTGATTGTGAACATATTTTATTAATTATGAGAACCAACAATTTAATTTATGTGGATGAGGTGAGCCTCTATACACTAAATTGTCTACTACATAACTAAAAGAACATACATGTAACAAATGATCTACTTAAAGAAGTACTTTTTGAATTGAATAAATTAAATAAATAATTGTTACATAAATAATAAAATATAATACTACGTCCCAATAATCTCCCACTTAGAGTCATAACCATGTGTCTACTACTCTAACACCTATTCATTCTACCTGTCTGTCAAAGATTTTCTGTGTCATGTTCTTTGCAAACGGGTCTGCCAAATTGTCCTCTAACTCAATCTTCAACAATCTTGTATCACCTCCTAGCTATGTCCAGAATTAAGTGATATTTACGCTCAATATGCTTACTTATTTTATGTCTTCTTAGTTCCTTGAATTTGCAACTGCGCCACTATTGTCGCAATAAAGTACAATCGAGGTTTGAACCGAAGAAACCACATTAAGTTCTTTCAGAAAGTTCTTGAGCCAAACAACCTCTTTAGTTTCCTCAGATGCAGCCATATATTAGGCTTTCATGGTGGAATCAGCAACACATGATTGCTTGATGCTCCTCCAACTTATGGCTCCACCTACTAAGGTAAAAACATATCCTGAGGTAGATTTTCTAGAATCTCTATCTGACTGGAAATCTGAATCAGTATAGCCAATGAGTGCAAGATTACTTGAGGGCTACACTAATATATAATCCATAGTCCTTTTCAAGCACTTGATTATATGCTTAACAAAAGTCTAGTATTCTTGATCAGGGTTAGACTAAAATCTACTAACCATGCCAATAACACATGTCAGGTCTAGTACATAGGATAACATACAAAAGACTCCCTACGGCAGAAGCATAAGGGACCACCTTCATCTTTTCTATCTCATCAACCGTTTTTGGGGACTGATATTTTGACAGGGAGATTCAATGTCTAAAAGGTAGAAACCCTTTATTGGAATCTTACATGCTCAACCTGCTGAGAATATTATCAATATAAAGTGATTGGGACAAGCCTAATATCCTTTGCTTGTGATCTCGCATAAGCTTGATCCCAAGGATATGTGCTGCATGTCCCAAGTCTTTCATATCGAAACGTAAGGACAACCAATCATTTACTGAATTCAACATACTCACATTATTTCTTATGAGAAAAATATCATCTACTTACAATACCAAAAATGTAACTTTATCTCTATTCTATTTCTTATAGATAGAAGACTCAATTTCACATTGATCAAAATCGAAGGTTTTAATCGATGCGTCAAGATAAGTCTGCCCCACAAGCTCGTTTCAATCCATAAATAGATTTATTTAGTTGACACAACATGTGTTCATTGCCACTTTTAATGAAACCACTGGTTGTTCCATATAGATGAACTCATCAAGACTTTCATTTAGAAAAGCCTTCTTGACATCCATTTGCCAGATCTCATAATCGTAATTAATAGTAATGGGTAAGAGAATCCTAATGGATGTAAGCATGGCTACTGGAAAAAAGGTTTCCTCATAATCGATCCCATCTCCTTTTGAAACAATCCTAGCTTTAAAAGTTTGCACTTTTCCATACACTCCTCTATTTTTTTTCGACATCCATCTACAACTAACGGGTTTGACTCCAGTAGGTGGTTCTACAAGATCCCAAACTTGATTGGAGTACATGAATTCCATTCCAGATGTCATAGCATCAACCCATTTATCAACATCTATATCCTGTAGTACTTCGTCATAATTAATAGGTTCTGTATAGGCTCTTCAAGGATTCTATCATAAGATTCTCCCAAGAGCGAAAATCGGTGAAGTTTTCTAATAATTCTCCCACTAAAACTTGTCACTACAGGTGGAAACTGATTTTTTTGTTGAATCACAACATCATTTTTTGGAACTGAAGCCTCAATGTTATCCTCCACACCATGTGGTATTGGTATATCATTAACTGCACCATGAGTGCAGGTTGCATAACAATTTTAGGCTGTTAAATAATTACTCCCACTACTATGAGGTAGTGAGATGTCATGCAATTTTTCTTGTACAATCTAGTGTCTACTGACATTTCTCCTACTACGATAATGTAGTGGTATGTCAATACTGGTTTCAGGGATACGTTCTAGAGATGAGTCTTTAGTTACTCCATTATTTAATTCCTGCAAAACTTGTTTACTTCTAGGAATATTGTTCAATAAATAGGCATATTCTTAAAATCTGCCATTTTTCATAACAACTACTTTCTTTTCTTTGAGACAATAAAACAAACCGACTTTAGTTCCTTTTGGATATCCAATAAAAATGAACACTCCTACCCTTGATTCCAATTTATCCGCTTTCCCTTTCAGCACATGTGCTGGTCAACCCCAAACCTGAATGTAGCATAAACTCGGCTTGCTCCTAGTCCACAGTTCTACTCGAGTTGAAGGTACTGAATTTGAAGGAACCAAATTTAAAATGTAATTTGTTGTTTCTAAGGCATATCCCCAAAAGGAAGAAGGAAAATCGAAATAACTTAAAATTGATCTAACCATTTCCATAAGGGTCATATTTCTTCGTTCTGCCACACCATTTTGTTGTGGTATTCCTGGAGCAGATAATTGAGATGTAATTCCACTATCTGATAAGTATTTAATGAATTCCACAGAAAGGTATTCACCACCACGATCAGATCGCAATGTTTTGATATGTTTATCATGTCGTTTCTCCATTTCTGTCTTACATTCTTTGAATTTCTCAAAGCATTCAGACTTACGTCACTATATATATATATATATATATATATATATATATATATATATATATATATATATATATATATATATATATATATATATGTATGTATATATATATATATATATACATACATACATATATATATATATACATACATATATATATATATATATATAGTGACGTGTGATTAGTGGCTCCGCTACGTTAACCTATTCATTCTCACTTAACCGCTACGTTTCCTGAAACTCCTGCAAAGTAGTGCAGATGTGATTAGTGGCTCCCGAATCTACACTCCAAAATATGGTAAAGACATCCACTAAACAAGATTCGACAGCATTTAAATTTAAATTACCTTGCTTATTCAACTTTTCTAGATAGCAGGGCATTGCTTCTTATGATGCCCATGTTGCTTGCAATAATAGCACTTGACTTTGAGCTTTTGCACACTAGGTTCCAAAACCTTTTGAGCCTTATTTTTTTTTTTTGTTATTGTCTTTCGACTTAGAAACCAAAGCATTCTCGACATTGAGTGCCAGAACTAGAGCTTGTTATTTGATAATAAGCTTTTATCGCTTACAGCTCATTCAACAATTTCGCTAGTGACAAATCCATTTTGTTTCATATTATAGTTCAAGCAAAATTATTGAAAACTGTCAAGTAGAGTCTACAAGACCATCTAAACTTGATACTCCTTATCAATCACAACTCTAAGGACCTCCAGTTCATTCATAAGACTCATCATCTTCAGAACATGGTCCTTGACCAATGCTCCTTCAGCCATCTTAGTGTTCAAAACGACTTTCATGGATGTTTGCTTAGCTGCACAATTTTGCTCACCGAACATCTCTTTGAGACTTTCCAGCATATCATAAGCAGACCCATAGACTGATGCTGATGTTGTAAAACATTAGCTATAAAGGAAAGAATGTGACATCGCGCCATCTCATCAGCCTTAACCTATTTGTCATAGCCCTTAACCTAATCATCAATAGCATTTTCATATATTTCTGGGCACTCCTCAGTGACTATAAATTTGTAGCCTTCAGCAGTTAGGACAATATTAAGGTTCCTTTTCCATTTAACATAATTCGCTCCTTCTAACTTGTTTTGGTTCAAAAATGAGGTACGTGGGTTGAATGAAGAAATGATTAATTTGAGAGATATTCACATTAAATAGATCATTAGTTATATATTTAAAATAATTAAATTCAAAACCGCACATTACACATATAACCATGCTCATTGAACAGTTAGATTCGTTAGGGAAACTTAACTATTCATGCAAAATATATGAGTTATGTAAGATATTAACCCCATAAATATAAACAGGACAAACTCAGATGAAGAGTAAACTGTTTATTTAATATAGGTAAATATCACTTTTATAAACTTAAGTTTCATTGAATCAACATGTAACTTAGTTGGATAATTAATACAAGTAATCAAATAACTAGAGGCAAAACTATTGTAATCATCTATAATCAATTTATCCTATCTGGAAGAAGACCTATGTCAACATATAAATTTATTATATTAATGTAAAACATGATTAGAAACAATGGGAATTGAACCCTACCATCACTGATTTCATTTTTAAAAAATTTCTTTTATAACAAAAAAAATTCCAAAAATAGAAAAAATTACCAAAAACCCATCTAAACGACACTGAATGTCCAAAAACGATGTACTGAATGAGCATAGCTCATATGTATTGCTCACTGGTTCATTTCGATGAACCTACAAAATTTTAGATCAATCGGAGTTCGACAGAATTTAAAAATTCTAAAATCAAAACATATTTCTTGAATTTTGTTTTTGGAGTTTTTAAGGGGTTTTATTATTTTGACTTGTTCAAATTACTTAATATACTGATGTATGTTAAAACGTAATTTCTGAACTCAAAATAATATTTTTTTAATTAATAAAAACATGTTCAGACAAGATTATAAAGCACAATATGTTTTCCGTAGTTCAAAAATGCCACTGTTCATAATTCTGTATATTAATCAAAAATTACAGAACTAAGATCATAAAAAATAATCAAGTTTTTATTAGTATAGCATTGTGCTTATGGACAAAAAGTAACTAAAACAGATTAATAGTATTAATTCACTGTTTATGCATATGTATATTAACCCATATTACAAAATTAATAGCATTCAATAACAGTCATCTTTTTACCAAAATAATTGCTATTCATCAAAAATGTAATTTACACATACTGCCATTAAATATAATACTACTGTTTACACATGTGTATATTAACTCATAATATTAGAATTACAGAATTAAGATACTAATAAAAACAATCATGCTTTTGACATAGAATAATCATCCCAAATATGTATCAGTAAACAACACATTTTAATATTACTCTATGCATGCTATGTTACATTTTCTAGTTAGATGTAACACAATTTCTGATACCAATTGTTAGAACATGCCCAGAGGAAGCAAGCATACAACTCAGGGATCAAATACATGTAAACAAGACAATGCAATAATAACAAGATTAGAAGCTAACCTCTTCAAATATAAATATTCCAACCAACAAGAATTCATGGCTGCAATCTTCTGCTACTTGAATATACAAGAGGGAGGGTGGTTGAATTATTTATTTTCAAACTTAATAGCTATCAGTTGACTAGTTTTACGATTAGTCGACTAGAATAAGAACTTGATACTAATAAATACAGAATTTAAGATGTAGAAATTAAATGAGGTTTGTGTGCCTCTAAATTATGCAATAGTGATACGATAGATATTTGAGCAGGAACTTTGTTTAGATGGTCAACAACGGAATATTCCTTTGCATGTACTTTCCTCTGCAGTTCATCTGGCCCGGTCTTAATGATTGGTTGCCTTGTAGTTGCCTCCTAACTTGAACCTCCCAGGTGTTCAGGTGTATAGACTCTTCTGGTTCTATTCAATCCTTATGCAGCTTCAGATTCCTCTATCTTAGCCTTCCTTTTCTTTGAGCCTCGGCAACATAATTCTAGGGTATTTCTTTTGAAATGAACGGAGGTGTGGTTGAAATCGTCACAGTGAAAGGTGTCACCACTTCTACCTCAAATGGAGCGAGGGTGGCTGCAGGTGGTGCCACCTCTACCTTGAATGGAGATGATGCAGTTACCTCAACCTTGATTGGGGACTGAGTCTATAATAGGAGTAGGTGTGACTGCCACTTTAAAGTCATCGCCTTCCCGAACAAGCTAAATCGACCGCTCAGGGTCCCATTCTTCATTTGTCTCTATCGCATGCACACCATCACCTCTATGATTAGGAAGGGGATTGTTGCGGACATTAGGTGAAACATTCTTTGCTTGTATGACTTTATTGTCAATTAATGTCTGGATCTTATCGTTCAGTGTACATCACTCAGTAGTGGTGTGCCCTTTCGCATCGGAATTTTACGCACAAGTCCTATTAGGATTAACCCATTATGATGGATTTTATAATGATAAAGTGGGAACAAGAGTGACGTAACTTGCAGCTTTTAACCTTTCTACGTTTAGTCAATGGGCTCTGCAATGGTGGTTTATTGTATGGACGACTTGCGATCAAAGTTGGACCTTGGACTTAGATAGTTTTGGCGAGCTGGTGGTTATTCGAAGTGTGATAGCTTGGAATTGTAGGTAGGATAGTCAGAGGCTGGTTGGGAATATCTATGAGATGAAGGTTGATATGTAGGCGGTGATGCTTGGTATGTGGTTGGAGGTGTTTGATAGGTAGGCAGAGGTGATTGATATGGGGGAGTTTGATATGTAGGTGGAGTTTTTTAATAGATAAATGGAGAATTTGGGCCCTGAGCCACCATTACTGTTCCAACCTCTTTCTTCTTCTGTATGTCGCTTCATTGTAACACCTTACTTTTGGTTTGCACTGCATCAAAATTCGTTACAATCCCGCTTTTGATTCCTTCTTCAATTCTTTCTCCAACTTTGATGATGTCAGAGAATTTGTGTTTTTTGTGACCATCAACCTCTCATATATTCTGGATCCTATGCCCTGACAAAGAATTTATTCATCTGTTCTTCGTCCAAAAAGGGGCCTGACCTTGGCAGCCTCCGACCTCCGATGAGTAGCATACTCAAGGAATGTCTCAGTAGGTTTTTTCTTAATATTCTGAATATAGAAAACAACTGGTGCAATTTTTGTGTTGAACCTGAATCGATCCATGAAATATGATGCCATGCTTACCCAATTGGTCCATTACTTAGGATTTGGCTAATATACCAAGACAAGTATCTACAGTAAAGCTCCTAATTAAGAGCTTCCTCCGGATCTTTTTATCTTTTCTGACCCCGACAATCTTGTCATAATAGGTCCTTAGACGAACCCTGGGATCACCTGTGTTATCGAACATTTCGAACTTGGGAGGTTTATACCCCTCGGGAAATTCGATATCCCACTGTATGCACAAATCTTCATAGTTCAAACCTTCTTTTCCTTTGTCGCCTTCAACACCTTGAAGTCGGCTTGTCAACTTATTTAGTTCTTCTGCCATGTTTTTAACGAGCAGGTAATTTTCAGAAGATTCTGGTGCACAAGAGATTGGTTGGGTTGAACGAGGTATAATTTCCACATATATAGGCTTACTTTGATGGGTTCCAGGAACTTGGGTATAGTGATGGTCATTGGTGGAGTTTTGGGTATCGGGAATGAGTGTGTTTGGTAAGTAGTGGTTGGTAGGTACTGAATAGCTTGATGATGATGTTGCGGTGGAGTTGGTATTGGCAACGGATTGACATTTTGTGGTGGAGTTGCATATTGATTTGGTGCGGCAAGATTTTGTATCTGTTGGTTTTGTATGATTTGTAGAGGTATCGGGTTCTTTGTGTTCTTTTGGTGGATATCAGGGACATTGAGGGTGAGTGACAAGTTTGCCAAGTTGCGAACTTGTTCAACTTCTCCTTGTAGTTACAGTATCTTTTATTCCAGTCTCAAGACTAAATCAATTGGGGCCGGAGGATTGCAAGAATTTGAGCTTTCTGCATTCTCAAATTCTCCTTTCTGATGCCACTTAAATCATCCTTTTTTGTCTTTCCTTTGCCCTTTGTGTTTCTTGGAGTAGGAGGAGGTAGAGGGCCTCTAGATATGGTGTGATACGCTGATGAATCCAGTAAGAGTAAACCAACCTAATAGGATGGGAATAAAAATAAAAAATAAGCAAAAACAAAAAGGTAACAAGTTAGTGAGGATTCTGAAACATTTGCAGTATTTAAACACATATTGTGGAAATGTAAATTCGTATCCTATTTTAGGAACTTCATCGTGCCCGAGGTAGGCCTAGTGACAAATAAATTTGGAGAACTTTTGTTGGAAAATCCAGGTTATAACAATAAATTTAGTTTCCTAATTGTGAAACGTTTAATTACCCGAATGTATCAACAGAATCATTTTCTTATTTCTACTAATGATTCTAACAAAAATTCATTTTTGGGGTGCAACAAGAGTTTGTATTCTCAAATGATATCAGAGGGATTTGCGTTTATTGTGGAAATTCCGTTTTCTCTACGATTAATAAATGCTTCATTTCATAATATAAAATAGACGAATCCTAAAATGAGGTACAGGCCAATAAATACCAAGGTACGAACCCTTGGTACAACCTATTTCATGCCTGCTTGCCTCATAACTTACATAGGGACGTATGGGTATATCCCTCTCAACCCAATTAGCACCAAGTGCGGAGCATCCCTGGATTTATTAATAAATTTATTTGTTGGGAACCATTCAAACATCCATTGTGCCTGTTCCTCAGTTCAGGTTGTCGAAGAACTCTACCCATTCTTTGGCGTTTCTGGCTGAGCAAATCTATCTAGAATGTATGTCATCTGCTTGGGGTGATGGAAGGCAATATATTCGTTCCAAGCCCTTCACAAAAATTCTTGATGATATCGAACCTTTTGTAAAGGCTCCAACTACAATAACTATAGCAACAAATGACAACCCTCGAAATGCTTGACCCCTCTTTGACGGCGTTACAGAGCCTAGTAGATATCTGCTATGATCAATGGGACTATTGTATATGTTTGTCCATTAATCCCTTCCATCAAAGTCTTGGCAACCATGGCCAACCTAGTTTGGATTCTTCCCTTTACATAAACTCTGTGATGGATGTGACCCAGAGAAGTGAGAGATATCTCATGATGGTAAGTACGAATAGACTTGCTATTACCATACCTCTCGTACAGATATGCGAAAGGTATGTAAGATTCCTTCAAACATACTAGGTCAACATTCTTCTTCAGCCCCATCATTTTCAAAAATCCTTTTCCCGTATGATTTTCTGGTACGAATAGCCCAGGACAATCCTATGACGACCTAGTTATTTGTTTTAAGAGATATAACCCTATTTCCCCCCATCTATTCTTATATATGTGTTGTTTATGTCTATTGAGTTGTATCGAGTTGGTAGGTTTGGTTCCGAGTAGTTTTGGAGATAAATGAACACTTAATCTCTTAGTTAAAAAGGTAAGTTAGAAAAGTCAATAGGAAGTTGACTTATGAGTAAAAAAATTCAGATTTGGATTTTTATAATTCGATTAGCTTCATTGGGTAAATTTAGACTGAGGAGTGTGTCCATTATGTAATATGGAGGTCCATGGTAGATTTAGGCTTGAATTGGTGAAAGTTAGATGTTTAGAAGTTCTTAGGCTTGAATTCGAGGTTGATTTGGTGTTTTGGTGGTTTTCCGGAGGTTTGACTAAGTTTGGGTAGTGATATATGACTTTTTGGAATTATCGGTTGATGTTCTGAGTGCCTCGGGTGAGTTTTGAGTAGGTTTGGGATGTGTTGCACTCGTTTTTATTATGTTTCAACGTCGTGTGTTCAAGCATAAATAATATCATATTGAACAAATGAACTCCTATTTCTTTTTTGATTGAAGCATTTGATCCATATTCTAACTCCCCAAATACCATAGAATTCGGCCGGCGCTCAACCTAGTAAACCCGACTGAGCAAGCCTATTAGATTTCATTCTGCTCCAACTAGTTCATGAATAGAGAGAGAATGTTAACCCACTTTATCAAAACACTAAGCAAACTTCCATTAGAAACATTCATTTCATATTTGTTAATGACTTCATTCATAGTTTTCAAAATAGTACAAATTTACAAGTTTATGACAAACATGCTTATCAAGTACCAACGTTTCTAGCCTGGACTTCCAACATCAACCACCACCCACAAACAGTCTCCGGAGCCTTTAAATATAATAGAAGAGTAACAGGGAAAGGTTCCAGCTATATCTCAAAACCTGATGAAAAAATATACAAAAGATACATGAAATGATCCCAGGATGGAGTCGGGCTCACCAAGGCTGTTGGGAAGAGAATACCGCTATCCCTGGCCGGTGCCACCTACTGTCGAACCACCTTTATCATTAAACAATACAACGCTCCCGAAAAAAGGGATGTTAGCACCATCGAATAGCACTAGTATGTAAGGCTAAAAGTCCTCTTCCAGAATAGAATAACCATACAAACAAAGAAACATGAAACAGTAAGTGGAGTCAACAACATACAAGCTTCCAATTTACAACATGTAAGTCTTCTAGTTTACGAAAATAAAATAATATATATAATTTTTGGTTGGGAGATCGTTAGCACCAATATGAGTTATACCATTGTCTTTCTTAGAATGGAGTCCGATCACGATCCGATCAGATAGGTCATTCCCTTGGAGACATGTACCACAACAATAATTTCCAGTTTTTGATTCCCAGGACAATACCACTATGTGTGCAGCATGACATCCAGTCACGACCCGATCAGCTAGCCTTCCTTCCCCCATATGCCGCGTGGGTTGGCGTTACCAATCCCCCGTATGCCGTGTGGGTTGGACTTACCAATTACAAATATTACCAAGTTTATCCTAACTAAGGGGAATAACCACAATCCACCCCTACACCGGCACATGTAGTTTCAGGTGTGGGCCTTATGACCCAACCCTTCCTCGGTTTGGTAATGATACTCTGGAAATTTTTTTTGATTTGATATGATATTGCATAAAATTGTAGTATAAATGCAATTATACAAATATAGCATTAATACAACTATGCTTACCTTAATATATTTCACATTTTATAGATTCTAATTAGTATTTCCAGTCACCAACAACAGCAGTATTTCCTTGGCTCATTTTGCCATTCATAAGATTCTTTATTCCTGGCACGGTGGCCGTATTTCATATTTCATATGTTTCACATCGATACCAATTTAAATAACAAGCCATGCAAGTCAAGTTGTCAAGTACACATGAGAGGAAACATGAACCATGGGCAAATAGAGTATTTCCGAAACCATATACCTCAAGTTTATTATCAATAGAACTTTAACCACAAAGGATTCTTCCCAAAGGAATGGGGCACACCAATAAGCAATAAAAACTCACATTGAAATAATTAGCAATAATACACCATTTTATCTTTCAATACTCCTTCCCAGAAATGACATTGCACAGTTTAAACGCATAGATATGTAAGATCTTGAATCACACCAGATATATTTATAAATCAAAGCAGTAATGATAAATGGCCACTTATGGGTGTGAATTGAGCACAAGACCTCTTAGGAAATTATATTTTTGAAGATAGTTCAAGGCTTATTACATAATCTTTAACACATTCCTAATTGACTTATTTCAGTTTTCAAGCATCTTTATAGACTATCAAAAACAAGACATATTCTATCAAGATATTTAGTACACATAAGAGCAACTAGGAGCATTAGGCAAATCGAGTTCTTCTTACCCAATAAGTACACTAACTTCTATTTAAAATGCGACTCAGGGCTATACCATTTTTGTAAAAGAACCACACTTAAACTTACGAAAACGGTATGAAATTCACTTACAGTGGAAAAAGTGTAGCCTACATACCTAGAGTTATCTTTCCTTAAGTTACTATGACTTTCCGGAAATTATAATGATCATAATCTACTTTGAGACAAAACAAAATTGAAAACAAATTAGGAGAGTATTCATGGTTTCTGCTTATTTGAGTATTTTATCAAATACTAGTTGAACATCTTGATTTCAAATCTCTTTTACAAGATTTTCCTCCTTCCCCAACCCAATCTTTACTTATTTATGTTCAACAATCTTCCCACAAACTTAATTTGTACATGCATGTATACATAATACTATTATACCCAAGAATCGTAACTCAATAACCCATCTCACAATCTCTACAATGCCAACACAACCTAGGTTAGGCACCTTGGACTTCAATCACCATCCCATTAATTATCAATACGTAATTCATACTCATATTTCCGTAATAACTCCATATATGTAAGTCTAAGGGTAAAAGATTACCTCTTGTAGACCAAATCTTGAAAGACAACGTTTGGGATGTTCTTGAGATTTTGAAGACATCCTATGAAATCCAATCAAAACAATATTTTAACTAGTGATTGAGAAGTGACATCACCAAGAAAACACACTTAAGAACACACCTTAGGTGTGCAATTGGATGCCTTGGCCGGATTGGGGATGGAGAGGATGCCCTAGTCTTGAAAAATGACTTAAATCCTCTCATTTCCCATTCTTAGGTGTATTTAAAGGTCTACTACTTGTGCACCCGCGCTAAGGCCATGCTAAGGCCACGCTCACGAGGAAGAATACTTCTCAATATGTGTGGCTGCGCTTCCGCCGCGCACCTGGGCGTGCATATGACACATTCCCAGTAAAATGGTCGTAATGTTTTTTATGCACTTCAAAATGACAAACGGTTTGATGCATTGGAAACTAGACTCACAGTGAATTAAATTGATAGGTTGTAATTCACAATACTCTTTATATATATGTAGATATGCTTTTCCAAAGTGAGGTATTGTGCGTTTCTCATTAACAGATTTTGTCTATTATGAAAGTTTCTCATTTAGGTTACACTCAGGCCTCTTCTTGGACCCCACCTTACTTATTATATGACTCATGTACTTATATACCAAATCCAATTCACTTACATCATATCTATAACACATATCATATTATAATTAGTCTACCTGGCACCCTAAAATCCTATATTGTTTCGCAAAATTTTCCGGGGCCTTACCTTCCCCCCCCCCCCCCCCCCCCCGCTTAGGATCATTCGTCCTAAAATGAGAGGTAGAGCCTGATAGAAATACCAAACATAACATATCTCTTTTCTATCCTACCTCAAGTCCCTAAAGTTTGATTAACTCTAAAAAAATTTCAGAAATTTCGTCAGCATTTCCTTTGTAACTAGGCCTATCCACCTATTAGAGAATTACCCAAAACCATCCTAAAAACTCATCCATAACTCGACAAAGGACAACAATGTATATACCCATAACACTAATTCTTTGCATCATAAGAATTACATTATCATAATGATACCTTAACATGGACTGCATATTTTTAGATCATAACACCTATAAGGTACCTTTCAAATAAAAGCTTATGGATATACAATCAAGAGAAAATACCTTATTTCCACAACATACTCGGCCTTTAATGTGGCCTCTTATACCTACAGCCTTCGCCAGAATTCATTCGCGGAAGCAATATCCACCCCAAACCTTAACTAACAAGGATGACAAGTAGATACCCTTCATAGGCCAACTATCCATTACCTCAACTTTCAGTAATTTCCACCGCAATGATGCACAAGGAATTTCCAACTACTTTCTTAGACACAGACATATGAAAACACAAATTACATGGAGAACAATGATGGGGAGATATCATACCCATAGCACGGCCTAATATGAAATACACTAATGCATCGTTCATTATTAACTCACATAAGATCTTTAGGGGAACGTATTGAGAATAACCCATTCACCTTCCTAAACTATTAATCTCTACATGAACTCTCATGTTAATCCTTTGATGACCTTCCACAATTACTCTAAGAGGTGATATCATAAACTGACCATAAAATTACCTATTAAATATATGGGATCACATGGGGATACTTCCTCTTTGACATGTTTGAACTTTCAGTACCCAATATATTTAATACAATAAGGAGCAATGGAGTTCCAGATCAGGCTGGAATTATGCAGCAATCCATTAAGGCACTGAACAGAGTACTTCCTGAAGTTTTATGCTAAGGGACATGAAAATTATAATTAGCAATGCTGAAAGGGTTAACCATTGTGACGACATTAATATTTAGACAAATGATGCATATTGGTAACTAGTACCTTGGCAATAGGAATCACAAGAGAAATATTCGAGTGCGTGACCCAGCCATCTCCTGCAGTGTAGGGAAAATCCAGTTATCAAGAATAAGAATGTTCTGGCACCTTGAATACGATATGGGCTTCAAAAAAAAATATGACGTTGAATTACACTCCTAGTATTAACTGACACAAGGAGTCTATTCCAGAAGCCCCTGAGGATGATAAGAAGTTGAACACTTCTGAGATTATCATGTTCCAAACAGCTTAACCCTTTTATGATAATTGATCCTATATGAGTGAATTAAAGATATGACCACTTGTCTTCCAAATCGATACGCTCATGATATGTTCAAAAATCTAAAGGCATCTAATCTCAACCTTTCACGAGTGGAACCACAAAGCTAGGACATCGTAAAATTGGGATGAAATCATGTATTGGTTAGAGGGGTTCTAATAGTTAACATGATGCTCTGGGAAGAAAGACAAATAACACTCCTGTCTAGCAAAGAAGGTGAAATACCAAGGGTAGCAAAACTCCCCACACATAACAATGACATACTCAAGGATTCTAGAAGTCTAGTGTGTAAAAACAACCAAACCCAATGAAATAGGATACAATAATCACGGAAGGTTTGCAGATATTCATAATGAGTTCTCCATGGATTTTGACTTGGGAAATACCCAGATGCTAATGAAAGAAAGAAAATCATGAGAAAAAGTCATTTTGCTATGATAACCCCCAAAGGTGCGCTTGATCTTGATGGAGATCCTAGTAAGGGTCTTTCTGAGAAGGGAAGTGTTTAAATGACACATAGAAGGATATGTTCTCTCGTGGTTATCGAATAAGTATTGAGAAACTACCACAATGAATTCACTAACCAAGGACCACAATTAACACATGTTGCGGAGGTATAAATAGAAAATAATCATTTGTTATGAGTTGGACATGTTGCTGGTATACTAACTTCAAAACTACAATACAAGACTACATCATGGGTGACCACAATACTAGGAACCAAGTGAGCTACTTGCTACAGGATATCCCAAGTGGACATGAATGTTATACTAAGATAGGACACAAGATATTCCTATGACGAGGACGTGAGAATCTCAATTTTCAGAGAGACTGTATGCACACAATGACCATTTTTATTCACATGAACTTATGTGATAGGTGTTAAGGTATACTCTTATGTTCTAGACATTAAGAAGCTTTTATTATGATAATCATAAGAGAGTAGAGTGATTGTTCAAACCATATAAGCCATATGCATAAGTGAGTATAAGAGTGACTCAAGAAGGATCACAAAATCGGGATTCCTTACACAGAACTTGACACCATATTGGTAAACTTTACGACAGTTTATACATAGAAACAAATGAGCAGACGTTGTCCATTAAAAAGATTTTTGTAACAAAATTCATCGGAAGTATTCCCTTGTTAAGAATTTATGAAAGAAATGGGGAAGTATTAATCCTAGAGTCACAACCCTATTCAATGACATATCTATAGAACTTAATTCCACAAGAGGATGTAAATAAGAGAATTTGTGATAGAGAGGATTCATGAACAGTACAGCTCCTTCATGGAGTGAAACACATATGTCTTTGTGACTCGCGTCATATTAAGACCATAAGTACTCTTCAATATGGATGTACATATACAACAAGAGTACGTTGGTTGTCTTAAGTAGTGACTTACATGGTGAATTTCGGTTGATAGGGCAATAACTTAATCGATACCCCTCGACTCTACATCTGTAACATACATTGGTAACATACTAATATACTACATGATCCAGTGGTGTAGAGACATTAATAGGAACAAGGGTACGCCCTTTAGCAACATGTTCTATCAATCCCTCCATGGATCGATAAATTCTCATAACAAACACTTGGGCGACCTCCCTCAGATTCAATGGTGCGGTCATTCCCTCTTTACCACTTCAAAAATCAGGAATTACTTGTCTTGAGATTAAGACATAGAATGAAAATTATCTCCCTATCTTGAGCTCTACTGCACGATCTGGAGTATCAAAGAAGGGTGAAACTCCTAAATGTCTGAATAGCCTCTAACTTAGATGTGGTCGACTACACACCGATAAGAAGGATTCTACTAGACACGACTCCAAGACATCCTAGAACACTTTAAAACTTTGGGCTCCGATACCAAATCTTGTCACGTCCCAAAAACCGTAGTTCGCGACCGGCTCTCAACCAAGTAAACTCGACTCAGCGAGCCTATTAGATTTCATTCTACCCAAACTAGTTCATGAATAAAAAGAGAATGTTAACCCACTTTATCAAAATAATAAGCAATCTTCCAATAGAAACTTTCACTTTATTTGTCTTAATAAATTTATTCATAGTTTTCAAATTAGTACAAGTTTAATGAGAAACATGCTTATCAAGTACCAATATTTCTAGTTTGGACTCCCAACATCAACCACTAACCACAAACAGTCTATGGAGCCTCTAAATACAATTGAAGAGTAATAGGGAAACGTCGGAAACAAGGCTCTGACTATGCCTCAAAACGTGATGAGAAAATGAACAAAAGATACACTAAATGACCCCAGGATGGAGCAGGGCTCACCAAGGCTTCCGGGAAGAGAATACCACTATCAATGGCCGGTGCTGCCTACTATGTAACCACCTGTATCATTCAACGATATAGTGCCCTGGCAAAAAGAACATTAGCGCCGGCGAATAGCACTAGTGTGTAAGGCTAGAAGTCCTCTTCATGAATAGAATAACCATACAAACAAAGAAACATGAAACAGTAAGTTG
The DNA here is from genome assembly GCA_034376525.1 of Nicotiana benthamiana. NCBI lineage: Eukaryota > Viridiplantae > Streptophyta > Magnoliopsida > Solanales > Solanaceae > Nicotiana > Nicotiana benthamiana. The sequence continues at coordinate 71,079,937 of CM067326.1, forward strand.
AGTCAACAACATACAAGCTTCCAATTTACAACATGTAAGTCTTATAGGTGATGAAAATAAAATAATATATATAATTTTTGGTTGGGAGATCTTAAGCACCGATATGAGTTATACCATCGTCTTTGTTAGAAAGGAGTGTGATCATTACCCGATCGGCTAGGTCGTCCCCTTGGAGACATGTACCACAACCACAATTTCCAGTTTTAAATTTCCAAATTTTGATTCCAAGCTCAATACCACCACATGTGCAGCATCACATCCAATTATGGCCTGAACGGCGAGGCTGCCTTCCCCCATATACCATTTGGTTTGGTGTTCACAATTTACAAATATTACCATGTTCATTCCAATTAAGGGGAATAACCACAATCCACACCAATACCATCACGTGTAGTGTCAAGTGTGGGCCATATGACCCAACCTTCCTCAGTTTGCTAATGGTACTCCCAAAAATATTTTTGATTTAATTTGATATTGCTCACAATTGTAGTATAAATGCGATTAGAAAAATATAACATTAATACAATTATGCTTACCTTAAGATCTTTCATATTTCATAGATTCCAATTAGTATTTCTATTCACCAACAACAACAGCATTTCCTTGGCTCATTTGGCCATTCACAAGATTCTTTATTCCTAGAACTGTGGCTGTATTTCATATACACATGTTTTATATCGATATCAATTTTAACAACAAGACAAGCAAGTCAACATGTCAAGTACACATGTGGGGAAACATGAACCATTGGCATATAGAGTATATCCAAAAGTATATACCTCAAGTTTATTAGCAATGGAACTTTGAACACAAAAGATTCTTCCTAAAGGAATGGGGCACACCAACAAGCAATAAAAACTCACATTGAAATCATTAACAACAATACACCAGTTTATCTTGCAATACTCCTTCTCAAAAATGATGTTGCATAGTTTAAACATATAGATATATAAGATCTCGAATCACACCAGATATACTTATAAATCAAAGCAATAGTGATAAAAAACCACTTAAGGGCGTGAATTGAGCACAAGATCTCTTAGGCAATTATATCTTTGAAGTTAATTCATAACTGTTAGGCCGAGGCTTATTGCATAATCTTTGACACATTCCTAATTCACTTATTCTAGTTTTCAAGCATCTTTATTGACTATCAACAATAACACATATTCAATCAAGACATTTAGTACGCATAAGAGCATTAAGTAGATCGAGTTCTTCTTACCCAATAAGTTAACTTCCATTTAAAATGTGACTCAAGCCCATACCATTTTGGTAAACAAATCACACTTAAACTTATGAAAACGATATGGAATTCACTTCCGAGAGAGAATGTTTAGCCTAAATACATCGATTGAGCTTTTCTTAAGTCACTACGACTTTCCAGAAATTATAGCGATCCCAATCTACTTTGAGACACTACAAAATTGAACACAAATTAGAAAGGTATTCATGGTTTAAGCTAATTTTAGAATTTTATCAAATTCTAGTTGAGCATCTTGATTTCAACCCCAACCCAATATTTACAAGATTTTATTCATTCCCCAACCCAATCTTTACTTATTTATGTTCAATTACCTTCCCACAAACTTAATTTGTACATGCATGTATACATAATACTATTACACCCAAGAATCATATCTCAATGACTTATCTCACCATCTCTACAATACCAACACATCCTAGGTTAGGCACCTATGGCTTTCAATCACCATCCATGAGCATAATAACTCCATATATGTAAGTCTAAGGGTAATAGATTACCTCTCGCAGACCAAATCTCGAAAGACAACTTTTGGGATGTTCTTGAGATTTTGGAGAATTCCTATGAAATGCAATGAAAACCATGTTTTAACTAGTGATTGAGAAGTGAAATCACCATGAAAACACACTTAAAAACTCACCTTAGGTATGCAATTAGATGCCTTTGCCGGATTGGGGAAGGAGAGGATGCCCTAGTCTTGACAAATGACTTAAATCCTCTCATTTACAGTCCTTAGGTGTATTTAAGGATCTTCTACTAGCGTGCCCGCGCTAAGGCATCGCTCACGAGGAAGAATACTTCTCAATATGCATGGTCGTGCTTCCGCCACGCACTTGGGCGTGCACATGCCACATGCCCAGTAAAATGGCCATAACCTTTTGCATACACCTCCAAATTACAAACGGTTTGATGCGTTGGAAACTAGACTCACAGAACTTTTATTGGATAGATTTTAATTCGAAAAATATTTATATATATGTAGATATACTTGTCCAAAGTGAGGTCTTGTGCGTACTCATTAATAACATTAGCCTATTATGAATGTTGCCATCTGGCTTACACTTAGGCCTCTCCTTGGACCCCATCTCACTTATTATATGACACATATGCTTGTTTACCAATCAAATTCACTTACATCATATCTATTGCACATAACATATTATAATTAGTCTGCCTGGCACCCTGAAATCCTGTATTGTTTCGCAAAATATCTCGGGGCCTTACACGTATCGTAATTACGGACCCGTAGTAAAATGAATCATCGAATTTGGACATCGTATGAGGATTTCATGGTCATTTTACTAAGAATTAGGTTGCCAGATTTTTTTGAATAATTAAAAAATTGTCATTGACGGCGTATTTATAAATCTGTACTATTTGCAAATATTGAAACAAACATATCTCTTTTATTATAATTTCAAACTGAGTGATTCAAAAGCCTAAATTGACAAGAATTTCACAATCAATCCATTAGATGCATAAAAAATGACTTTCAAAATTGTTTGGTATGAGAAATGAGGTAGAATATCTAGCAAAAAATATATAATAAGGGTTTGTTTATTCGGTCATATTTTGAGTTGGGGAGCTTGGATTTGGGCAATGTTTTAGGTGATTTTCACCATATGAATTTGTGTAAGTGTTCTCTATTCGGTTTTGGTTAAATTTCATAATCCATCTTCTTTTTTGGGATTTGATTGACGATTTCAATGTGAAATTGATAGAGTTAGGGCTTAAGTTTTGGAGAGTTTTAGATAGGTATTTGAGGGTCCAAACGGAGTCCGATTTTGAAAAATTTTATATGGTTGGACTTAGGAATGATGAGGATTTTTATTCTACCAATTTTTAGTGAATTTGAGATGTGGGCCCGGGGTCCATGTTTTAGTCGATTTTGGATTTTTGGCCTATATTTGTAGTTTTTATTGTGGAACTCAATTCTCTGTTGATAATATTATTCTAATTATGGTTCGATTCGGATCTCTTGGAGACCGAGTCGAGGGACGAGGACATCCCGGAGTAGCATTTTATGCTATTAAGGTAAGTAACAGTTTTAACTCTGGCTTTGAGGGTATAGCCCAGGAGAAATTGATATCTTGTGATTGTTTAGTGGTGATACCCATGCTAGGTGGCGGGCGTGTGGATGTGAATTGCGAGGGATTGAGACTTGGTCCATACCGTGAGGCTGTTAGGCCTAATGGCTGTTATTTGTGGTTATGTATTTACTTGTTGTTGAACTAGTTTTCCTTCATGTTTGAGATCATGCTTAGCCTTTATTCATTCTCATGTTATTTGTAGTCAATCATTGAAATTATTGTACATGTTTACCTCAGTCTCTATTTTTTTCTAATGTGTTGTGATACTTGATGTGGGATGTGTTCCCTTATTTGTTGATGATGGTGAGGTTAGTGAGGTACATGATATAGTAAGGCCGAGGGCCTAGATATGAGGATATTAATACCATAATGCATGAGTTATCCGCGTAGCACGTGAGTTGACCGTGTGGGTCCAGGTATTGATCCATAGCACGTGAGTTGATCATGCAGATCCAAGTATTGATATGATGGCACATGAGTTTTTCATGCTTGGCACTTAGGATTTTGGATCCCCTCCCGAGTGTTGAGTGTATTGAGTGTTGAGTGTAGAGAGTGAGTGATGAGTTATGGAGTGAAATTGTTGTGAGGTTGCATTTAGTTTTGCTGTTGCTGCATTTATATGTTAAATTTCCTTGTGGCATTTACTGAGTTATGGAATTTACTTGTTTATTCCTGTTATTTTTAAAATTGTGAAAAATAAATAGTTGGATTGTTTTGCTTAGCTCGTCCCTAATGTTCAGTTCCATAGTTATTTCTATTACTACTGAGGTGGTTGTACTCATACTACACCCTACACTTTTTGTATAGATCTAGGTGAGTTAGATCCCGTCGATCGTTGAGTTCAAGCCGGCTATCTGTGGAGATTCCAAGATAGCTGCTAGTGCCCGCATGACCTTGCTACTCTTTTTGTCATTTCTTATATTGGACAGTTAGACAGTTTATATATCGTAGTTCATAGTTTTAGATGCTCATGACTTAGTGATATTCTGATGTTTGGGACTCGTTTCCATATTTTATATTGATTATATTCAAAGTTGATTTAGTGCGAGAAATTTAACTGTTGAAATTTTTTTATTAAATTCTTATAATCGATTTAATAATAATATTTTGGGAAATTGGCTTCCCTTGTAACACCATAGGCGCCATCACGACCTGGGTTGAATTTTGGATCGTGACATGTCCCAAGTCAACCCCCCAAGCCCTCCAATTTCGTACTCTCCACTGCACCGTTGATCGATTAGTTTTACTGCAAATAAGCCTTTCCGAATTAAAGGGTAGTAAATAGGAAGAGAGCAATCACTCATTAAAGTGTGGCTATAGGATTTGATACGCATGAGTGGAATATAATGTGGAGAATGATTTATGGAACAATTAATAACGTGTATTCAAGTATTTGCATGTAGGAAAAATTAATAAATACAGAATTAAATAATTGAAAATAAGTCATTGGGAAAAGAAAACGAAAAGACAATTCAGTTTTTCAAAAAATAAAAGAAATCATAAATGATTGAAAGTAAACGGTTAATTTCAGATAAGGGGAAAAGGTACGTGGGATAGAACATGGTTAGACTAATTCATAAAAATAAGTTTGCTATGGTAAGAGCCTAGAGTATTTGATAACTAGGGATTTTGACGTGTTTCATGCTCCTTCTTGATTATGCTTTGATTATAAATTCTTACAAAATAGTCCTAAAAGGCTCATAAGTTATGCTTGATTGCAGGTTTGATCGACAAAGTGACGAAATATCAAAGATCGGCTCAAAAGGAATGCAACCTGCTCAAGTATATAAAAGAAGGTAAAACTCAGGAGAACAGGCCTAGCGCGACCGCACTACTTTTTATGCAGTCCGCACTAGAGAGATTCAGAGAGTAAGAAATTAAGGCTTCCAGCAATGCAGCGACACTCCATTATATGTGGTCCGCGATAAAGGCTCCATGGCCGCACTACCATAATCTGCTGTCCGCGGAAGAGAAGTTCAGAGAGATGAAATATGCTCAGGTTCAAGTCATCGCGGTCCGCGATCATTATTGTGCAGCCGCATTCGAGACCTCCATGGCCGCAATCCATTCTGCACGGTCTGTGGAGCCTGAGTTTAGAGAGCCAAGATTGCAAGTCCAAGAGCCTAGTGCGGTCACAGTCCATTTTGTGCGGCCCACACTGACCCCGTAGGGGCAGTTTTTTCCAATTTAGTTTAAATAGAACATTTTTTCCATTTAGGGTATCAGACATTTTAGAACGTCAGCTGCGCTCGTGAGAAGACCATCTGTAGCCATTTTTGGCATTTTTACTTCGCTTCTATCATTGATTCTTTATATTTAGCTTAGCAATTAATTGATATGTCTTTATCTTCTTCTATTTCTCCATTTTCTTTTTCAAGCATGAGTAGATAAACACATTTGCTAGGGTTAAAGCTAAACACTATTGACTATGGGTGTTTGTTATTTAGGTCAATTTTATGGTTTAATTTATGAAATGGTGGTTGCAAACACTGGTTTGTTCTAAGTTGACTTGGCTCTTCTTGAAAAAGAGAGCCCAAGACTCCAAAATTGACCCAACAAGGAATTGGGATGGACTCAAGAGAATTGATAGTCCCAATTAATGGGTTAAAGCTTGAAAGAGTAATTACCCGACTTTAACCCTAGTTTCTTGAGCAAATTTTCCTACCCATTTGATCTTGAGAAAGTCAATTGGTCAAAATCACTCTCTCTATCGAGAGGTGTGAGAGTGGGTAAAATCTTGCAACGGTTCTAGCATATTTCCCCAATCATGTCAAATGTGCCTTAGAGGCAATTACCCGTCAATTAGCCACCTAGGTTAAACTCACTACCCTAGTATCTTTTAAACTATTAGATACAAATCTTAGCAATTTTCACTTAGCATAAGTAGTATAATTAGTAGTTGATAGTATTAGATTGTTAAAGAAAACCCAAAACATGATGAGAAGATCAATTAAGAACAAACTCATAATCTAAGCTAGATAGATACTTAACTCCAATTTTATCTCTGTGTGGATTCGATCCCGTCCCAAAATCAAGTAAAAGCTATTGCGACCCTCTCTTGCTAATCATTAATAGTGCGGAGTTGGATGCAATCAACTTTTGGCGCTATTGCTGGGGTTCTAACAATTTTAGCTATCTATTTAGTTAGTTTTGTGTGTTGTTCTCCTTTCCTTCTTTGTTACTTATTTGTTTATGTCAATTATTCTGGTACCAAATGGCTATAAATGCTAATGACCCTCTTGGAAACGTGATAGAATTGGAGGAGGTAGATGATCTTGAGCAAGATGAAGTGCCTCTAGCACCTCAAGAACAAAGGAGAGGCCGGAATGCCAATGCAAAGTCTATTCTAAATGATAATATTCCAGACCCTCCTCCCCCACATCCAAGAGCGTCTCCTGGAGTATTGTCAAATCAAGGGTATGCGAGGGCTATTGTCCCTCCCCGAATCCGGGCGGGGAATTTTCAAATAACCAATGTGTTGTTGACCTTACTTGAGCAACGTGTGTACTTCATGGGCACTGCGGATCAAAATGCCTACAAACAACTAAAGGGGTTCATAGATACATGCTGGTGGAGCAAGCAAACGAATGTGCCAGAGGATGTGCTGAGATTGAGACTTTTCCCGTTCTCACTTTGGGGAAAGGCATTAGACTAGCTCGAGAGACTCCCCAACCATTCCATCATAACTTGGGTTGAGTTGGCGGATAAATTTATTGACAAGTTCTTCTCACCGAGTAATATGGTGGCACTTCGGGATGAAATTTTAGCTTTCAAGAAAGGGCCAACGGAACCACTACACTCAAATTTGGGAATGGTATAGGACCATGGTGAAAAAGTTCTTGAATTACGATATGATCGAGGCGATGATTCAACAAACTTTTTGTCGGGGCATCAACACCACAAATCAATGCATTATGAAGCAATTAAGCCGAGGGAAATTTTATGAAACTTTCTTATGACGAGGTATGTAGTGTACTTGATCAGATGCCCGACACTTCTTCAGCATGGCAAAGTAGAGAAAATGTACCCCAAGGTGACCCTACGGTCATTAATTTGCCCAAGGAATTGCATGATCATGTTCAAGCTATTGTCGAGCTCACTACTACTTTGAACCAATTGGCGAAGGAATAGCTGCAACAACTCCAAAATCCACGCCAAGTCAACGCCATGGAAGGTGTCAATATGCTTAAGAGAATACAAAGAGGGATAACAATCTCAAGATGACATTGATGGTGGTGGTTTTTCAGATGAGAGTTGTGATGATCAAAGCAAGGAGGTTCAGTATGTTAACAACTGTAAAGGCAATAAAGGCAACTCTTCAAACCAATAATGGCAACCTAAGGAAATTGGGGTAATCAACAACAAGGTGATGAACAATCTATAACAAGGTTGTGGCAATTGGAACAACAACAATCAACAATAAGGGGGTGGAAATTAGAACAAAAACCAAAATATAAATTGGGGTAACCAAAACAACAACCAAGGAAATTACAGTTATTGGAGCAAAAACAACAATCAAGGCGGGTGGACAACAATGGGAACCAAGGCAACCGTGGGCAAGGCTTTCAAAGGCCCCCAATATACCAACAACTGAGCAATCCACCCTCTTTTCCTTCTCAAGGTCCTAGTTCTTCTAGAAGTGATATGGGCATAACTTAAAGTATGTTTGAACAAATGATAAAAAAGAACAAAGATTCCTATGCTCAAATGGCTTCACACAATACCTCCATCTAGAACTTGTAGGTACGACTAGGCTAAATCTCTCATGCTTTGAACACTCGCCCTAAGAGTGCTCTACCAAGTGATACAGTAGTGAACCCAAAGGGCGAGAACAACAATCATATTATGGCGATTACAACGAGAAGTGGGAGAGGTGGTGATGTGAATGCCTCAAGAGAAAAGCAAGTTGTAGATGATGATGTTGAGTTGCGAGATGATGAGAGACCTTTGATTGTTGATGATGTGGTTGAAGAAAACGTGAACAATGATGTGAGGATTGACATAGATGAAGCCGAGGTAGAAAACATGATGTCATGAACCCGTCTAGGGAAGACGTGATTGACATGCCCAAGTCGGTTGTGCCAAAAGCCAAGGCACCCTTGCCTAGACACCTCTACCTTATCCTAAAAGGATCGCGAAGCAAAGAAATGATAATCAATTTAAGAAGTTCATTGATCTCATGAAGAGCTTGTCCATAAATTTGCCTTTGGTGGAGGCCCTTGAAAAAATGCCAGGCTATGCAACATGAAAGATTTGGTTACAAAGAAGAGGTCTAGGGATTATGAAACAATAAAGATAACTCACCAAGTAAGTGCGATAGTGCATTCAATGGCACTGAAGCTTGAAGACCCTAGAGCTTTTGCTATCCCTTGTACTATTGGAAGTGCGGACATTGCTAGAGCTTTATGTGACTTGGGAGCTAGTATCAATTTGATGCCATACTCAGTTTTCAAGACTTTAGGTATCGGGCAACCTACACCAATTTCAATGAGGCTTCAATTGGCAGATCGATCAATGAAGCGACCCTTGAGAATTATTGATGATGTGCTTGTCTAGGTGGACAAATTCATATTACCGGCCGACTTTTTCATTTTTTATTGTGAAGTAGACTATGAGGTTCTGTTTATCTTAGGTAGACCTTTCCTTGCAACAGAGAAGGCATTGGTTGATGTTGAAGTAGGTGATCTCACTTTCTGAATGGGTGATGAAAAATTCATCATCCATGTTTGCAAATCCATGAAGCAACCCAATAGAACCACGGTATTCTCACTTGTAGACCTTGTCACAGCTGTAATCATGGATGATACCGTTGCTATGATCAATGTGGAGGATCCTCTTGAGGCCGTGCTGTTAAATATGGATGTCAATATGATGCAAGCAGAGTGGAGTGCATGAATGCCCCATATGGGATGGGCTCTTATTCTTATGAGCCGAGAAAATTGTCTTTGGTTCTTGAAAACCGGAAAACTCCACTAACAAAGCCATCAATTGAGGAGCCATCATTGTTGGAGTTGAAACCACTTCCTCCACACCTTAGGAAAGAATTCTTGGGCTCAAATTCTACTTTACCAGTTATTCTTTCTTCTTGTCTTACTAACATGCAGGTTGAGGGCACTTTGGTAGTGCTTCAAAAGCGAAAAATGGAAATATGATGGACACTAGCTGACATTCAGGGAATAAGCCCTTCATTTTGCATGCACCAAATTATCTTGGAGGATGATTTAATGCCTTCCTTAAAGCATCAAAGAGGATTGAACGAGACTATACAAGAGGTGGTGAAGAAAGAGGTGATCAAATGGTTAGATGCGCTGACTGAATTCAGGGATCCACCAGGACAATGCTGCCTCTTTTCTGTCAAGAATCTCAAGCAGAATCAAAACACAAGAACAACATCTTGGCCCCCTTTTGTTAGCTATCTTCAATTTAGCTTTCTTTGGAACCAATGTCAAAGCAAAGTTGAAGATGGTTCCCTCAAACGTCAAATGGTTTTTGCATATTTTTGTAGGGTCTTTTTACATGTTGTTTGGTGTAGAATTTTATGTATATGGAAGACTAACTTCCAAACCAACTCTATTGTAGAATTAGGTTTTCTTGTACTTTTTTTATATAGTTGACCTAGGCTCACTTCACTATGGTTTTTTATATTTAATTGGCTACCATTGTGGGACAGTCAATAGGATCATCATTATAGGTCTAACTCATCATAACATACAGAACTCACCTGAATATCATAGTTGAATAATCAGGCGTCCTTGTACCATATTTCTCAAGGTCAGGTTTATGGCCCCTCCTTTGCTGTACTTTATGTTTTATATATATAAATCAGCCCTAGGCACCATGAATAGTGGATTTATTTAAAAAATTGGTTAGATGCTGAGGTTGGGTGACCCATTTATGATAGCTCATGGACTACTCCAGTGTAATGCGTACCGAAGAAGAGTGGTGTGATTGTGGTGCCCAATGACAACAATGAACTTATTTCTACTTGGATGGTTACTGATGGAGAGTATGTATGGTTACCGGAAGCTAGACAACATTACCTGAAAGGAATATTTCCCATTTCCATTCCTTGACCAAATGCCAAATCGTCTTGCGGGGCGTGCTTTTATTGCTTTCTTGATGGCTTTTCAGGGTAAAACCAAATTTTAATTGCCCCGGAGGATCAAGAGAAGACAACTTATACCAGTCCGTATGGCACATTCGCTTTCTCTCAGATGTCGTTCGGATTGTTTAATGCTTCAGCGACCTTCCAATGATGCATGATGGCTATTTTCACCGACATGGTGGAAGATATCTTGGAGGTATTCATGTAGGATTTCAGTGTGGTTGGATATTCCTTCGATGAGTTTTTGGGTAATTTGGATAAAGTGTTGGCCCGGTGTGAAGACACAAACCTTGTACTCAATTGGGAAAAAAACCAATGATTGTGGTGGCATTTCTAAAGAAGAGAATTTTCATAAGGTTTGGCACTCCTCGTACGATTATTAGTGAAGAGGGGTCTCATTTTTGCAACAAAACTTTTGAGACATTGCTTTCCAAGTACGGTGTTACTCATATGATTTCTACCACCTATCATCCTGAAGCAAGTTGCCATGTGGAAGTTTCCCATAGGGAAATCAAGAGTATCTTCTCAAAGACTGTCAATGCCAATAGGATCGATTGGTCAAAAAAGTTGGATTATGCTCTATGGTCTTACGGGACCACTTACAAGACCCCAATTTGTAAAGACCCTTCATATTTCTAGCCTAAAATAATATCGGGTAGGTCCCTGTATTTTTATAACTGTAGAATTTTTTCGTGGTGAGAAAGCTCATCGTAGGTCGAACCTTTTGAGTGAGAAGTACCCCCGAATTAGAAAGATAGAATTTTCCAGAATTGGGCGTTATGCGACGCACTATGTAATTCCATAACGTGTACGCGGACCGCATAATGGTTGCATACCTGGGCAGACCACTGCCCAATTGGAGGATAACTATGCGGTCATGAATGCGATCGTATTCTGGTTTTGTAGACCACATAGTTACCGCATTCTTGTTCATTGACTTTTGGTGGGGGAGGTTCTGCGACGCACTATGCGATCGCATAACGTGTATGCGGACTGCATAATAGTCGCATACCTGCACAGTGTGTTTTTAACTTTAGCCCATTCTTTTAAGGCCATTCCGTGACCGGTCTGTTGATCGCATGTCAAGAATGCGATCACATTCCTGACTGCATTTCGCATCGGGGCTTCTATTTTTTTTATTTTTTCAATCCGACCCCTTCTTCAATAAAAACCACCAACCCTTCATTTTAACCCATTTTTGAACAGAACTAGAGAGTGGTGAGAGAGGATTCTTGAGAGAAAAAGTCTTACCTCTACCAATTTAATTTTCAAAGTCACCTAGACCTGAATATTTTGAGTAAATATCTTCATCATTGATCTTGAAGGTGAAATCCCCAACCCTTTTTCATTGGTTTTCATATATAAACAAAAAGGGGGTTCTCATGAATTGATTCTTGAATATATAAGTTGAACCATACATACATGTTCTTTAATACCTAAAATCTAGTAAGAGGAATAGGGTAGGAGTAAAGATCTGCAATAAGGAGGGGTTGATAAACTAAGTAATTTCGGGTTTTATTTGAAAATTTCATCTCTAAGATATATGTATTAACTTGTGAACTAGATTGACGATACTAGGCAGTCGGTGAATTGAGAGTTGGGGTTAAAAGGAAATTCGAATCCAGGTATGTATGGCTAACTTTAACCTTTGTAAAGTCGCCACGTTTGGTGTACGAGTAATTGGTATGTGTTACTTATGTGGTGTGTTTTTAAATTTTGGTTGTTTCACTGGTGTTAAGGCAAGATGGCCTATTTCATGATTCTTGTGATTAATATGCCATAAACATTATTGGTTAAATGTTCCGATAAGATGGCGTGAATAAATGGAAACAAACCAAGTGTATGTGTAAATGTGTTTATGTGGTAAGTGTTGTAATAAATGATAGAAGGAAGTCATACTTGAAGCAATTGAAACAACTATGGTATTATCATGGATGACTTGTCGTGGGAAATTATCGTTGTGACTTGAATTGTATACGGGATGTTGTATATGATGGCAATGGTGCTTATGTTAATGAAACTCTTTGTGAATTGTTATTGTCTTTGTGAAATAATATTCTTTATGTCCTGAAGCCATGCGATTGAACTGTGGAGAATAGTTATTGTGTAAAATATGATTATCCGGTGGAATTGGGTTGCACGCGGCAACACAAAATGATAAATTATGGGTTGGGGTGATATGGGTGGATGAGGTAATAAGGATGGCCGAGGTAATAAGGATGGAATGTGATCATTATCACAATTGAAATAAAAGTTTGTGAAATCATTGATATAATGAAATGATGTTGAAAGGGGAAAATGAGAGATTTTGAAACTTGTTGGCCTTGGTTGTTTCTTTCATATGCATTGATTGTTGATTCTATTACAGTTCGTTATCTGTGTATTGATTGATTTTACTTGGGGTAAAGTTTGTTCATACATATTAGTACAATTCAAATGTACTGAAGTCCCTTTGGACGGGGGCGCTACATTCTTGTTGTGATTGTAGGTGGTTCTATAGCAAGTACTAGAGACCACCGACAGTAGCACCTCCTCCATTTTTCGTCAGTTGTATTGGTGAGCCCCCTTACCTTTTGACGCCATGCGTGGCTCATGTCGCTATTCTTCCTGGAGTCTTATTTTTGTTTTTGTGTATGGTATAGCCAGAGCCTTGTTACTGGAAAGTGTTGTAACATGCTTTTCTATCCCTAGAGGCTCCATAGACAGGAAACATGGGTTATGTACTTATGTATCTGGGCAGTATAACTTGTAGATCACGTAAAGTAATAATGTCTGTTATTATATCTTGTAATAATGTGTTTAATTATAAAGGGCTATTTCACTTGAATAATGAGTATTGGAATCACGAAGTAACACGTGGTACAGGAAAGGCACCCAGGTCCGCTTGACTGGGGCTACCCAATCGAGCACAGGTAGTGTCCCTCGGTTTTAGGGCGTGATAAACTTGGTATTAAAGCCTATGGTTTTAAAAGGGTCTTAAGATGTCTCGGAGTCATGTCTAGTAGAGACCTTCTTATCGATGTATTGTCGACCACGTTTATAATTAGGGGGCTACATGGACATTTAGTAATGTTACCTTTCTTCAACACTCCAGATCGTGTGATAAAGCTTGATGATAAGATTGTTCTCTAACTCGTGCACAGAGATTCAAGGTAAATTTAAAACGCTCTTTCGTCTATTTCAAGTAATGTTGCCATATGAAATGACCAATGGGCAAAGACTTGGATATTAAGGAGATGACATGTATCTTGTTGAATGAATGGTAGAGACATATAGTATAAGTACATAGTACCATGAATATAATTTATTTGAGAAAATTGTTAAAAGTGATTACCCACCCAACGAGGCATTGATCCAATAAATGAGACAAGCTCAAATGGCACACGTGGATAGTGCGAGAAGCATGTATATGGTCCTAAGGTGTAAAAGAAAATTTGTTATATAAGCATGTGATATAGAGGGGAGAGGGAATGACCAAGAGAGAGTGCAGGTCTCACACATGAGGTAAGAAGTTATAAAAGGAGACTCAATTTAACCCAAGATGGGAATACCCTTATACCACGAACATTATAAGAATCCAGCAATGTACGTGGTTGTATTACACACCTTAAGAAAATTGACTCGAGGAATTGGAATCCCAGGCCTGTGTAGCTAAATAAGAGTAGTAGACTTAAATATCCCTAATAGTTGAACATATATACGAGGGATGGAGGCATGAGACGTATGTCCTTAAAGTTTCTAAATTCATGAGTTGTATTAAAATCCAGAACTTCACCCCAAGTGGGGGAGGAAGGGCCATCGTGAGGCTACTTAAATACAATGAAGCAAGAGTGAGACCATGTAGCTATGATGTTTGAACATTTTGTTGAATACGTGTAGTCTAGAAAAGAGGTAATGGGTGACATGACTCTATGAAAAGATATGATAATGATAGAAAACTAGTACCCCAAGGAGGTGGAAGGTTAAGGAAGGTAAATTATTCACACATGGCTTTGTGAATGATAGGGTCAACAATCCTAAAAACTAAGTAATGTTTGTAAAGAGATTTTATACTCGTTACAAGGTCAAGAACAATGGAACCTAAGGAAGTATTATAGGTCAAATGTAAAGATTGTGAGTTGTTAGAATGGTTTAATTATAGATTTTCGAGTTAACCGAAGTTCCAAGGCATTAAGAAAGGCTGAAAGAGTGGGATAAATAAATGTGATGTTGTAATAACCCAAGAGGGTGTTTGTGCTCGATGGAGAGCCTCTAAAGAATCATACAAACAAATAAGTTTTAAGTGATATGCGGATTAACAATATTACCCACGGATATCCCAATAAGAGTTAAGACGTGAGCGGGATGAAATATAACATGAAGATGAGTGCATGTCTATTCACTGGCTTGGGAAGAATGAGGCAAGCAAAATAGGGAGAAAACCTATAGATTGAGATGGTCATGGTTATCATAAAATATCTGACATCAAAATGGTGGACTCGCTTAGAGCATAGGTGTTAATAGAAGTTATAAACGACCAGCTGTAATGCAACCGACTTACATGACACTGAATATCAACTAAAGGATCTAGAGATAGTTCATGTCTACATACAATGGGAAGTGAGGCTACTCGTGGTGAAGTTGTGGTATGATAAACTGATTAAACTAGGCATAATGATATTACAATTTCACGATAGACAGACAAATGTGTGGAACAATAAGGCTATTAACTATTCACTATGTGTAAATGGAATGGGAATGCAAGTTCTAGATAGAAAGAAAAGATGGTACTAGCATATTGTCCAAGCCAAAGCGTGATCAAAAGGGGAAAGACAACATAATCTACTCAAAGGGCGAATGAAAGGTTCGAAATAGATTGCAAGAGGATGAACATTTGTTATGGGCCAGACATGTATAACATGGTAACTCCTAAGCCGCAATATCAGGGAACACTATTGTTAGCTATAATACGGGGAAAGAGGTGATTTATTCATCGAGGATAGAATCAGGTGGACTAAGTTTTGCACATAAGAGTAAAACCAGAAGTCGTTGTTGAAGAATTGGGGAGGATCTAAAGTTTTAGAAAATGCGCCTCTCATGCCAGTGACACTTCCTAAATTGAATACATATATAGGGTGTTGATATATGTTTTGGGTGGTGTTTAACCTTGAAGAGGGATCGTGAAAATATTCACCAGGGAAGTAGTGCGGTTTCTTAAATTCTATAAGTCATATGTAGGGAGAATAAGTTGGTTAAGAAAAGTTGGAGCACAATGTTATCTTACATTTGATGCAATGTTGTGCAGGTTGGTATTATCAAGGTATGTATGCAAGTTAGCATGTGTTTATTCATTTAAGGCAGAAGGTCATATGAGAAAACTCATTCAGCAGTGTCTTTTGTTGAGAATTGTGAAGATTTACTTGCAAGTATTCACAGGAGATTGTAACCATATCAGGGAGATTATAGTACAACTCAATTTGTAGGTTGTAAGAGAAATATGATAAAGATGTTCCACTAATGATACAATGTGATATGGTGATAGTTTATGCTTCTAGGCAACTCAAGAATCGTGGAACAAATTATGCAACAGATGACTTTGATCTTATGGTAGTGTTGTTTGCACTAAAGATTTGGAGACGTTATTCGTACAGGGTCCATGTCGATATAGTCACGGACCACAAGAGACTTCAATATATTTTTAAACAAAAGCAGTTGAATATGAAGCAGATAAGATGGCTCGAGTTATTCAAGGACTAGGATATCAATATTCTCTATCACACGAGAAAGGCTAAGGTTTTGGTGGGTGCTCTTAGTTGGAAGTATATGGGTAGTTTGTATCATGTGGCAGTAGATCAAAGACCCTTCGCTTGGGAGATTTATCAATTGGCCAGTTTGGGGGTTTGTATTTCAACCTCCAACGAGAGGAATGTTATGGTGCATAATGTAGCAGAATCGTCACTTGTTGCCGAAGTCAAGGAAAAGCAGTTTACTGATCCAGAATTCGCATAGATGAAGGAGGAAGTTTTGAATAATAAGACTTCGGCATTTTCACTCGGCGGCAATGATGGTGTATTGCAATGTCAAGTTAAGCTACGTATTCTAGATATGGGTAATATTTGGGAGAGGGTAATGGCAGAGGCTCGTAATTCCTGGTATTCTGTGCACCCAGGTTCTACAAAAATGTGTCATGATCTCAAGAAAATTTATTGGTGGAACAGTATGAAGAGGGATATGGCAAACTTTGTATCTAAATGTCTGAATTGTTATCAAGTAAAACCTGAGCATCAACGGCCCACTGGGTTAACTCAGCTTATGGAAATACCAATGTGGAAATAGGAGATGACCAACATGGATTTCGTGGTAGTGTTATCTCACACTCAGTGCAAGTTTGACTCAATTTGGGTAATAGTGGATCGACTCACGAAATCATCTCACTTCTTGCCAATCAAGACCATCGATACTGTAAAACAGTAGGATCGGTTGTATATAAAGGAAGTAGTATGGCTTCATGGCATTCCACTTTCTATTATCTCAGATCGAGGGACGCAATTCACCGCAAATTATTAGAAGAAATTTCAACAAGGTTTGGGTACTTGGGTGAATCTCAGCATGGCTTTCCACCCATAGACTGATGGTCAAGCAGAGCAGACTATTCAGACGCTTGAAGATATGTTGAGAGCTTGCGTCTTGGATTTCATAGGTAACTTTGATGATCACTTTCCACTTACAGAATTTGCGTACAATAACAACTTTTATGCTAATATTCCGATGGCCCCATTTGAGGCATTGTACGGAAGAAGGTGTAGGTATCTAATTGGATGGTTGGAAGTGGGTGAAGCAGAATTGATAGGGCCAGAACTCTTGCACCAGGATATGGAAAAAGTTAAAATCATTCAGGAGAGGATGAAATCTGCTCAGAGTCGCTAGAAATCTTATGTGGTCATACGTCGGAGAGAATTGGAATTCCAAGCACATGATTGGGTGTTCTTGAGGGTATCTCCTATGAAGGGAATTATGCAATTTGGGAAGAAAGGGAAGTTGAGACGTAGATATGTCAGGCCGTATCGGGTCGCTCAAAGGATAGGGAAAATGGCTTATAAGCTGGAATTGCCCCCTGAAATGCCATTAGTGCACCCGGTGTCCATGTGTGTATGTTGAAGATAGTGGTTGTATATCCATCCACCATTGTACCACTTGAGACTATCAAGGTTAATGAAGAATTATTATATGAAGATATTCCAGTTACTATTCTTGATTGGCAAGTCCGTAAATTGAGAAACAAGGAAATTGTTTCAGTTAAAGTATTATGGCAAAGTCAACGAGTCAAGGAAACCACGTGGGAAGCGAAATATAAAATGAAAGAAAAATATTCCCAATTATTTGAACAAGTCTAGTAGGGATCGTGCGAACTATTATCTCTAAAAAAATTGATGTTGTGTTTCATTTGATACAAATACACCCATTTTCCCCTAAATGCTTTACTATTGTAAGTCGTCAAGTTGTGTAAGAATCGTATCTGCTGTGATTATTTAAGTCATGTGCAACCCCTTTTGGTAAATGAAAGTTTGGTAAAGGTTCATGTGATAAGTGAATGATTAATGGTAGTGTAGATTGGTTGATTAATCAAAATGCACATAGTGTACAGAAGTGGTTTAACTGTATGAGACTCATTGAAGTGACCAAATTATGTGTAAGGTTGCGACAAGTGATTGAATATGTGCAAGTGTTGAGGTAATGCATTGTATGCCAGTTGTAGGGATAACAAGAATTGTGGAATAGTGCTTTGAAATATGTTTTAAGGGCTCTTTGACAGGTAGATAAGTCTAATTACAAAGGAGACTCTGGAAAAAACTTTCTAGAAATATGGGAGTTACTGAAAAATTGGAAGTTTGCATATCATTTTTTCAAAACCAAATGATTTCCAAATCCTCATTCGAGGACGAATGATTTTAAATGGGGGGGGGGGGGATATAAAGACCCTTAAAATTTATTGCCTAAAATAATATCGGATAGGTCCCTGTGTTGTTATAACAATAGAATCTATTCGCGACGAGCTTGTTGGACCTTTTGGTTGAAAAGTATCCTGGAATTCGCGTAACGTGTATGCGGACCGCATAATTGTTGTATACCTGTGCAGGCTACTGCCCAATTGGAGGACAACTATGTGGTCCAAAATGTAATCACATTCTGGTTATACAGACCGCATAGTTACCACATTCCTGTCAATTGACTTTTTGTGAGGGAAGTTATGCGATCGCATAATGTGTATGTGGAATGGTGGCATATCTGTATAGTGCGTTTTAATTTTAGCCATTTTTAGGGCCAATATGCGACCGGTCTGCGGGTCGTATGTCAGGAATGTGATCGCATTCCTGACTGCATTTTTGATCGTGGCTCCTATTTTTCTAATTTTTTAACACGACCACTTCTTCAATAAAATACCCCAACCCTTCATTTTAACCCATTTTCTGAACAAAACCAGAGAGAGGGACGAGCGGATTCTTGAGAGAGAAAGTCTCATCTCTACCAATTTTATTTTCAAAGTATCCCAGATCTGAAAATTTTGAGTAAATATCTTCATCTTCGTTCTTGCAGGTAAAACCCATAACCCTTTTTCATTGGTTTTTAGATTGAAACAAAAAGGGGGTTCTCATGAATTGATTCTTGTAAATATAAGTTTAACCATACATGCATGTTCTTTAATACCTAAAATCTAGTAAGAGGAATAGGGTAGGACTAAAGATATGCAATAAGGAGGGGTTGATAATCAAAGTAATTTTGGGTTTTATTTGAAAATTTCATCTCTAAGATATATGTATAAACTTGTGAACTAGATTGATTGTACTAGGCAGTCGGTGAATTGGGAGTTGGGGTTAAAAGGAAATTTGAATCCAGGTATTTATGGCTATCATTAACCTTTGTAAACTCGCCATGTTTGGTGTACGAGTAATTTGTGTGATTTAGTTATATGGTCTATTTGTGAATTTTGGTTATTTCACGAGTGTTAAGGCAAGATGGCCTATTTCATGAATTCTTGTGATTAATATGCCTTGAACCTTGTTGGTTAAATGTTCTGATATGATGGAGTGAATAAATGGTAGCAAACCAAGTGTGTGTGTGAAGGGGGGCCGAGGTTATAAGGATGGAATGTGATCATTGTCACTATTGAAATGAAAGTTTGTGAAATCCTTGATATAATGAAATGATGTTGAAAGGGGAAAAGGAGAGATTGTAAAACTTGTTGGCCTTTGTTGTTCCTTTCATGTGCATTGATTATTGATCCTATTACTATTGGTTATCTGTGTATTGATTGATTTTATTTGGGATAAAGTTTGTTCATACAAACCAGTAATATTCGAGTATACTAACGTCCCTTTGGCCGGGGGCGCTACATTATTTTTATGATTATAGGTGGTTCTATTGCAAGTACTCTAGTCTACCGACAGTAGCACCTCCTCCACTTCCGTTAGCTGTATTAGTGAGCCCCCTTTCCTCTCGGGGCCTGGTGTGGCTTATCCCACTTTTCTTCCCGAAGTCTTATTTTGGTATTTGTGTAAGGCATAGCCGGAGTTTTGTTATCAGCAGGTATTTTAACCCTCTTTTGTGTCCCTAGAGGCTACGTAGACAGGAAACATGGGTTATGTACTTACGTATCTGGGTAGTATAACTCATAGATCACGTAAAGAAATCATGTATGTTTTTATGTCGCGTAAGAATGTGTTTAATTATTAATGGCTATTTGACTTGAATAAGGATATTGGGATCACGGGGTAGCACGTGGGATTGGAAAGTCACCCAGGTTCGCTTGACGGGGGCTACCAGGTTGAGCGCCGGTCATGTCCCTTAGTTTTGGGGCATGACAAAATTAGTATATCACTATACCGGTTGGTGTTTGAGAAAGCATGTCATCTACCAGTGGAGTTGGAGCATATGGCCATGTGGGGCTTGTGGAAGCTTAATTTTGAGTGGGATGTTACGGCCAATCTTTGTGTTGAACAATTCAATGAACTTGACGAGTTCCATGCATACTCTAGTTTGTTCTTGTATAAGGACCAGAGGAAGTAGCTTTATGATAAATATACTCGTGGAAAGGAGTTCAAAGTTATTGATTTGGTTCTCTTGCTCTATTTCTGGTTATGTCTATTTCCGGAAAGCTTAAATCAAAGTGGAATGGGCCATTTGAAGTTGTGTTTGTAACCCCGTTTGGTGCTAATTTATCTCATGAACAAAAATGGGGAATTTTTCTAAGTTAACGAGCATCGGGTCAAGCATTATCTGGGAAAGATTGATGACAACCACGTGGTAGCGCTTATTCATTTCAAGTGATACAGTAACATGCGTCGTGCCGTGATGTTAAATCAGGCACTTCTTCGGAGGCAACCGGGGTCTTTTTCTTCTTGTTCTCTTTGATTTTCTTTGTAGTATAGGATTGATTTTTGTGCTAATTGGTTTTGAGATGTTGCAGGGTTATGTTTATGTAGTGTAAGACATGATGGAAAAATTGAACAAGTCTCAGAAGTTGCAAGTGTAGCCGCATTACACATTGTATGGTCCGTACTGGTGTGAGCCAATGTGATGAGTCTCTGAAGTTTGCCACCGCAGCTACAATACCTTTTATGCGCGCTGTGGTGGACCTCTGCGGCGTCGATCTTTTTTGTGCGGATTGCAGAGGTTACCTTTTCAAACTTGTTGTTAAAAAACCCAACGGACCATGGTCCATTTGCTGCGGCCGCTTTGGTAGGTGAGGCTGGGTCCCACAGGTTTCGCCATAAATAAATCTTAAGGGTAACCTGTTACCCTTTTTTAAAAATTTACTTTCAGAGACCCTAAAACTACTGTTCATCTTCTCTCTTCATCGTAGTAGCTTATGTGCTTTGTGTTGCTTCACTTCTTCTCAATATCTGGTAACAATTGACCCACTTATTTATAGTTTATTTATTTAATTTCATTTCTTTTAGTTTTGTAGTTCTTCTCTTCTCGTATTTCTTCAATTTTTAGGTTAGTTTAGTTTAAATGTTACTCTTCGTGTGCTTGGTGAGTAAGAAGAACTGGATAAATTAGTAGGGACCACAAGTAGGTAAAATTTAAACTAAAATGAAAAATCCCAAACCCTAACTCAGTTCCATGACTAAGCAACCTCCGCGGACCGCGGTTCTTTTTTGTGTGGTACGAGGTGCTCTGATACAGTCCGTAGTAACTCTTTGTGCAGACCGTGGTGATAATTTTCTGAAAATTGACCTCTTGCCTAGCGCGGCGGCACTGCATTTTGTGCGATATGCATAGGCGCACCGTGGCTGCGGTGCTACTTTGTGCGGACCGCAGTTGTGTTTGTGCGGTCTACGATGGTCCTTGTGTGGCCGCACTCCTTTTTGTGCCGCACATAGAGCATATTCTGCAATTGTGTTTGCAACTGTCTCCTTCTATTCTGCAATTCATTATGCACATATGATTCATTGCTTGTATTAATACTAAAAAAGTTCGATGTGTGTTCTTGAAAATAATGATTAAACAACGAGGGGGAAAAGGATCAAAATTACCCGGGAGAGGTGAATCCTCCCGGGGTGGAACGCAAAAGATGATCAAGCTCACTCCCTAAGTTCGGGAGAGAATAAAAAGAACAAGAAAGTTAATAAAAGCTACTGACAAGGCATCTAACAAATCGAAGAGTGAGTATGAGCTGTCTCTGGATAGATTCTATTCATGCACAGATTCTTGATTGGACTTGACGAATGAGATTGAATGATGACACTCCACCACCATAACACCCTGCCCAAGCAGCAGATCATGTCCCCATTGAGTCGTGTGAGGGCTCAACATCCGTCATTAGTGAGTACTCCACCTCCCCCACAACTTCATTATCCGGGGAGAGTACAGACAGAGGTGGGGAGGAGGTACAAGGGGAAGAGGAAGTAGTTAAGGGTGGTGAACCTCAAGTTGGGGGGATTGCCCGTACGAGGAAACTCGAAGTCTGGGAGGACATATTTATGAGCCAAGTAGCCTACCACAAATTCAGGGAGTGGTGGCCGGTGAGACATTTGATAGCGGAGTAGAGTTCCATTGACAAAGACTTATTACCCCACAACCCTGATGTGTAGAGGAAATTTAGAACTAGAGTGGGCTGGGAATATTTCATTGATGAATGTACGGATGCAAATCAACACTTGGTCAAAGAGTTCTACTGCAATGTAGCCCACATTGTCAAGGGCTCCAAAGTGATGAAGGTTTGTAACAAAAAAGTATTATTTGATAGGAAGTCACTAAATAAGTACTTGGTCTTCAATGAAGATGATGAGACTCTGTGTTTGGCGAAGTTGGAGATGGGCGAGGAAGTCCATCCATGGTTAGCTCAGTACCTAGCAATCCCAGGTACCGTGCCGGAGTGGTTGACAATTGGGGTCAAAATACTGCGAAGGACCTTGAACTTTGAGGCAAGGGGTTGGTTAACTTTTGTTTGCAGCTGGTTAGACCATACTACACATGACCAGACACTTCCACTCCACCATGCGATATTGGTTGCATTGATTATGGCGGGATACCCCACAAATGTGGGGAATGTGATATTTCGCATTATCTCTTTAGTAGGAGCAGAGACTGACAGGAACAACCCTTTCCCTAACAAACTCTCTATATATTATTAGGATTTTGGGGGTGGAGAGGAAGTCCTACGATGTTAAGGGTAAGGCGATAGCCCCATTCTCCCGGTACAGCTTAAAGGGGAATGATAACCCCAAGGACAAGAATTACAAAGCACCTGCCTCTGCCCGAACTAGCCAGTTTGAAGAGCCAGTTGTGGTAGAGGCCCCCACTAAGACTGCCTCTATTACTGTTAACCTAACTCCCAGTCCTTCAGCCATTCCTCCTAGCCCTTCCACATTAGCAGGCCCGAGATCCCATCATCCCGGGCCCATCACATCACTGCCCACTGATTGAGATAGATGCTTCATAGCCTAAACAACTGGATCTATGAAGCTTCATCCAAGTTGTCTACCTTGACCTCTACCATTGCGGCTCAGTCGGTACCACAGCCAATGAAGGTCCCACAGTCTATAGAGGATGCCTTGAAGAAGATACTCGACAACCAGGAGAAGATTCTAAAGACCCAGGTTGATATAGCAAAGGCAGTGGATTCACATGGCAAGGCTCTGAATGAGCTTGCCAATAAGCATAATGGCTAATGTTCCAAGGAGCCCATGATTGAGCTACAGGCGGATGTGGATAGACTGAAGGAAGACCACCTATCTTTGAACTTATTGTTTGAGAACCCAGCTCCAGCAGCAGACACAGATCCGAAGAAAACACAGAGGCCTCCATATAAGAGAAGGAAGATCCCTAGAGTAGATGATGCCATCATCTAATTGACAGAACCATCGAAGGCTTCCTACAGTCAGTCACGTGATGTACCAAATTCGATATAGGTCCAGTCCTAGGTCTCAGCAACCGAGTAGCATGATATCGATAACAAGTCTGAGGTTCCCAAGCACACAGAGGACCCAGAGACCACCCATGATCCTATGCAGACAGACATAACTTAGGGAGTCTTCACATCCTTTCTCTTTTTATTTTTGGTACTTATTTGATTTCCCCAATGCCAGCTTTTATTTGAGGGGTGTGCCCTTTATCTTTGGATGACTGTACATGTATACTGAGTTAGTTTATGCTTTTTTCATTTTCATTTGGTCTGTATATAATCTTACATTTAGCAACTTTTATCACACTTTTTATCTTTCATTTGGCATGTATATAAGTAACATCGATATATATATTCATTTCCCGTTGTATATTCATATCCCCCATTGTATATATTCGTTCTATTTTTGCAAAAAAAAATTGTTTTTAGCTTCTTATTTATATTTGTAGCTTTTTTTGTTTTGGTTTTGATGTTTTCAATATGCCTTTGGTTTTTGAATGCCACAGTTCATTCCAGAGTTGGGGTATTGTGTGCACTGCGTGGATCTTCCAAACGATGGATGGCGTGATAACCTTCTTATGGGTTTAAGTCCATTTTTGTATTTATTTTTGGTAGTTTGTAGTTAAGGGTACCTCAAGCAAAGCTTCACTTGGGCCTAGCACATATACCTTTGATCCCATGGTCAAAGACAAATTGTTTTGTGTAGGATGGTGAAAGTCATGGCCTTGAGACTCTTGTGTGGCTGATAATCATCAAGTGGTTATTCAGGACCATTGTGTTCTCAAATCATATCTAAGGTCATTGTGGTCCCCCGACTCTATGTCGTTAGCAATCCTTTAGCTTGTGTGGTAAGAATTCGAATTGCGAATCCATGTCCGAGCCAATGGTATAGAACTTGCCCTGAATGTCTGTTGAGGCGAAATCTTAAGTGAAATTTGACTTGAGAAGTGATTAACTCTCCTTGATCCAAATGATAATTGAACAATTCCATAGCCTACCAATGACATAATCCCTAGTTAACCTTTTTGAGCCTTAAACCTTTTTCTTTTAAAAAACATGTTACAAGCCTATACCTGTTCTAAAAGATATCCTCTCTTGGCACCCGATCTTACCTTTAGCACATGGAAAAAGTATAAGTTTGGGTGGAGAGACAAGGATGACAACAAAGTGGTATAAGGCACAAAAATGAAGAAAAGGAAAGGCAATGAAAAAGAAAGAAAAGCAAAAGGACAAAAATAATGCTCAATGTGAGAAAGAATAAAGAAGGATTCAAGAAAAGTAAAAGAAAGAAAGGTGTGAAAAGTTCAAAAAGGAGAAAATAATTGACATGCATAAGAAATAGTGACAATGTATCTCTCTAACCCCTTAAAAAGAGGTGAAATGACTCAAAGAGACAAGAGAATTGTGCCAAATGAATCAAAAGAAGTGTTTAAGAGAAGATAGAATCCACTTAGACCAAAACATTTCCTGCAACGAACCAAAAGCCTTCACAATGACTCCACAAACGCCCTATATGATCTTGAGTTGGATGAAGCTTGCATTAGTGGATACTTACATAAGGGGAAAACATATGGTACTTAGAGTTGGACTTGTGACCTTTTCTTGAAAGAGATGAGTGAAATCCCACTAACCTGGGTTTATGTGCCGACACTCTAAAAGGTGAGGTTTTGCTTAGGGAGAGCTGAGGATGTGTGAGTTTGGGTTTCACATGACCAAAGTAATTGAAAGAGTTCTTTGATTTATGGAGTCAACTTTTGATGCTCTTGTGTCACACTTGATCCATAATTTTTCAAAGGTTATATGTTGTTAATGATCCATTTGAATTTAGGAAAATTGTTAGTCCCAATTGATGCTTGTTGAGGTTACATTAGGATAGCTAAAAATTCTTGGATTTTCCCTTAAGGGGTGAGTCTTATTTTGTTTGCTTGAGGATTAGAAAAAGCATAAGTTTGGGGGAGTTGATAACTAGGGATTTTGACATATTTTATGCTCCTTCTTGCTTATGCTTTGATTATTAATTCTTACAAACTATTCCCAAAAGGCTCATAAGTTGCGCTCGATTGTAGGTTTTATTGACAAAGTAACAAAATGTCAAAAATCGGCTCAAAAGGAGTGAAATCTGCACAAGTACCTAAGACAACGCAAAACTCAGGAGAACTGGCCTAGCGCGCTCCACTACTCATTGTGCGGTCCGCACTAGAGAGATTGAGAGAGTCAGAAATTAAGGCTTTCAGCAACACGGCCGCACTCCATTATATGCGGTCCATGGTAAAGGCTCCGCGGCTTCACTACCATAATGTGCGGTCCGCAGAAGAGAAGTTCAGAAAGATAAAATATGCTTAGGATTAAGTCATCGCAGTCCACAGTCATTATTGTGCGGGCGCATTATAGACCTCCGTGCCGTGGTCCATTCTGTACGGTTTGTGGAGCCTGAGTTCAGAGAGCCAAGATTGCAAGTCCAAGCGCCTAGTGAGGTCACGGTCCATCTTGTATGGCCCGCACTGACCCCATAAGGGTATTTTTGTCTAGTTTTTCCAGCTTAGTATAAATAGAACACTTTGCCATTTTTAGGGTATCCGAAAATTTAGAGCGCCAGTTGCGCTCGTGAGAAGACCATATGTAACCATTTTTGGCATTTTTACTTAGCTTTTATCGTTGAATCTTTATATTTAGCATAACAATTAATTAATATGTCTTTATCTTTATTTATTTCTCTATTTTCTTCTTCAAGCATGAGTAGATAAACCCATTAGCTAGGATTGTGGCTCAACCCTAGTGTGGGTAATTGATGGGTGTGGCAATTTAAGGCTAGATTGACTGTGGGTGTTTGTTATTTGGGTCAATTTTATTGTTTAATTTATGAAATTGGTGGTTTCAAACATTGGTTTATGCTAAGTTGACTAGGCTCTTCTTGAAAATGGAGCCTAAGTCTCCAAAATTTACCCAACAAGAAATTGGAATGGACTCAAGAGAATTGATAGTCCCAATTAAAAGGTTAAACCTCGAGAGAGTAATTACCCTGCTTGAACCCTAGTTGCTTAAGCAAATTTTCCTACCCATTTGGTCTTGAGAAAGTCAATTGGGTAAAATCACTCTCTTTATCGAGAGGTGTGAGAGTGGGTAAAATCGAGCAACGGTTATAGCATATTTCCCCAATTATGTCAAATGTGCTTTAGAAGCAATTATCCGTCAATTAGCCACCTACGTGAAAGTCACTGCCCTAGTTCTTTTTTAACCATTAGATAGAACTCTTAGCAGTTTTCACTTATCATAATTAGTATAATTAGTACTCGATAATATTAGATTGTTAAAGAAAAACCAAAAAATGATGAGAAGATTAATTAAGAACACACTCACAATTCTAAGCTAGATAGATAGATAAATCCAATTCTAGCTCTTTATGGATTCGATCCTGACCCAAAATCGGGTAATAGCTACTGTGACCTTCTCTTGCTACTCTTTAGTAGTGCAGAGTTGGCTGCGATCAGTATCCCCAGCAGAGTCGCCATGCTGTCACACCCCCTTTTTTCTCTCTTCGAAGAGAGAGAGAGAGATCTGGGTTTCTACATTCATGGGGTGACAAGTCACTCCTTTTGGGAATTAGGTATTTTAAGAGTCACCACCTATTGGGTTATGGTGCGTTAGGGCAACTACAGTGATTAACTCTTGGTTTTGTTTGCATCCACCTTGGGGGGAAGGTGTTAGGCAACCCTCTTGATCCCCAACTATAGGTCCTAACCAAACTTATATTCACGAATTAGTCTAATACAAATAAATAGTTGAATCAAATAGATCGCAAGTAAAGCACATTGGATAACTCAAATAATAAGATAAGGATCTTGAAAAAGTTGCATAAAACAACGTTTTAAACAAAAAGGAATTTTTGAGGAGGAGTCCTAGGTTGGTTAGCCTATAAGATCACCCTACACAATATCCGGTAAGTACTCCTCAATGACCGGCTACACGTGGCATTAGCGTGCACTCATCATATCCCATATCTACCCTTCCTATCCCCTTAGTGGTAATTTATAGTGAGTGTTGGTCAACGATCTCTATTGCGTGTTGTTACTTGTCCCTTCTTAAAGGTCTTGGAGGAATTTAGGACCTCTACCAATAGGTGGTTTAAGACAGACTCCGAAAGTTCTAAAGGTGAAAATACTAATACGACAAGCAATAATAATTAGGACTTTAGCACATAAGATAAAATGGACCAATTAGAGGCTCAAATTTACCGTCATGTAAGTAAGCACGACTCAAACACAAATAAGGGCAATGTCTAAGTGAATATCAAGACACAGAAGGCAGTTAGTTCATTTTATAAACTCAAAAGTAATTGCCCTATCAGTTTGCCTACAGATTTATTAAGCCCGTTAAGACATAACAATATTAAGTAACAACAATAGTTTCATAATTGCAAGATTTTGAAAATTCCCTATAGGCTTGCCTACACATGGAATAATGATAATTACGTTCTATATAGTGAAACAAGGAATGTTTTAAAAAAGACACTCTAATCCCTATAGGTATGCTTTCTAATAGCTGATTAAGATGATTTCTGAAATAATTCATTTCAGGAAACTAAACCAATATCAAAGTGAGCTAATCATTGACTCGACTGATTCATTTAAACTAAACTAGTTTAGATCTATAGGTAGAATATTTGGTGTTGTTCCTTATAGGCATGATATCTAGTTGTTTAACACTGACTTCAGAAACTTTGCAGGCATGATGACAAATGAAAAAACACATGTAAACACTTGTTATAAAAGAAGATGGATTGGATTATACCCTATAGGCGTGACATCTACCTGGGAAGTTGATTTAAAGACTTACAAACATGATTTATATCATGGATCCACTTGAGACCTATAGGCATAATTTCTAACCATAGCAAATGATAAAGTCCTTTAGGCATGGTTTCTACTTTGTAATTTAAACATGTCAAAATGTAAAGTCCAATAGGCATGATTTCCACTTGGTAAGGCAATCATATATATGTGAAGTCCTATAGGCATGATGTCTACCTATATTATCCCACAAACATGTAACTACCCACCCTTTTTTACTAGTTACCCTAATATTAATTTAAAAATTATTACAGACATATGAATGAATTACATAAGTATAAGAAAATAAGAAGTTATTCTATAGGGAGCCTGCAAATAGGCCCAAAATTTCAAAGACTCCAATAGTATCAATTCCCAATTCCATAGACAATGTCATACTCTAGGTGCATTAAGGATCTCAAGGATCCCGGGCAGTGCTTAAACCTAGACTTGGTAACCAAATTGAATAAGTGCAGTGTGGAATGGCCAGCCTCAGTATGCCAGAGTTCAGAGGGTTCTCAAGAGGATCCCAAGGCAGTACACATACTGGAGAGGGAAAAACCTATTGACTTAGGAGTAGAGTGAGAGTACTTGACACAGTTTGAAAGGTTATAGTAGGAAAACAGTATTAAGCAGAGGTTTGTTTGAAATAGTTTAGTAAAACCATAGAGACAATTTGAAAAGAGAGTGGAGTAGTAAACAATAGTTCAAATACAACACCCCTAAGACAAGTTCTTATGCAGCCAGAGATCATACAACCAAAGCAGGTTTAGTAGTCACAAACATGGGTCCAAGGGATGTTGGGATACATAGGTAACCACATAGTTATAGGAGCACTCAAGTACATAATCAGCAGCCTGCTAAAGGGCTAAGGAACCCCAGACTTAATGCAGAATCAGGTCACTTAAAGATAGCCAATTACTTTGCATAGAACATTAGTAAAGGAGAGTCATATTGGGGTACGCTAAAAAGTTTAACATTTCATAGACATGTTGAGTCTAGGGGGGTAGTATATAATAAACATAAAGAGATTAATTACATGTCAAATAGCAAAAACAATGGTAGAAACAAATTAAGAACATGATAAGCTGGAGGAGAAAAAGAAACATATTATTTTTGAGAGTTAAATTGAAATCAGGTCTACAAGTAAAATGACAGCACACAGAAAAGTAAAGGAGTAGGAGAGCACAATAGTTAGCCTTAGCTTACAGCTGGCTAACTCAGAATAATAGTAAGTAGCATAAAAAAGAGAGCAGAAAGTTCAAGTGTGAGAGAGAGAGCTTTTTTTGAACCAAAGTATTTGTGTATTTGTGTTAATGAGAGAGAGTGTATATATAGTAGTTCAAAAATGAGGTAAAATAAGGCAAGAATCATATTAGTATTGTAATATGGAATCAAGTACTAATCAGAAAAAAATTAATGCAAGTACCCATTTAATTAAGAGGTAAGAACCAACGATAATAGGCAGAAATAATTAATGAAACAAATCAAGTAGAGCACAAGGTACAAAATAGCAATTAGGCGTAAGTACATATGGATTTTATTAAGGAAATAGCTAATGAAGAATCAGTAAAATACCCGGTTAACCAAATAAGGTAATGAAACAATAAAAAGTTGCAGTATATGGAAATAAACAAAAATCAGCACATAGTAAGTCAGGAAATCGGGGATTCGAAATCACCAATTTAAGGAGAGTAATAAATAAACAAATTAAAATAGGAAAATCAAAATTCTACAGGAAAGTTTTCAAATCAAGCCAAGAAAGAAGGAGTTCTGAGTCAATCAAAGAGAGAGTTTTAGTATATAAAAAAAAGTGAAATAGGAATAACAAAACACAACAAGCAAATAGGCGAATATTGACCAGTCTATATGAACACAATCATATAGAGGTGATATAAGTTAGGCATATGAAAACTTAGTAGAAACACATTAAAAGGTAGATAGTCATAGAAACTCAATCAAGAACATGCTAGTCACAAAATCAAATGAAGAAACCTAGGAAAGAATTAGGGCGTTCGGCATAGGCAAGTTGAAGAGGTACTAAACTTAAAAAATCAGTCAAAGTATGTAGTAATATAGAACTTAAACATAAATATCAGTTTATACAAAATTTTAGAAGAAGTTTCGAAAACCCGAATTTTGGAAGAAGACAAAAACACTTGAAATCACATGGTTACTGTAAGTAGTTCCAAAGATACTGTAAAAAATAAAAGAAACAAACTCAAATAATTTTAAAATCTTACAGATCTAGGAGATATAGGCAGAAATTAGTGTTTCTGAAGAAACCCAAATGGAGATGAAAGAACCTGTCTAGAACCCCAAGTATCTTAATAAAAACGACGTGATTTTTCTTGAAATCACATCGAAATAGCCAAAAACATACTAGTGACGAACCCTAGGTTCAGGTCGGTGTGGCCCTGGACCCTTGAAGACCTTAGAGAAGGAAGGCATGGCAATAAAGGAGCCATTAGAGGTTTAGGAGTTGATGAGAGATCACCAGAGAAGTCTTGAGAAGTGAGGTCGGTAGTTAAAAGGACTAGGGTTAGGTTCAGAGGAGAGGAGATGAGATAACACAGAGGGGGCATATTTGGAAAATTATTTAGGGTTGGGGGTCGTTTAGAGTTAAAAAGGGTAAGAACGGACTAGGTTCATTGATCTTTTTGATCAACGACTAGGATTTAATATGGCTTAGGGTTGGGAAGGGGTAATTGGGGCCTGGCTCGGGTAATCTGATTAGGAATTGGGCTGGGGTTGGGTTAAAATTTGGCTAAAATTTAAATGTAAATCTGGCTATGTTTCAAATAGCTAATTTTCACTATATAATTTATAATTAATAATAAATAAATCCAAAAAAATAAACTCATGTACTAATATTATTAAAAATAGATTTTCAATATTTTAAAAATATTGAAGGTCGTTTTGTGCATATAAAACGTACTTGTACCCTAATAAGGCTAGTATTGTAATTAATGCAAATTGACTTTAAAATTACAAAATGCAATTATAAAAATATACAAAAAATATTTTAACAGTATTTTTGCATAAATATAGGATTTAGATTACTAAATTACCCCAAATATAATTTGAGAGATAATTGGGTATTTTATGACTAAAATGGAAGGAAATAAATTAATTTAAAATCTTTAAATAGAAAAAATTATGAAAACAGTGTGCATGCTTATATATGCGAATATACGCTATTTTGAAAGTATTTACTCATATTAAAATATATAGATAAAAATTAGGTATCAACAATATATAGCTGAGTTATAGCAAAAAAACAAAACAAAACAAAAACATAGTCCAACGACTGATTTGACCATCCAAAAAAAGCAGAAAAAAAAAAATGTCTTAAACATCCCTATTAACAACGCAAAATGTAGGTAAAAGTATTGCAGATTGCCTCCTTCAATTAATCAAAGCTGGCATTGGCTGAAATACTCATTCCATCAAACCTATCATAGACTTCCTTGAATGCCTTCCTGGCGTTCTCCCTTACTTTGAGAAAAACAACTCTTATCTTGAATACATCAGACCTTTTTTCTTTGGAGATGGCATGAATGTCACCAAAAGTGGGTTGAGTGGCTGTGAGGATATCTTTGATTGAAGAGAGTTGATTGTCAATGGCATGAAGCTTTACAGCAAGGTTAGGATCACTATGGATAGGATGAAAAGTAGAAGGTTTGGGTTCGGAATCTATTGGAACATGCTTCATTCTCCTTCTTGATTTTAACCCATGATCCTTTAACACTCACATACCCTATACTTGCAAAGGCTCTATAATAATAAGACTTCGAAAAAGTGATAAAAGGATATACAAATAAGGAAATTTGGTGAGTGTTCAGAATGTGAGTGAAGGCTATACCATAGGGTAGACTATTGGGATCTTATGCACTTTCAATGATAAGTTGATGACCCAGGAAGATATCTTAACATTGAGTTTGGTCACAAGACAATAGACCAGAAAGGTGTCTCTTTGAGAGAAAGTGGAGAAGGAACCAGTGCGAGGAAGCAGAGTAGTTGCTACACTATGAGCCAAGACTCGAATTTCGGAACTAACATCACTGGGAGCTAACTGGTTGGGGAGGGATTCAGAGGAACACTCAGCAATACACCATTTACCTTGATTAAAGGAAATTTCTAAATCATCGGGCCAAGTATTTTTGAAAATCATGGGAAAACCAGAACACGTACACTGAAAGAGTGAATCAAACATGGAACAATCAAGAAAAATGTGCTTATCTAACACTAAGGATTCCAACTTATTAGGTTTAATAGAGTGAAGATTAGCATAAAACATCTTTACCAGGGGTTCATAGACTCTAGGTGGAGGAATAGAGAGAAATTTTTACCACCCTTGATAAATGAAGAGATCTTTTACCTTGCAATTTAGGGCTTCCATGTCGTCAAGGTCGACTACCATTCCATGAGCAATGGGCTTGTCTTTTAAGGTGATGAAAAATCCCTATTTGGAGAATCCTAAAAATCCAAGTCAGACTCTAGGGAGATAGAAATATCTATCTCGAATTTCTTTGGAGTGGAGGAAATAAGGGGATCTTCCACAGGTCATTTTCCTAAGGCTTTTTCTCCTAAGGTTCGAGAGTGATTAGAAAAATTGCCCTTTGAGGAAGCGAAACATTCAGAATGATCAGACCTTAGTCTACTTGTTCGGGGGGCGTAGAAGGGGGTTTTGCTATGGAGCGGGTACCTTTTCTAGTGGAGGCATAGGGGGTTTTGGGGTATTTATCCATTTGAAGGATTTTGGTCTTCTAAGAAGGGTGTTCTAGGTGATAGAGACAATGGAGATTGATAAGAGACTTCCGCCTTAAAAAGAGTGATTGTGAAAATTCTGATGGTTGAGAATAGAAAAAGGAAAAAGGCATCACTTGCGCAGACGTGATGATTGGCTTTCCATTATTAAACGTCACAACAAATGTGAAAAGAGAGTAAAAGAGAGGGAACACGGAGTGCATTAATTGAAGAAGTAAGAAGTAAAATATTAGACATACAATTTAACTTGATTGAACATAGGTCCTAAAATTTATTATATGCAAATAACGCCAAGTTGCTTCAATTTGCTTTCCTAGAACAACATCTAATAAACCAAATAACATTGGATTCAAGCCTAAGGTTCCAAAAACTTCCGAATTCACTTTTGATCAAAAAGTCTATCAAACCTCATTTGAATGACCTAAAATTTTGCAAATACATAACAAATGACACCACGGACCTACTGCAACTTCCTGAATTCCATTTCGGCCCCTATATAAAAAAATCTCCACTACCAATCGTAAAATGCCAAAATTTCCATTTCGCCAATTCAAGCCTAAATCTACCTCAGACCTCCATAAAACATTCTGATCATGCTCTTAAGTACCAAATCACCTCACGTAGATATTCGAAAACCATCGGGATTCACATTCGAGACCTATTTCACATAGGTCAACATCTGATTTACTTTTCCAACTTAAGCTTACCCAAAAGAGACTAAATGTCTCAAACCTTTCCAACCCATTCCGAATTCGAAACAACAACCCCGATACCATATGACATAGATGAACAGAGCATAAAGAACTAGAAATGGGGAAGATGGAGCGGTAACTCATGAAACGACCAGCCGGGTTGTTACATCTTCCCCCTTTTAAATAAATGTTCGTCTTTAAACGAGTCAAGAAACATACCCGAAGCCAAAAAAATGTGAGGATATCTGCTCTGCATATCCCGCTGGGTCTCCTTGGTAGCCTCCTCCATGGGCCGACCTCTCCACTGCACTTTCATTGAAGCTATATCCTTTGATCTCAACTTTTGAACCTGACGCTACAAAATAGCTAGTAGCTCCACATTAATGGTCAAATCACCCTCTAACTAAACCGTGTTGAAATCCAGAACATAAGACAGATCTCTAACATACTTCTGGAGCATAGAAACATGAAATACCGAATGCATACTCGACAAATTGGGTGAAAAAACAAGATCATAAGCCACCTCCCCAATCCTTCGAAGCACCTCAAAAGGCCCGATGAACGGAGGACTTAATTAACCCTTCTTTTCAAACCTCATAACACCCTTCATGAGTGAAACCTTCAGTAGAACCTTTTCCTCAAGCATATAGGACACATCACAAACCTTTCTGTCAGTATAGCACTTTTGTCTCAACTGCGTTATACGATGACTCTCCTGAATCACCTTTACGTTTTCCAAAGCATCTTGCACTAAATTCGTACCCAAATGCCTAGCCTCACCCGGCTCAAACCATCCAACTGGAGATCTATACTGCCTCTATTATAGAGCCTCATATGGAGCCATCTGAATACTCGACTAGTAGTTGTTGTGATAAGAAAACTCTGTGAGTTGTAGAAACTGATCCCATAAATTACCGAAGTCAATCACACAAGAACGCAACATGTCCTCATATATCTGAATAGTGTGCTCGGACTGCCCATCCGTTTGACGGTGAAAAGCTATGCTCAACTCAACTTGAGTACCCAACTCTCTTTGCATGCCCTTCAAAACTGCAAAGTAAACTGAGTGAATGATGGAAACTAGGACACCATGCAAGCGAACAATCTCTCGGATATAGATCTCTACCAACCATTCTAAAGAATAGGTAGTACAAATAGGAATGAAGTATGCATGCTTGGTCAACCAATCCATAATCACCCAAATAGCATCGAACTTCTCCAAAAGTCCGTAGGAGCCCAACTACAAAGTCCATGGTGATTCTCTCCCACTTCCACTCTGGAATATCCATCTGCTGAAGCAAGCTATCCGGTCTCTGATGCTCGTATTTCACCTGTCGACAATTACCAAGCTACTAATCCCATAATATCTTTCTTAATCCTCCTCCACCAATAATATTGTCTCATATCCTGATACATCTTCGTGGCATCCAGATGAATGGAATATCTCGAGCTATGGGCCTCCTCCAGAATCAACTTTCGAAGAGCATCCACATTAGGCACACAAATCTGGCCCTGCATCCTCAAAACTCCATCATCATCAATGGTCACATCTCTGCCATCATCATGCTGAACTCTATCCTTAAGGACAAGCAAATGAGGTTCATCATACTGGAGCTCTCTTATGTGATCAAAAAAGAAAGACTGAGAAATCATACAAGCCAATACCCGACTGGGCTCTGAAATATCCAACCTTACAAACCAATTGGCCAAGGCATGACCATCAAGTGCAAGAGGTCTCTCCCCAACAGGAATGAATGCAAGATTGTCCATACTCATCGCCTTGCGACCTAAAGCATCGACACTATATTAGCTTTTCTAGGATGATACAAAATAGTAATATCACAATTCTTTAGTAGTTCCAACCATCTCTGCTGCCTCAAATTGAGATCGTTCTATTTGAACAAGTGCTGGAGGTTATGATGAACACTAAACACCTCGCAAGACATACCATAGAAGTTATGCCTCCAAATTTTCAATGCATGAACAATGGCATCCGACTCAAAATTATGAACAAGGTAGTTCTTCTCGTGGGGCTTTAACTGACGATAAGCATAAGCAATAACTTTACCTTCTTCCATCAATGCACACCCAATACCCACTCTTGAACCATCACAATACACTGTATATGAACCTGAAGCTGATGGAAAAACTAACACTGGAGCCAATCTTGAGCTTCTAATAGCTTGCTTCACACTCATCCGACAACTAGAATAGAGCACCCTTCTGAGTCAACTTGGTTAAGGGTGATGCAATATATGAAGATCCCTAAACACACAGACGGTAATAACCAACCAAACCAAGAAAACTACTAATCTCTGTGGCTGAGGATGGTATGGTCAAGCTCTAAACTGCCTCTATCTTCTTTGAATCAACCTAAATACCCTCGTTAGACACCACGTTCCCTAATAAACCCACTAAGCTGAGCCACAACTCACTCTTTGAGAACTTTTCATAAAGTTTCTCCTCCCTCAACCGCTCCGATGCCACTCTCAAATGCTCTGCGTGCTTCTCCTGACTATGTGAATACACCAAAATATCATCAATCAGAACTATGACAAACGAGCCGAGATACGGCTAGAACACATTGTTCATCAAATGCATGAACACTGAAGGGGTATTGGTCATCCCAAAAAATATCACAAGGAACCCATAGTGACCATATTAGGTCCCGAAAGCTGTCTTAAGAATATCTGAGCCCTTAATCTTCAGTTGGTGATAACCTGAACGGAGATCAATCAGGGGATGCTAGATCTTAATTGTAGCCTTGTTCAACTAACGGTAATCAATGCACATCCTCATAGTGACATCATTCTTCTTCAAGAACATAGCAAGTGTACCCCACAGCGAACGCTATGACGAATGGACCCCTTATCGAGGAGTTCTTGAAGCTGCTTCAACTCTGTTGGTGCCATACAATACAGTAGAACACAGATGGGCTGAGTTCCTGGCACCAGGTCAATACCAAAATCCCTATCTGGTGGCAAGCCCGGCAGGTCTCCAAGAAACACATTGGGAAAATTCCTCACAATTGGAATAGAATAAATGCTGGGAGTCCCGACACTGACATCGCTCACAAACTCTAAGTATTTAAGACAACCTTTCCCAACCATCCGCTAGGCCGTTAGAAATGATATTACCCTAATTGGAACCAAATTAGGCGAACCTCTTTACTCAATTCACGGTATACCCGGTATAGCCAACGTCATTGTCTTAGCAAGATAGTCCAATATAGCACGACACAAAGATAGCCAATCTATTCCTAATATCATGTCAAAGTCCACCATACATAGAGAAAAAAGGTCCACTCGGGTCTCTAGACCCCCAATTGTCACCACACACGACCAGTATAGACGATCCACAGCAATACTATCGCTCACCGGTATAGATACCCAAAAAGATGAAACAATAAACTCCTGGGGATAACAAGAAAATAATGGCGACACATATGAAAATGTGGAACCAGGATTAAATAACATAGAGGCATCTCTGTGGAAAGCTAAGACAATACCTGTAATCACAGCATCTGAAGCAATAGCATCGGGTCTAGCTGGGAATGCATAGAAATGGGCCTCACCACCACATGATCGACGTCCCCCTTTGGGACGACCCCCAGCTGACTATCCTCCACCCTAGCTGTGTGGATGGGTGGTGAAGGGACTGGTGCTGAAGATGATGGTTGACTCATCCTCAGCTCCTCCGTGTGGGACCGGGGCACGCACTTCTCCAAAAAGAGAACGGAGAACTACTACCAGGTAAAGGGTGCTGCACCAATACGCCTATGCCTTTCATAAGCCTCCCACAAGTGAAGGTAGCTCCAAAAAGCTAAAAAGCAGTAAATACTACCGACGGTGTCCAGAATACCTGCTGTATGAAGAATCCCCTGACACTTGTCTAAGAAACCGTGGGCATCCTCACCTTCAATACTACTGAAAGTCGAAGATTGGGATCTACTAAACCTCTCAAACCTGAACTGCTTGTCTTTTGGCATAACAGAAGCTACATAGTCCTAAGTAGCTGTAAGTGGATGGGATATATGTGCCCCCGTGTCTAAAGTCCCTGCATGACATGCTTAGGTGTGCGAGCATCGGGACTTTGAGTGCCTCCCCTAGCCTAAGAAGTAGTAGCAGCTGTAGTCACTGAGATCGCCTGAGCTAGGCCAGTGCACATTGATAGAAACTGGGAAGAGCCTCATGAAGGCCTGGAATCACGATAGGCACAGTATGTGCCTGAGCTAGCGTGACTCGAGACACCTGAATCTACACACAGGATGCAGAGAGTAATATGAGTACGCCAACTCAGTAAGTAATAAAAGTAAAAACAGTTGAGCAGTAAGAAAACACGTAAACCATAGCATAATGCTACATAATGCTACAGGAAAACAGTAAATGTCCAAAATACTACTGTAAAGCAATAACACTCGTCAAATCACCATAGTTCAGTAAAACCTTTTTACAATAACTTCCAATAGTTTCAAGCAAGTGTTGATATCAGTGAGAAACGAATAGAAATGAGCCCTTCGGGCAAAACATATACCATAACCGCACCTCGGGCAGAATATCAATAGAGCCAGCCCCTTAGACTACCTCACAATCACTCGTATCGGCCCCTCGGGCAGTAACATGATACAACAACAGCCCCTCAAACAATATCACATCTCACACTGGGTATCCGCGCTCATTGGGGGTGTTCAGACTCCTAGAGGGGCTCTTACAACCCAAGTGCTATCACAAGCCATCTCGTGGTATAATCAGACCGTCCATCAACCTCATAAAAGCCAGCTCATGGCATAAAAAACCAGGCAGTTGCCGTCATAATCATGAATCAGTGCAACACTGCTGCAGCGTGCAGCCCGGTCCCATAATTAGGGGTGTTCAAAACCGATCCAAAACCGAAAACCGATCCGAAACTGAAGCTTAATGGCTTAGTGGTAACGGCTTAACGGCTTAACGGACGGGGAACGGATTAAAATATTTTTATTAACGGCTTATCGGATTTGGGGCGGATTATTCAATTTTCTTAACGGGTAATCCGTTTACCCGTTAAGAATATATATATATATATATATATATATATATATATATATATATATATATATATATATAATTATATATATTAAATATAAAAAACTAAAAACCTTAAAAATGAATAAGTATAAGTGTATAATAAAAATACCAAATACCAAATTACTATACAGTAGGTTCTCTAAAGGTAGAGGTTCTTTCAGTCACTTTGTTATCCCTACCTGACCTGATGCAAGTGTAACACCAGCACCCAGTCTTACTTGCGACCAGTTCGTATTGCCTCTATGAATCTTTTGCTTTGACTAGGTTCTGTTATTAGCAAGGTTGTAGTTCTCAGACTAATATATTATGAGACTTTATCATCTTCATTTTATTATGAGAGAGTTAACTTGTGTCAACTTTGGTTTTCGTTGCAGGAGAAGTGGGGAAAGAACCTCTTATCTTTCTTGCTTATGCTATGGGCGCACTGTATCTTGAAAAATTTGTGACCAATTGTTGTAAACCTGACAATGTATCTTATCTTCTCTTTTTCTTTGTTTCATTGTCAATTGTAAAATCCATGGCAAGGTCAGATTCCTTTGAATGTCATGCACAGGAAATTTTAGTTATGTCCTAGTGTGCGGACAGAATATATTTGAACCCTTAGGTATTAAACCGATAAACCGCCCAGTAACCGCCCGATAAGAGCTAACCCGATACCAATCCGCCCGATATCTTATCGGGTGGCTAACGGATGAATACATTTAAAAGCCGATAACCGATAAGCCAAACCGTTAGAGTAAAAAGCCGCCCAATCCGCCCAATGAACACCCCTACCCATAATAGCCTCGCAACACATCCACTCAGTATCACTCAGTCATAAATCTCTCAAGTCACTCGGGCAACAAAAAATATGATGCTCAGTCGAAAGTATCATTTAAAATATTGAAATAGAGTAAATATGGCTGAGTTATAATAGTAGAATACAGCATGACTAAGTACAAATATGAAGTCAAAATAGTGAGGAATAGTATTAAAAACACCCTAAGGGTCCAAAACAGTTAGCAGGATGTGCAAATATGGCATTCAAGCCAAAACATGATAATACATTCCAAAACAAAATGATATCAAACAATTTTCAATCAAATACACAACTTAACAGTCGTACGGGCTGGACTAGGTCACAATCGCCAATGATGCACGACCCCACACTCGTCATCTAGCCTGTACGTCACCCTAAAGTAGCACAATGATGTGAAATTCGAAATTTCGTACCCTTAGAAAAGTATTTACAATCATTACTTACCTTAATCTGGTCTAAATTCTAGCACGTGATGCCCTTTCCTCTCGAGTCGGCCTCCGAATGCTCCAAATCTAACCAAAACATATTCATACCATCAAAAATATGCTAATGGAACAAAGCCCACTCAAAAATAACAAATATACACCAAAATCCTGAAATTTTCCAAACTCGACCCCTAGGCCCATGTCTCGGATTCCGATAAATTTCACAAAACTAGAATCCTTACACTCCCATGAGTTCATACATACCAAAGTTTACCAAAACCCAACCATAAATGACCCCTCAATCCCTATTTTTTTGTGCCCAATTACCAAGCCCTAAACCCCCAATTTTGCTATTGATTTTCCATATATTTCAAGCTTGCAATGTTAAAAATCGTCATAGAAACAAGTTTAGGGACCAAAAATCTTACCTCCACGAAAACCTCTTGAA
The DNA here is from genome assembly GCA_034376525.1 of Nicotiana benthamiana. Lineage (NCBI taxonomy): Eukaryota > Viridiplantae > Streptophyta > Magnoliopsida > Solanales > Solanaceae > Nicotiana > Nicotiana benthamiana. Next base: position 71,120,806 of record CM067326.1, read on the forward strand.
TTCCCTCTTAAATTTGCTCTCCCAAGCTTTCCCCCAAATGAAATATGGTGAAAACCCACTCAAAATCGTGAAGGACCAAATATATATATTCTGCCCCATCTAAACCGCTTCTGCGATACAAAATCTCACACCTGCGGACCCGCAGCTGATGTCCCAGGTGCACATCTACAGAAACCACTTAACCGCACTAGGACTGCAGGTGTAGTCACAATACCGCACATGCGCTATTGCAAGTGCGCTTGAAAAACCGCAACTTTGATTCCAGCTCCCCATGCCTATTTTCGCATCCGTAACCTTCTGGATGTTTCTGCGAGCCTGCACTTGCGGTCCCCAAGCCGCATGTGCGGTTATGATAGGAGTTTAAGCACTTTAGCTGCAAATTCCAACTCAAAACCTCCATTCAACTGTCTGAAATCACCTTGAGGCCCTGGGAACCTCAACCAAAAGTACGAACAAAGACATATACCACTATCCAAACTTAAATTAACTTTGAAACACCTAAAACAACATCGAATCAACCAAATAACATCGGATTCAAGCCTAAGGTTCCAAAAACTTCTGAACTCCATTTTTGATCAAAAAGTCTACCAAACCTCATCCGAATGACCTGAATTCCAATTCTAATTTCAAGAATTCCAATCCGGCCCCTATATCAAAAATCTCTGCTACCACACAGAAAACGCCAAAATTCCAATTTCGCCAATTCAAGCCTAAATCTACCCCGGACCTCAAAAACACATTTTGATCATGCTTCTTAGTCCCAAATCACCTCAAAGCTATTCGAACCTTCGAGATTCACATTCGAGATCTATTTCACATAAGTCAACATCTGGTTGACATTTCTAACTTAAGCTTACCCAAAAGAGACTAAATGTTTCAAACCTTTCCAAAACCATTATGAATTCGAACCAACAAACTCGATACCATATAACACAGATAAGCAAAGCATAAAGTAGCAGAAATGGGGAAGACAGAGTGGTAACTTATGAAACGACTAGTCGGGTCATTACATATTAGATCCACTTTTATTGCAGTAGTGACACGTAATTCCTTTGGGTCTTTCAGTTATGTTAGTACTGGTGGACTCAATTCTAGTTGGTCTCTTTCCAGTTGACTTTTAAGTCTCCTAGTTTGACCTAATAGAACTATGACTGGTGGATTTACGCATGCCATTGAGTTGCATTTGCAAGTCCTCAAACTCTTCTTGAAATACTTCTTTTTCAATTTCAAATACTGCATGTTTGAGTTTCTTGTCTTTTACTTCATTGTTGAATCGATTTAGTACTCATATTTTTTCTAGATTGATTCAGAGTGAGATCAAGAATATCCTGCAATTCATTACATTTATACAATTATAAGACCTTACTTCGCTTGTTTCACCCGAGCCATGAAGCAGTTTTCATTGTTATCTTTGCATTCGTCATCTGTAGTATCCTCATCTGTCCAGCATCCTGAAAGTTTGTTCATATTGTTTTTCCATAATTTTCATGAAGCAAATATTTGTTATTTCTTCATGTTCTGAACTATCTTTATCACTCCAGCTTCCAAATGATTTTTTTGAAACCTCTTGAGATTTTTCTTTTTTAGATCTGGAAACTCGACTTGAAAATGTCCAAATCTTCCACACTCCTAGCAACTTTCATCATTCTTATCTTGTTCGTTGTATTGCCTGGTTTGCCTAGGTGGGATCCTCCATCTTCTCGTATTCTTGAATCTTCTCATTAAACCATCCATGTTTGTTTACATCATTTCAATTTATTCTTGAAGAGCTTCAGGATCATTAGTGATATCATTCTCAGCTATCTCAGTTGTGTCCTTGAATGCAACTGTTTTCTTCTATCTTCTTGGTTTGTATTCTTCAGATGTGTCTTTTCAAAAGCTATGAGTTCTCCACGAAGTTCATCATAAGATAATTTATTCAAGTCTTGTGATTCAAGTGTGACAACATTAGTTAGCTAAGTGGTTTGTAAGCTTCTATGAATCTTTCTAACTTGATCACCACTTGAGTATGGATTGCTGAAAGCTTTTAGATCACTGATGATTTTACTAAATCTAGCAAATATTTCCTCAATGGATTCTCCTTCTTTCATCTGGAATAGTTCATAATCGTGAACCAAAATGTTGATATGTGTTTCCTTTATTTTGTTGGTGTTACTACCTGGATTTCCCACTATCAAGAGTCGCGATGGAGCCTACTCATGGAAGCTAGGAAAGCCACGAAATCTAGAAATCTTTTCCCTTTTCACTTTTAATACTTATAACTATTGGTAATAACAGGTGATAAACAGTAAAATAATAAGGAAAGACAAAATTTTAAGCCGAAGATTTAGACAAATATAATACCAAATTGATACGAAAAGCCAACATATGTCTCTACCCAGAAACTGGTGTCACAACATTCACAAACTATATATGATTACTACACAAGTGTTTAAAATAAAAAAAACATAGTCTGTCTCGGATACAAGTGATAACATAACATAATAATAGATAGAAGAGATGCTTGCCCTGCAGGACTACCTCAAAATTTCTGTGGACTGAAGGCTGGCTCCCGAGCTACAACTTATGTCCCAGTGCTGCCGTGGTATCTGCACAAAGTGCAAATTGTAGCGTCAGCACAACCGATCCTATGTGCTGGTAAGTGCCTAGCCTAACCCCGGTGAGGTAGGGACGAGGCTAGGACCAGACTCCCGATTAACCTATGCAGTTATAGACATATATACATCGGAAAAATAAAGAGCAAAAAATAATAAAATTTGGGAAATGGAACATGCATCGGGGAATAACTAGAAAAACAGAATCTCAAGACAACTTTAAGGAAACCAAAATTCAACTTCTAACAAGGATAAGGAAAACAAAGGCAGATTTTACTCTCTGTTCACCTCTCGTTGTAGGCGTGCAACCCAATTCCATTTCTCTTATCTTATGATAGGCATACAATTTGCTCCCATTTCATTATATTTTGTGTAGACGTACCACCCACTCCTATTACATAATATCTTGTGGTAGGCGTACCACCCGTTTCCATTTCATTATATCTTGTGGTAGGGATAGGACCCATTCTCATTTCATTAAATCTCGTGATAGGTATACCACCCACTCCCATTTTATTAAATCTTGTGGTAGGTGTGCCACCCACTCCCATTTACAGGCCAACACAAAATCATAAGGAATCCTGGCAAGGGAACAAAAGCATTATGATAACTTCCCGGCAAGGGAACAACAATATCAATACAAACATCCCGGCAAGAGAGTTTCAGTTATAACCAATCCTAACTCAACTCCTACAGATCTCAATTAGTACCAATACTTAATAATAAATAAAATCCATGAGAATAAACTAAATCTTTGCTCAATTTCGAGAATCATCAATTAAAACATTTGTAGTAACATTTACGAACACAATATCTTACAATTTAAGACTGACGGTCATGCTCGACACCAACGCATAGATACTCGTCCTGTACGTCGTAATTAACATGAAGCAATTAGAAAATAGGACACAACTCCTAATCCCTGAAGCTAAGGTTTGACCGGACACTTACCTCGAACTTCCACAGACAACTCAAGCCTCAAACACCGCCTTTCCTTATGAATTCGGCTCCAAATAAATCATATATATACATAATTGACTATATGACATCAATAAATGGTAAACAATTCAATTCCAATGCGTGATTATGGCTTTCTAATCATTCTTCCAAAAAGTCCAAAATCCGACCCCTTATTCACCCACAAGCCCAAATATATAATGAGTTCCATATTTCGACCCCAAAATGAGGTCTAAATCTCAATTAATCAAAAAGCCTTAGCTCTACCCAAATCCCTAATTCTCTACCTGTAATATTATTGTTTAGGCCTAGAAATCTAGTGGGGGTTGATAAAAATGGAAGATAACGAGTTAAAAATTACTTACCCAAGAGATTATGGTGAGGAAATGCATCAAAATTCACCTAGGAGCTTTGGAGAAGAAGAAGTTTATGAAAATCCCGTAAGTGTTCTGTTTCTGAGACTTTTGAATAACTAGGCAAAAATGTTCTTCGCGTTCTCAATGAGTCATGCCTGTAGACCTTCGCGTTCACACAAACGGGCTCACATTCGCGGAGAAGAATCTCCTTGAGCCCTCGCATTCACGTCCAATGGGTCGCGTTCGCGTAAGACAAATGTTCCCTCCCCCCCCCCCCCCCCACAAAGGCTCAATTAGCCTTTGCGGTTGCATGGTCAGGACTGCATTCGCGAAGGGATAACCCTCCAATGCCCCGCATTCTCTTAGAAGAAAATTCTTTCATCATGATTTACACATCTCGTTCGTGAAGTTCATCCCTTGAATGCGAAGAAGAAAATATCAGTACATCAAAAAAGCTGTTTTCTGCAACTTTTCTTAAGTCCAAATCTTTCCAAAAACACGCCTGAGCCCGCGGCGCTCCTAACCAAACATACATACTAACTTAATAACATCAAATGAACTTATCCATGAGATCAAATCGCCAAAATAACATCAATAATAACAAAAATTACACCTCAAAATCAAAGAATTTGTCAAACTTCATAAAACATCAACTTTTACAATTTCACATGATCATCTTAAATCATATATAAGACCTACACCGGGAATCGGAACTAAAATACGGGCCCGATGCTATCATGTTCTAATCAAATTTCATTTTAAAATGCCTTAAATAATTTCAAAAACAATTTTCTTCAAAAATTTATTTCTCGGGCTTGGGACCTCGGAATTTGGATTTCGGGCATCCGCCCAAGTCCCGTATTTGCTTACGGACCCTCTGGGACCGTCAAATCACATGTTTGGGTCTGTTTACCTAAAATATTGGTCGAAGTCAAATTAAGTTATTTTATAGCCAAATTGTACCATTTTTTATAGATTTTCATATTTAAGCTTTCCGACTACGCGACTGGACTACGCACACAAATCGAGGTTGATCTATATGAGGTTTTCAAGGCCTCGAAAACTCATAATTTAATTTATAAGCAAGTGATGACCCAAAGGGTATTCACATCCTCCACCTTTAAAACAACTGTTCGTCATACAAAGCACATAAGAAGGAAGTACCTGAGTCAGGAAAAAGATGGGGACAGTGGCTCTGCATATCGGACTCAGACTCCTAGGCCAATGCCGTATGAGGCCGACCTCTCCAATGAGCAGGAACAGAAGGAAAACTCTTTGACCTCAGCTAACGAATCTGCCAGCCTTGAAAATCCATCGGCTCCTCCTCATAAGACAACTTCTTGTCCAACTAGACAGTGCTGAAACCTAACACGTGGGATGGATCGCCATGTACTTCCGCTGCATGGACACATGAAACACTGGATGAACGACTGATAAGCTCGGTGGCGATGCAAGTCAATAAGCAACCTCACCCACTCGATCAAGAATCTCAAAAAGACCAATGAATCTAGGGCTAAGCTTTCCCTTCTTCCCAAATCTTATCACTCCCTTCATAGGCAACACTCGAAGTAATACCTACACACCGACCATGAAAGCCGAATTGCGAACCTTGGTGTCGTCATAACTCTTTTTCCTGGAATGAGCTATACAATGCCTATCTAGATTGATCCTGACCTTGTCCAAGGCCTCCTGAACCAGATACATTCCCAACAACCGAGCCTTTCCCGGCTCAAACCATCCCACCGGAGACCGACACCGCCTACCATATAAAGCCTCATGAAGAGCCATTTGGATAGTCAACTGGTAGCTGTTGTTGTTGGAAAACTCTGCTATAGGTAAAAAATGATCCCACGAGCATCCAAAGTCAATGACACAAGCTCATAGCATATCCTCCAAACTCAACGCAACCTGTGTGCCCAACTCTTGCTGAATTGCTCTCTAAAAACTCAAGGTAAACTGCGTAGCTCAGTCTGAAATAATAGACACAGGCACACCATGAAAGAGAAAAATCTCTCGGATATAGATCTCAGCTAACCTCTCAGAATAATAGGAGACATCCACATTAATGAAATGCGCTGACTTGGTCAGCTTGTTGATCGATATTGCGTCGAACTTCTTCCGAGTCTGCGAAAGTCTAATAATGAAAACCATAGTAATCCACTCCCACTTCTACTCGGGAAGCTCAATACTCTGAATGAACCACCAGGCCTATGATACTCGTACTTAATCTGCTGACAAATCAAACACCCAGCCACATACATAACGATATCCTTCTTCATTCTCCTCAACCGATAATGTTATCGCAAATCCTTAAACATCTTTACGGAATCAGGATGAATAGAGTACCGGGAACTATGGGACTCCTCTAGAATCAACTTTCGAAGTCTATCCACATTAAGAAAACAAACTCGACCCTACAATGTCAAGACTCCATCATTGCCTAAGGTAACCTGCTTGGCACCACCGTGCTGCACCGTGTCTCTAAGGATACACAAATAGGGATCATCATCTGTCGATCAAAAATACGCTCCAATAAAGAAGAACGAGCGAGCGTGTAAAGTAACACACGACTAGGCTCAGAAACATCCAAACTCACGAACTGATTGGCCAAAGTCTAAACATCTAAAGCAAGCAATCTCTCACGGATCGAAATACAAGCAAGACTGCCCATACTAGCTAACTTCCTACTCAAAGCATCGGCTAACACATTGGCTTTCCCGGATGATATAAGATGGTGATATCATAATATTTCAACAACTTCAACCACCTTCTCTCCGTCAAATTCAACTCCTTTTGCCTGAACAAATACTGAAGACTCTTGTGATCCAGTAAATACCTCACATGCCATGCCATACAGATAATGCCTCCAAATATTCAATGCGTAAACTATGGCTGCCAACTCCAAATCAAGAATTGGATATTTCTTCTCCTGAATCTTCAACTGTAGCAAAGCATAGGCAATAATCGTGTCATCCTGCATCAACACTGCACCAAGTCCAATATAAGATACATCACAATAAACTGTATTAGGACCTGAACCCGTGGGCAGAACCAATATTCGTATCGTAGTATGAGCTGTCTAAAGCTTCTGAAAGCTCGCCTCACACTTATCCAACCATCTGAACTGGGCCCCCTTTTGTAAACATGGTCCTCGAAGTTGCAATAGATGAGAACCCATCTACAAATCGGCGATAGTAGCCTGCCAATCATATGAAACTCTGAATCTCTGTAGTTGATGCTAGTCTAGCCCAGTTCTTGACTACCTCAATCTTCTTTGGATCCACGTGAATACCCTCTGCTGATATAATATGACCCAGAAATGAAACTGAACTCAACCAGAATTGACACTTCAAGAACTTAGCATATAACTGACTATCCCTCGGAGTCTGAAGAACCTCTTTAAGGTGTTGCTCGTGCTCCTCTTGGATGCAAGAATATATCAATATATCATCAATAAAGACTATCAAAAACAAAACCAAATAAGACCTGAACACTTGGTTCATCAAATCCATAAAAGTTGTTAGGGCATTTGTCAACCAGAATGATATAACCAAAAACTCGTAATGCATGTGCCGAGTGTGAAAAGCTGTCTTTGGGATATTAGATTCCCTATCCTCAACTGATGGTAGCTAGATCTCAAGTCTTTCTTTTAAAATACCTTGGCACCCTGAAGTTGATCGAACAAATCATCAATCCTCGGTAACGGATATTTATTCTTGATTGTAACCTTGCTCAATTGCTGGTAACCAATACATATTCTCATTGACCTATCCTTCTTTTTAATAAACAACACCGGCACACCCCAAGGCAAAACAATGGGTCTAATGAAACCATTATCAAGCAAGTCTTGCAACTGCTCCTTTAACAATTTCAACTCAGGCAGGGATATACGATACGGTGGGATAGAAATGGACTGAGTGCTAAGAGCCAAATCAATGCAAAAGTCAATATCCCTATCGGGCGGCATACTTGGCAAGTCTGAAGGGAATACCTCAGGAAACTCATGAACAACAGGAACAGAATCAAAAGAGGGAACATCAGCACTAGAATCACGAGCATATGCTAAATAGGCCAAACACCCCTTCTCGACCGTACGCTGAGCCTTCACATATGAGATAATATTGTTGGTTGAATGACCAGGAGTCTCTCTCCACTCTAAATGACGCAAACTCGGTAAGGCTAAGGTTATAGACTTGGCATGATAGTCCAAGATAGTGTTGTAAGATGATAACCAGTCCATCCCCAATAAAACATTAAAATCGACCATGTATAGAAGTAACAAATATACACGAGTCTCAAGGCCCCCAATCACCACAGTACAAGAACGATGGACTCGATTAACCACAATATAATCATCCACCAGTGTAGACACATAAACAGGGACACTCAATGAATCACTAGGCATGACCAGATACGGTGCAAAATAAGATGATACATACAAATATGTAGACCCTGGATCAAATAGGACTGAAGCATCTCTATCTAAAACCAGAACCGTTCCTGTAACTGTCACACCTCCTTTTTTCACTACACCCCTCGAAGGGCATAGAAGGGAGTTTTTTCTAATTTAAGTGACAATCCAAACGGATTATTTTATAAAAGATTCAGATTCGCCACTTGGGATAGTTAGTGGTGTCAAGTTACCGATTTAAATCCCGAATTGAGGAAAGATTCACTCTATTTATGGTCTGCAAACACTGAAATCCGAGTACAGAATTCTGTTAACCCAGAAGAAGATGTTAGGCATTCCCGAGTTCCGTCGTTCTAGCACGGCCGCTTTGATTATACTTGGCTTATTAAATTATTTAATTACTTATTTTTTGAACCTATATGCATTTACCTCTTACCGCTTTTGATTAAAAAAAATAATCTTAAAACGAGTTACGTGTACGTGTACCCAATTGTTTAGCGCGTCAAAAATCATGTCATGTGAACGTGTCCATAATTAATAATACTTTATTAATGTTAAGAAGAGTTTGAGCAAAATTGCACGAACGCATACTCTGATTCTTTTTTAGAAATCGTATTCATGTCAAATATGTCCACTACCACAATAGTATATTAAATCGCGCCTAAAACAAATTAGAACTTGTGTTGCTTTTCTAGATTACTTTGAAATAATTGTAAGGCCAAAAGAAGTATAGATATACAATGGTCGGAGAATCACACTATAATTTAACTGTTTGGTGTCATCTAGCAACCATTTGCATTACTTTTACGATGTACCAATCAACTTTAGTTACATAACAGTATACTAAGAACATGATACACTAAGGCCCATGCATGCCATATACGATTATTTTATACTCATTAGAATAATGCTCTCATCTTCACAAAATCCATTTTAATAATCGAACATTACGATATTGTGTTCCTATATCCATGAAGGCAGTGCCATTTTACTTCAAAATAATCTTTCTTACTAAACATGAAATCCAAACTTTTAGATGAAGCGTACAGAATAAAGGATAGATAAAATTATTTATCTGGTTTTTCGCAAATTTCAACGAAACCGAACCTTAATCACACTTAACACCCCAAACAATCCACTTATTGACAACTAAAATTTCCAGATTCCCCAAAATTTATGAAAAAAAATGAGAAAGAAAACAAACCTAAATCATTATCTCGAAAACAAAGAAATAATCAGATTCAAAGATCTAAGCTCCATAAATGTACTAAAATGATATGCCATCGACTAATTACACAAACTCGATTCATATAGTCAATGACTGAAACAAGAAATGAGTAGGAGAAAAAGAGTGACCTGAATTACTTTCAATTTTCCAAAGAACCTGCTGCCCGTTTACAAAGAAACTCAAGCCGATAAAGCTAAGCCGGACAGACCCGACCGGAAACCTCAAATAAAGGCAGTGATCACGACCTTCAACCTCAAACAAACAGCCCAACCATATGCACTCGATCTAACCTCACACTTGATCGGATACATAGTCCAAAACCAGAAATCGGAGAAAGCAAGGTGGAAATCAAAACTAAAAAATATAGTCGTTTGGGCTGAAAATATGGCCGTTTAGAAGTTTACAAAATGGTTATTTGGCCCACAAACTTTATATAATTACACTTTTTCTCATTTCTCAACTATAAATACTTCCTCATTCTTTCATTTTTATTCACCAATTCATCAATCTCTCTCAATCTTTCTACTACAATTGCTTAATTTATTGTTGAAAATTCGTGAAAAATTGTGAAGTTGTTGAATTGAAGTTTTCAAGTGTTCAATGATTTTCAATTTTCAAGAAGTTGCTCGGTAATCCGGTAAACTTGTTTCAACTCTACATTTTAATAATATATTATTGTGTGGTTTAGTTTGCGTAATTATAATTAATGTGGCATTTTGTTTGAAAAAATATTTGGTAAAGGAAATGTAAACCGGTGAAAGTAGTGGTCATAATACTACCCTTCTCCCGACTCCCCGACTTACAAGAGATAAGCAAGTTGAAAGTAGTCGCCAACCTAGACGTCCTCCTCCTCCTCCCGTAATGCTTGATAGTGATCACCCTTGTTTTCAATTTACTGATAGTGAATTTCTACATGATATTGCAGTAGGTGATAGATTAGATGATGAAATTATGAATGCTCTTTATCCTAATGAACCTATCTTAGAGGAAAATGAGGATGATGATGATGATGATGAAACCCAAGCACCAGATTTAGATGATACACCTACTAGACCTGTTCATAACTCAAGTAATGCACCGGCCGACCCACCTGTAGAAACTCCAACTTTTAATAGATAACCTTCTAAACGTCAAGAAACATCATTAGTTTGGAATTTTTTACTCAAGTAAGAGAATTAAATAAAGCTAAGTGTAAGATTTGTGGGAAATTACTGGTTCATAAATTTACTGGAGACCGTAGCGGCACGGGTAGTTTGACTAGGCACATAAAAACACACTCTAGAGATAAGACTAGATTTTTGCAAATGCAAGCGCAGCAAGAGGGGACAAGCTAGTAAAGGTTCAAATCTAGTTTAACCAGGAATTAACAATGTCACCGGAGGTATTTTATATTACGATCCAAATAGAGATCGTGAAGAATTAGCAAAGATGATTACTGTTATGTGCTTACCTTATACTTTTGCTTCTAATCCTAGTTGGGTTCATTATATTAGAAGAGTTTTTAATCCTACTTATAAAGGTTGGCCTCGCGAAACAGTTAAGGCCGATATTTATAAATTCAAACATGAATACGAACAATATTTGCGCTATTTATTTACTCATATACGTAATCAGATTTCTATTACTACTGATACTGGTAGAAGTGGTAATGATTGTGATTATCTAACTGTTACAAGTCATTGGATACATGAGGAGTGGACAATACAAAAACGTATAATTGCGTATAAAATAATTAATTCATGTCACACAGGTAAGTTTATAGCTAACACTGTCTCAGACATTAGTAGATATTTTTGCTTTTGCGATAAAATATTGGCAATTTCCATGGATAATGATTCTAGCAACACTAGGGTTATAGGCATGCTTACAAAAACATTAAATCCCGCATTTACTAATATTTTCCATGTTAGATGTATTTGTCATATTTATCATTTAATCGTCGGTGATGGTATGCGAATTTTAAACATAGAAATTGAAAAGGTTCGAATGGCTCTTAATTTGCTTTTCTATACAAACCGTAGAACTAGACTTAGAGAGTATTTTAAAAAATGTGATGAATATGGCCTTATAGAAAGAAAGGTTCCTAAACCTTGCCCGACTAGATGGAATTGTATGTACGAAAGTTTATTAGTTGCATATGAATATAGAAACCCAATTAATGCAACGTTTAATTCTCGGGTAGGTGGTGAGGATGATGATGAAATTTTTACTACCCAAGATTGGACGAATGTTAAAATTATATTAGATTTTTTAGAACATTTTCATGTTGCTACAAATGCATTTTCTGGCAATATTATCCTACTATTTCAAATTATTTAGTTTATATTGCCGCACTAGCTGATTTGTTTGTTGAATTTGGCGAGGGTGGGATATTTAAAAACTTTCTATAAATGAAATGAAACAAAAATTTTAAAAATATTTTTTTTCCTATCCCTCCTTTTTTTGGTGTTTCTGCAATGTTAAATCCTACAATAAAATTTGGAGGTCCTCATTTTGGTATTTAAATATTTATAAGGCTTTAGATCTTTCAAACGATGAAGTTGCTACACTTGCAGATGCAAAAGCATCAATTAAAATTAATGCTCAAATAATTTATAATGCTTACCAACTTTCCTTAGAGCATGCTAGGCCAAATATTCCAACCCCTACTTCGTCTAGCTCACAATCGTCTAAAAGAGCTGCGGGCTTAACAGCTGTTAAATCTTGTACGGAGTTCCGGGGTTCTCAAGGTGATAATTATGATGAAACTTCACATCTAAATGAGCTTCAAGTTTATTTGTCTCGGGGACTTGAAAAGGAGAATCCAGACGGCTCTTTAGATCTTTTGGAATGGTGGAAGTCAAGGAATAATATTTTCCGGTTCTTGCAAGGATGGATCGGGATATTTTATCAATTCAAGCTTCAACTATTGCATCGGAGAGCGCTTTCATTCAAGCAAGATTGCAAAGAGGTGATCATAGAGCGTCGATGAGGGATAGCTTGGAAAAATCGGTACTATTTAGAGATTGGATCCGCGCGGAAAGAAGAAACTTTGGAATTGCAGAATCACAACCGGCGATAGATGAAGCTTATGAAGAAATGATAGCAAAACTTGCGGAGGATTCGGCTTCGCCCGGAAGTGGTGATGAACAAGCTTCTTTTCCACCACCACCAACACAACCTCCTCCAAACCTTGATGAATTTATGACATTTGTTAGAGATGCAATGCAAATTATGATGTAACATGTACTTTGGCACATCTTTTTTTAGTTTTTTTCTTTTGATGGTGGTATTAGTACTTTGTTGTGCTCATTGGGGGAAGGAAGATTAAGAAAGATATGTCATTTTGGGTAATAAAAATTATAAGACATACCCTTAAACATCTTTTTTCTCAATATTTCTTTGTCTTTACTTCGAATTATTTATAAGCTACAATATATCTATCTATCTATCTATCTATCTATATATATATATATATATAGATATATATATATATATATATATATATATATATATATATATATATATATATAACATGCAATATATACTACAAGAAAATATATACGATAATATATATACATAACATACAACCTAACGTACAAGAAAATATATAAGTAATAACATATATACATAAGATACAATATATATTCTACAAGAAAATATATTAGAGAATATATATACATAACATACAATATATACTAATTTACTACAATACAATATACAATAAAATATATATTATATATACTATACTAATAACTAGTATACTATAAAAATATATTCTATACTAGTATATTATATACTATACTAATAACTACTATATAAGATATTGCGTTAAACAAAAAAAATTACAAAACAAGCCCGCCAGGCCCACCAAGCCCGGCCTGCTATGCCCAGGACAACATGGGCTTAGGCCCGTCACGGGCTGGTCTCACACATTGAACCCACGAAGCCCGGAACTGCCAGGCCCGGGACCGCCAGAGCCTAGGCCCACGAATAGTGGGACCGTGAAGCCCGGCCCGTGAAGTCCGTTTAGGTCCGGGCCCGGGATAAAATACAGCACTACTTTTAGGCGTTATTTTTGTGTTCCTTTATAGGTATAGTCTAGGTTTAGTATAATTTTTTGTATTTTCCAATTAGTCCCTAGATCTTTTGTATATTAGGTCCATAGGATCATTTTTATTTGCTTTTATTCCAACGAGGAGTCTAGAAGGGTTCCCAGGCTTAATTGACTAATCCGAATTGGGCTCTAAAACTCTTAAAATTATAGTCCACACCGTAATTGACTCCTTTAAAATAAGATAAAAATACTGCACAATACAAAAGCTAATATGAAACTATTATATATTTTTTGTATTTTCAAGATTATATAAAGATAAATATAATGTACTATTTTTGTATAATTTTGTTTAAATTTATGAAAGATATGTAAGCTGTAATATTTTTTGTAGTTTCCATTTTATGAGAAAAATAAAATAAAAGAAGTCAAAAATAGTTGAAATAGCTATATTATGCCCAAATTAAATATTTACATGCAAAAATATAAAAAATCTTGGGGAGGGTCAAAAATCACATGTCTACAGCTTCACCTCTTTGATTGGAAATGCAAAGAGTTTTCGGACAAAGAATGACTAGACAAGTTTTTTGACTCAACCCTTATTTAAGGAGACCAAAATTAAGAGAAAAGAGAATGTGACCGTGCCCTGGTATCTGAGCTGCCTACATATTCTGCGCTATAAAGGAATCAGGCCACGTATAGTTTAGAAATGAGCGAGATGGTTAAGTATACCGAGGAGGAGATCTAGTCAAGGTTTTCTCCCGCCGAGGTTCCGGTCCACCGTCCTATTATTACATCAAAATCAAAAAAATAAAAAAGACTAGCTAAGACTATCAACTACAAATTACAAGATTCCTATCTCTAAGTCTTCTGAAGCTTGATCTCTAGTCTTGAGTGGTTCTTCATTCTGACTTCAGATTTCAACCTTGACACTTGTTAGCTGTATGTGCTAACTCGTTCTTCTTCAGTTTTTCGATTTAAGGTTGGACATGTAGTGCTTACAACCTTAACCATGCCTTGAAAGTTCACAACTTTCATCGGCTTTTTATTTGGATTAACTTCTTGCTTTTTTTTTTCTCTTATTTTCTTTATTGTGACTAACTTCTCTTGATTACCTTGGACAGTTGACTTACATTCTCGCCACGAGCTTCTTTTGTTGCTGACTTGAATTGTATTCTGTAGTGAATTCCCTTATTCTCCAGGTGGCGCCTAATTGAAAACATTTGAATTGTATTCCCTTGTTCTCCAGGCCGGGCGCCTAATTTCCAAAAACTAGAGCTATATTCACTTATTCTTTAGGTTAGTGCCTAATTGCCAAAAATTTGAACTATATTTCCTTGTTCTCCAAGTGGGTGCTTAATTGCCAAAACTTTAACCGAATTCCCTTATTCTCCAGGTGGGCGCTGATTGCCAAAACATTAACTATATTTCCTTGTTCTGCAGGTGGACGCCTAATTGCTAAAACCATGAACTATATTCCCTTGTTCTCCAGGTGGGCGCCTGATTGCGAAAAGCTTGAACTGTATTCCCTTATTCTCCAGGTGGAACCTGATTGCCAAAAACTTGAACTATATTCCCTTGTTCTCCAAGTGGGCGCCTGATTGCCAAAAACTTGAACTGTATTACCTTATTCTCCAAGTGGGCGCCTGATTACTAAAAACTTGAACTATATTCCCTCATTCTGCAAGTGGGTGTCTGAACACCAAAACTTGAGTTGTATACCCTTGTTCTCGATGTGGGATCCTGACTAAAAAAACTTGAACTATATCCCCTTGTTCTTTAGGTGGGCGCCTGATTGCCAAAACTTGAACTGTATTCCCTTGTTCTCCAGGTGGGCGCCTGATTGCCAAAAACTTGAACTGCATTCCCTCTTTCTCCAAGTGAGCGCCTCATTGCCAAAACTTTAACAGTATTTCCTTGTTCTCCATTGGGGCGCCTGATTACCAAAACTTTAACTGTATTCCCTTCTTCTCCGGGTGGGCACCTGATTGCCAAAACTTCAACTATATATCCTAGTTCTTCAGGTGGGCACCTGATTGCCAATACTTGAACTGTATTTCCTTATTCTCCAGGCGGGCGCCTGATTGCCAAAACTTTAATTGTATTCCCTTATTCTCCAGGTGGGCACCTAATTGCCAAACACTTGAACTATATTCCCTTATTCTCCAGGTGGGTGCCTGATTGTCAAAAACTTGAACTTTATTTTCTTTTTCTCCAAGTGGGCGCCTGATTGCCAAAAACTTGAACTGTATTCCCTTATTCTCCAGGTGAGCTCCTGATTGCCAAAAACTTGAACTATATTCCCTTGTACTCTAGGCTGGCGCATGATTTCCAAAAACTTGAACTGTATTCCCTTGTTCTCCAGGTGGGCGCCTGATTGCCAAAAACTTGAACTATATTCCCTTGTTTTCCAGGCGGGCGCATGATTTCCAAAAACTTGAACTGTATTCCCTGAAACTGTTGCCTTTGAACCTGATTAGAACAAAATAAACAAAAGAAATTTTCCTGCCCCAGTTTGGTGCTGGCTGCATCCGTGAGTGTCAATTGAATCATGTTACCAAATATTTCTAAGAATATAAAAACTAAATTCCATTATCTAAGAGGGTACTAAAAAATCTTAGTTAAATGATAGTTTTTAATCTAAATTATATTTTTTAAAGGTATGACTTTCGCTAAATCTCGTTATCGAAGAAAGTCCTAAAGCTACCTCCCATTATCCATGAGGATTCTGACAACTCTTAATTAATGACAATTTTAAAACTATGTTATATCTTCTAATGGTATTACTTCCACTATATTTTGTTATCTAAAAAAGTATAGAAGTCACATCCCATTATCCAGGCAGGTCCTGACAATCCAAAGTAAAATTTCTGCCTAAGAGTTACAATTATTTAAGGCTAAATTATACTACCCTACAGCAGAATATACGCAAAATATTGTTATCAATTGGAAATTTTAAAGCTTGGTCCCATTATTCAGTAGGGTCCTGAAAACTCCTAACTAAATCGTATCTTACACATGCGAACTTTGGAGCAAACTTATATTCCTTGGGGTATATTTATGCTAGGTTTTGCTACTTATGATTGTTTTGATTTTTAAACTAGGTCCCATTTTCCAGGAGGATCCTTAGAACTTCAAATTAAATCCCGTTATCCAAGAGGTTCTTAAGAAGCCGAGAACGAACTTACCGGAGCCATGCTTTCTTCCTCGAGAATCTTTGCAGAATGAATAAACTTCCTTGCCCCTGAACAATGCTTTTTCTTCATGGAGGGATCCTGGGGATAGAACGAATTTTCGTTCACCTTCTCAAATCGTCTTTGTGCTGCAATATTTGGGCACGACACTTGAAAACAAATTCAAACTTCCAAGCTTTGATTTGGACAAAAGTTTCATCCCTGTTTTAAACAAAGAAAAGTAGTGAGATTATAAATATGGTGTTTGGGTTGTGGTCTTGACTTTGAGGGCAATTTCTCCTTAACTTCCCCTGATAACTTTAGTTTTAACTTGAAAGACCTTGCATGTTTATTAACTAACCAATTTCTCTGTCACCCTTACCACAGAAAATACCTCTGATCCATTCTGACCCAACATCCTCTATCTGTTGCATTTTCCCATAAATTGACATTTGCCGAATCTTTGTATTTCACATGAATCCCAAAACATATTGATTTTTACCGACTCAGTGCGCTTAATGTTCTTTCCTGATGTAGGCCGCTAGCTTGGCCTTGAGGTCTATTGCTCCTTTACTTGCCGTGATAACTTTGATTTCCACTTGGAAAACCTTGTTTGTCATTGGTTAACCACTTTCTCTGTCAACTTTATCACAGAAAAGTACCTTTGATCAATTTATCCAACACCATTTATCCGTTGCATTGCTCATGAATTGACATATACCAAGTCTTTGTATTTCACATGAATCCCAAAACTCATCGATTTTTACCAACTCAGTGCTCTCGCTGTCTTTTCCTGACTTATGCCACTTGATATGCTGGCCAGACTCCATTTTTTGCAATGGAAAGCTGGTAGCAAATTTTGAAGTCATTTGTCACTTGTTCTGACCAAACAGACTCATGAAGAGAAAGTAAACAAGACAAAAGGAATGGACTAAAGGACGGTGGATGGGGATGATTCCTAACAAGAAACAACAAGTAGAAACATATCAAATGTGGATACCAACACTAATGACCACGACATGCACATGTGACCTATTCTGTCAGGCAAGTCTAATGTTCAGCTCTTGTTATACCCCCTAGAGTGTGAAATCGGGCTTCAATGCTCCGATTATCCAATCTGATTCAAAATCCATATTCAACTTGTGGTGCCCGAAGGGTTTTTACCATCAATCCTCTCTCATTTTGTTCTTTTTCTCAACTCACCATCGCCTTATGGTGCCTGTGAAGGTTTTCACTGATAAGATTCTCTATTTTGTTCTCTCATCTTCCATCTCCTTTCGATGCCCATGAGGGTTTTAACCAATAAGATTCTCTCATTTTTAATTTTCCTTACTTGGACCAGAGTGTTGCCCTTGACATGAATCATCTCTACTTGCTTGACTTGGAATCTTTTGATAACTGATCAAAAGGTCTTTCTTTGGACCGTAACGTGGCTTTTGGATAGAATTAGAAAGAAAGGGTGTGAAAAGGCTCAATACACTTAAAATGGATTCAAAATTACAACTTTCGGAATCCAATTTCTTACAACAGCCGCCGCTTCTGCCCCAATTTCTTTGCTTGGGGACTTTTTAATTTTTGTTTTAATGGGACCGAGCCGTGAAGCTGCCTACGTATCCTTGAAATGAATCAGGTCAAACGTAGTTCATGTCACAGAAATTACTTTGTTGTTGTGATTTTTCTTTTCCTTTTCTTTCCTTCTCTTGTTTTTTTCTTTTTGTTTTTTTCCTTCTCTTTTCCTTTTTTTTCTTTCTCTTTTCATTTTTTTTCACGTATCTTTCACGCTTATGTTTCTGATCTTTGCTACCGATTCCAAAAGAGGGGTACAAAAGAAACTAAATAAGGCTCAAAAGAGTAATGAAGGATAAAGTTTTTAGATAGCATAACAAAATTTCTTCGTCATTCCAATCTCCACAACATTCCAAATACAAACAACACAATTAAACAAACCACATAAAACATTCGTAACATCTTTTGATAGAACCAGACCGTTCCACACATTCGCCTTCTACATCTGGGGAATACAAAGCCCCATTGAACAACACTCTCACTCTCCTTACCACGAATGGTCCCTGTAAAATTGAGCAAACATGCCTTTAGCTTCAACCTGATGCGGCATGATGCATTTCAATAGGGTTTTTTTATGCTCTATCTAACCCAGTTTCACACAATTCGGTCTTGAAGTGACCTCAACATCTCTTTACTTATTTCCTTCAAATGTCCTTACCGTCTTCCAAATTTCTTCATGATTAAACTAACTTTGTAAAACCAGGCTGAGAATTACTCGTGCATGTCATTTCACTAGAGTCAACATGAAAAAGTCCATAAAAGAACTAAATAAAAGGACTAGAAATAATGGAAGAAAGAAAATTGCATTAGACAGATGGTGAAAGGGTTTGAACAACAAAACAAGCAAACTAAACTGGAGCTACAACCCTAGGACAAACCTAGACAACACTAAACTAGCTCTACGACTAAACAAACTAGCCAGAAAAATGATACAAGGATTTGAGTCACAAGACAATATGTGAATTACAACCCTGAAAATAATCCGGTCAACAGAAATAACAACAAAATAAACTACCAAAGCTCCTATATGGATGAACAAGAAGTGGAGCGTCTTTCCAATTACCAAGCTTTTCATCTTAGCCACTAAGCTCAACATCAACATTGCTAGAACATTCAAAAGTCTTCATCTCAGTATCCTTAGAAAATTTCTTTTGGGTCCATTTAGCCGGATCGTTCTTATGATCAACTTCCGGAACCAAGGGTGCTAGTGCTAAAAGCTTTGCAATAGGTGGCCCTCTGAGGATCTCAGAATAGTTCTTATATTCCTCTTCCACACAAATCATGTCTTCCATACGCGTCTCATTGTGAACAGGCAATGGACTTGGCTAGTATCTGGTGCATTTAGATTTTGCACGGTAATGTCACCTACATGAATAAGCTTATGGACTGCTCCCTTCAGATGCTAACACTTATCTATGTCATGACCGGGGCACCTGAGCAATATGCACACCTTTGAGAAAAATCAAACTTCTTTGGAAGAGGATTTCATATTTTTATCTGAATTGGCTTCAACTTGTCCTATTTCCTTAGCCTCTAGAATAGACTGGCATATCCCAACGGAGTGAAGGTTTTCTTCCTCTGCAACCTCTCGTTCTTGAACGCTTGACTGGGCTGAAAACCTGATCCAAGAAGGTTTTGATAGGCTCGTGGGGGCAAATAAGAGAGTTTTGGACGTGGTGTGGGCCATTACGGGCCTCGTTGATGTGGAGAATATGGTGGTGCATTGGGGACGGGGTATCGGGAAAGTGATGTACAATTTTTGGGGTTCGCTGGAGAGAAGTAGCAGTGGGGAGGATGACAAGGATATCCGCTAGGTTGAAATTGAGACTGAAAGTGTTTATCAAGAATGCCAATTTGATCCTATCGTTGGTGGGGCTCAGCAATTTCTTTTTTATCGATGGGAGGACAATCCCGAGCAACTTGTTCGTTCTGTTAGAGCCAAAAGTCCCTAAAACTTTCCTTGAGTTTCTTTTTTATCTGAGATATGGAGGAGCAATTTGGGACAATGTCTATGTTGTACTGAAAGTGTCGCACAAAATCTTGAGCCATGTTGCCCAATGTAGGCTACTTACCGAAATCTTGACGAATATGTCATTCCAAAGCTGCCCCAGTAAAACTCTTACTGAAATATGCCATCAACAAGTCATCTTTCTCTCCAGTACTTCTGATTTCACTCCAATAAACTCTCAAGTGGGCTACCGGATCTTCACACCTATCATACAAGTTAAACTTGAGCACTTTAAACCCCGCGGGTAAGCGAATGTCAGGGGACACAAAAAATTCCTTGTAAGACCTATTACCCTGGCCTCTCATTCCTTGCTTTTTCTTTAGGGCATGTTATATGCCTTTCATCTTCTTGTATATCTCATCTCGCCCTTATTTTCCTATAACCTTTTCATTTTTAGCATGAAGCTCTTCCCGAGGGTTCTTCTTGTGCGCAACCTCTAAAGGGTAATATTGGGCATCATGAGTTTTGAGTGGGTATTCATTGTTGGGGATATAAGGGAAATATTGGGAAGAGGTAATAGGAAGATGAGTGATGGAGCTACTGGGGTGATTGCGAAGTGCCAAAGTTTGGGTAAAGGTAGCATCTAAGAAGCCAGGTAGTGGCGGGGGTGGTGTCTTCCCATTCATCCAGGCCTGATACATGTCTGTCATGTGTTTTTTAACATCTTTACCTCGTTAACCAACCCATTTCCATGTTCAACCAATTGCTTTTGGCATCGATATCAACCAACTCAGTTCTGTTGTTGTATGACATTGCCCTTTGACTTTGTCTTGTAGAGAAGAGTTATCACTTTAAAAATCACAAACCAATCACCCTTTTGTTTTATGACAAAAGGAACAAAATGAGGTCATCATGTTAGCGTTAGGGCATTACACAGCTAAAATATCACATTACGTGCAATGCACATTCGAGGGTATGAAGGTCATATTGCATCATCCCAATTTGTTCATTTCAATCCTATCCTTCTTTTGTTTTTTTAGCACTTCTTAGCTTGCTCAGTTTCCTTCCCCTTTTATTTTTGATTATCGCTCTTTTCTTCCCTCTCATTTCTCGCATCCCATAATTTCACCTCTCTTTTTTTCTTTCTCTTTTTTCCTTTTTCTTTTAAATAAAAAAGGTAATTTGATCGATTGCTATGTAGATTGCCTATGTATCATGACCTCATATGAATGATATTTGCGTAGTTCGGGAAGATAGTGAATAAAGTAAACAAACTAATATTCTCATTTTCCTTTTCCTTTTCTTATTAATGACTACTCTGATGAGAAAAGAGAAATAAAGCAGATTTTTTTTTATTTCTAGACTTAATGTTCTATAACCTATTCTAAACTCAAGCTTAATGGATTTGTTTTTCTTTTTTTCCTTTTTGAAACAAACACTCTATTAAGGAAAAATCCTAAAATAGAAAAATATTTTTGACACTTATTTCTTTTAGAAAGAAAATATAAAGAATAAACCACAGAAAAATATTTTGAATTTTCATTTGATATCCAGACGCAAGATTTCGAAACAAGCATTAAAAAAATGAAATAAAATATTTTTGAATTTCAATTTTGAAGGCCTAAAGGACAACTAATAATAAACAAAGATAAAGTATGCATTTTTATATGTACAATATCCTAAAGTTCTAATGAAAATAAAAAGATTTTTTTTTCGTTATTCACTAATTTCCAAAAGAAACACCTCATAATAAAATCTTTTTCGATTTTGCAATTAATACCTTAAAGAAAAACTTTTAATGAGGTATTAAAAGAAATCTCTACTCTATTTTTTGAATATTTAGTGTTAATATACTAAAAGGAATTATAAAAAATTTGAGTTCTAGATATTAATTCAATAAAGAAAAACCACCTCAAATGATTTTTTATTCCTAGAATTAGTATTCTGAAGAAAACTTCAAGCGGAAATATAAAATGCAACATTTTTTTTTATAACACACATTATTCGTATGCAAAATAGAAAATACAATAGTAATAAAAAAACTCGATATTACTATACAAAACTAGAAAGTAAAAGATGACATAAGAAATAGTAAAAATCTCCTTAAGCAACTTCTAAATGCAGTGGGCCAATTTGCACTTATAAGGAAAAAAAGCCCTTCTAGAGAGAGAGGCTCTGGCTAAAAAACGTGCGACTAGAGAGAGAAAGTCATCGCAACAGTTATATGGCCTCTCCGACCGGCGGACGGCCATCAACTCCGGCCGGTCAGCCTCCCCCCACCTCTGCCCAACCTCTAACAACTACTAACAACAATTCCCAGCCTTCAGTTCGCTCCAGCGATAATCCACAAGTCATGAACTACGAAAAAGCAGTGAAACCTACATCGAGTAACACTGCCATGCAGGATCGAGCACCAGCTATTGAGCCCATTGCCCTTAAACGTGCTATATTCTTCCAAGGCAGCCTTTGGTTTGTTTTATTGAATCAGAAGTGGAGCGTATGAATATTTTAGAAGGTCTGCAATATGCAGTTGTATGCCAGTTGTCGTATGGATGGCCGGAACTCAATGAATTACGTCGCATTATCTCAATTCAATGTGGAATATAGGGTGAGTGCAGTATCAGGTACTTGAGGGACGTGCATGTATAGTTTAGATTAACATTATGGCAATACTTCGTTGATTTTTCATCTGAAGGAGTTCATTATGTCAAGGATAAATATGGGGTGGAGTGTCAGTTGCGTACTTTGATTTATGATTCTAAGTTCAAAGCAGGAGAGGAGACACCAAACGTAATGGCCTGGATATCTTTCCCAAATATCTTGCCCATTTACTTTCTTAAGTAGTGTCTATTTTCTTTAGCTTCAACTGTTGGAAAAACCATTACACCTTAATCAAACAACTGTGAATAAATTGAGGCCTAGTTGTGCACGTGTGAAGGTGTTGGTTGACTAGTTAGCTGACCTCCCTAAGAAAGTTAGGATGGATATTATTGATGAAAGTACTGGGGATATAAGAATTGAATGGGTAAATATCAAGTATAACTATTTGCCTAAATACCATACTCCAAAGTCATGACAGTTTAGAGTGTTGGAGGCTGCATCCTGAGCTTAGGGAAAATAGGAATGTAGAGAAGCAACCTGGTCCAAATGGAAGAAAATAATGAAAAAGGGAAGAACAACGCCCCACTGATGATCTTATCAAGTGGAAGGGTTGTTGGAAATGTAGGTGCACAATGGAAAGAGGTAAGAGATAGAAGGATGCAAGGTAAAGATAAACAGAATGTTGAAGGGACAAAATCTAGGAAAGAAATAGTGCCTTTTGAAAAACTACTCTCTCAGTAGATGCAGACAAACAATAAATTTGAAATACTAGAGGTTGAGAATAGTAAAGATGATGCCAACAAACAATTGGATTTGGTAGAGGATCAAGGGGATCAAAGTGTACTGCCTAGTACAAAGGGAACTGGTATTTTAAAGCTTACAGCTCCAGGTTCTAAGCCTACTTCTCCTGTGTCTGACAAGGGAAATAAGGGTGGAAAGAACAACACAACTGTTGTACCAACTGCTAGTTCTAAACCACTAGGATTTAGCAAAGCAAGAGAAAGAGAGGAAGCAAAGCATAAGGAAAAGAAAACATATGAGCAACAGGTCCAAGAATCTACTGCAGCATGGGTACAAAGGGACTTTATTGGCAATATAGTTGATACAAATACATCAGCCCAAGATATTCTATCACAGGATACCAGGGTTGAGGTAGCACTTGCAAAGGAGAATGACAAAGAGAATATAGATGACACAGACTTTGAAATCTTTCAAAATAATGAAAAAGCAAATTGGGGTAAACTATGGTCTGACTAGGCAAAAGAAGATGCAGACGAAGGATTGATACCTGATGTAATGCATAGTGGGGAAGAAAATGGGAAATACAAAGTGGAGGATGATGATCTAAGTGTGAATGGTAAGGCTAAAGATACTAAAGATTCAGAAGGTACATATATGAATGCTACAGCAAGTGTAGGCAATGATCAGAGGAGCAACAATGTGAAAGGCAGTAACAATGAGGGCAGTGTGGTAGAAATAATGGCTACTAAGGAGATAGAAAGTAACAGCATTGATCCTGGTGGAACACGAGACAAGAAAATTCCAGATTCTACTGATATATCTAAAAATGAGGGTAATACAAATGCAACACCACATCATAATCAATTAAAACAGGTGGCAACAGATGTTACATTGGCACTTAAAAATACCAGTGTCCTTAATCAAAGGGTCTCTAATCTATTAGAAGCTACAGGAGTTGGAGAAGCAGAAGGAGAAGAAAGTAAAACAAATGATTTAAATGAAGAATCCGCAGCAGAAAATTTTGTCAATAGTTCCAGACAAAGAGATCTATCCCCCATGCATATTGAACAAGGTAAATCTGTAGCCAAGGGTAAGAAGAAGCAATAGAAAGAAAATCCAACTTTCCCAGCAGGTGGAGTTCAAACAAGAAAAACCTTATCCAAACCCATTATTCATTGATGGATGCAATAATATGGAACGTCGGGTTTGTGAATAGAAAGCAAGCCTTTGAAAGATAGATTCTTATACATAGACAACACCATTTTGATTTCATAGGAGTCATAGAAACTAAGCAAAAGTCTCACAAGATAGAAAGGTATTGGAGTAGAATAGGCTTGTCTCAAGCAGTGGTTAATAGGTCAATAGGTCTCGAGAGTAGGGCCACTACTCTGGTGCTCGAACAGGTCGACATGGCAGTGGTTTTGTGGGTTTCCCCGTTCATTCAGCTCTTCCGGCAGTCAACAATGCTCCAGCTCTACCTGTATCGTATGAGCCTTACTATGTATCTCATGTTTCTAGCGTGCCTCCTACACGGGGTGTTTCCAGAGGTTAGTCAAACGGACCTAGCCCTAGTCGGTCACAGCCACCGCATCCTTCCAGAGCTTGTTTTGAGTGTGGTGACACCTTCCTTGTTGTGAGAGATTGCCCTACACTTGGGAGGGATGCACCCCCACAGCCTTCTCACCCACAGCGTGCTCAGTAGAGTTCTCATGCCATGATCACAGCTCCAGTTGCCGCCCTACCCGCTCCTCTAGCTAGAGATGGAGGCCGGGAAGGTAGAGGTCGCCCTCGATGGGGAGGCCAGGCCAGATATTATGCCCTTCCTTCTCGTGGCGAGGCTATTGTCTCTGATTCTGTTATCACAGGTATTATACTGGTTTGTCACAGAAAGGCATAGGTTCTATTTGATCCGAGCTCTACTTATTCTTATGTGTCTTCTTAATTTGTTCCACATTTGGGCGTGCCTCAGGATTCTTTGAGTGCCCCCGTCTATGTTTCTACTCCTATGGGATTTCCCTTATTGTGGACCGCGTCTATCGGTCATGTTTAATTACTATTTCTGGATTTGAGACCAGGTGAATTCATTGTTACTTAGTATGGTTGATTTTGACATTATTCTGGGTATGGACTGGTGTCGCCCCATTTTGCTATTCTTGATTGTCACGCCAAGAGCGTGATACTGGCTATGCCGGTATTCCGCGTATTGAGTGGAGTGGCACCTTAGACCACACTCCCATTAGAGTTATCTCTTTTCTTAAAGCTCAATGTATGGTTGGGAAGGGGTGTGCAGCGTATTTAGCCTATGTGAGATATGTTAGTGTGGATACCTCTTCTGTTGATGATGTTCCACTAGTACGGGATTATCCCGATGTGTTTCCACCTGATCTTCCAGGCATGCCGCCCGATAGAGACATTGATATTGGAATTGATTTTTTTCGGGCACTCAGCCCATTTCCGTTCCTCCGTATTGAATGCCCCCTCCTGAATTGAAGGAGTTGAAGGACCAGTTACGGGAATTCCCTGATAAGGGTTTTATCTGACCTAGTGTTTCACCATGGGGTAATCCTGTTTTGTTTGTGAAGAAGAATGATGGTTCTATGCATATGTGCATTGATTACCGCTAGTTGAACAAGGTTACAGTGAAGAACCGTTATCCTTTACCTCGTATTGATGATCTGTTTGACCAGCTTTAGGGTGCACGGGTGTTCTCTAAGATTGACTTGCGCTCAGGGTACCATCAGTTAAAGATTCGGGAGCCAGATATGTCGAAGACTGCCTTCAGGACTCGGTATGGTCATTACGAGTTTCTTGTCATGTCATTTGGGCTGACCAATGCTCCAACGGCTTTTATGCATTTGATGCACAGTGTGTTCAGGTCATATCTCTACTCACTCGTTATTGTTTATATGGATGATATCCTGGTGTATTCCTGGAGTCGGGAAGATCATGAGCAACACATGAGAGTCGATCTTCAAATCCTGAAAGAGAAGCAGTTATATGCGAAGTTCTCAAAATGTGAGTTTTGTTGGATTTAGTGGAATTCTTATTCCACGTTATTTTGAGCGAGGGCATTCGAGTAGATCCGAGGAAGATAGAGGTCGTGCAGAGTTGGCCCAGGCCCTCCTCAACTGCAGAGATTGTAGTTTCCTTGGTTTGGCGGGTTATTATCGTTGTTTTCTGGAGGGATTTTCATCGATTGCAGCCCCTATGACCACGTTGACCCAGAAGTGTGCCCCTTTTCAGTGGATAGAGGAGTGTGAGGCAATCTTTGAGAAGCTCAAGACAACTTTGACTACAGCTCCCATTTTGATATTGCCTACCGGTTCGGGGTCTTACACTGTCTTTTATGATGGGTCGGCCTTGGAGCGGTGTTGATGCAGGACGGTAAGGTGATTGCCAATGCAACCAGACAGTCAAAGATACATGATAAGAACTACCCTATCCACGACCTAGAGTTAGCTGCTATTGTTCATGCCTTGAAGATCTGGCTTCATTACTTGTACGGTGTGCCTAGCGAGATTTATACTAATCATAGGAGTTTGCAGCCTTTGTTCAAGAAGAAGGACCTAATTTGCACCAGATGA